>WTXC01000013.1:0-426085 GCA_022496195.1 Lactifluus subvellereus | reverse complement strand
TTCCTCCACCGCGTCCACCTAGGAGTCCCCAGAGGGTACGCCATCCCCTCCCAAGGGAACAGGAAGAGCCTACAGAGCCTCCTTTGGAGCCATTACCTCCACTAACTCCTACACTGTCGCGCAGAGCACGACAGAGAACCGCAGAATTGCCATCTCAGCCACTGGCTGAATTGCGATGTTCTCAGCGGACGCGAAGGCCTCCAACTCATCCTGTCAATGTCTATGGGATAGGCACCCCACTCAAATAGAGAGAGACATTGAGCGGGAAGGCCAGTGGCAAAGAATGATTGAACCTGAGCCGGGTAGCTCCCGCACACGTCAATCAAGTAGGCAGGACACTCCTGTACTACCTACTCCACAGCCTCCTAGCAACACCCCGCTCTCTCAGCCACACTCTGAGGACGAAGTTGAAACAAACCTATTCTCCCAAGCAGAAGAAGGGGGAGTCAAATTACTGAATCATCTGCTCGCCGCAGCAGTTCCACCAGATTCAGAGCCACAAGATACTTCCAATATAAGGGAGTGGTCCTATAAGGACATTCAGCGCATGCCTATAGCGCAACAAAAGGAATGGAAGACTGCCTGTCACGAAGAGCTAGACTCGCTTCGTGCATGACATGTCTTTGAGCTAGTAGATCCTCCACATGGGAGGAAGATCATCAAAAACCGATGGGTCTTTGATGTTAAGCAAGATGGACGCAAGAAGGCCCGGCTTGTAGCCAAAGGGTTTTCTCAGGTTGAAGGCATTGACTACAACGAGATATTCTCTCCCGTTGTACGATATGAAACTGTCCGCCTAATGCTAGCGCTGGCAGCGCTACAAGATTGGCACATTACTGGGCTGGACGTTAAAACTGCCTTCCTCTATGGAAAGCTCGATGAAGAGCTATTCATGGAACAGCCTGAGGGCTTCATTAAACCTGGCCAAGAATGTAAAGTCCTGCGTCTTAAGCGCGCCATATATGGTCTCAAACAAGCTGCTCTACAATGGTGGAAAGTGCTTGATGAGTCCATGGCTGCCCTAGGCTTTACACGCCTACTCTCTGACTCAGGAGTGTTTGTCTATATGTCTAAAGGCAAACACCCAGTCATTGCAATCGTCTATGTAGATGATGCACTGTTCATGGGGAAAGATCTTTCCCAAGTGAACAAACTCAAGTCTGCATTCATGCAAGCATGGGAATGCCGTGACTTAGGCAACGTTAAGGAGTTCTTGCGCATGCGCATTAGACGCAAGAATAAGCGTATCTACTTAGATCAGACCGCTTATCTTGCTAAAGTGCTGCAACGCTTTGGAATGACCAATGCAAAAGCTGCGGACACTCCACTCCCAATGGGCTATATACCAACGCCCAATAACGAGCCTGTCAATGACGCCATTCGCCATAAGTTCCAGCAAGTGATTGGCTCACTCCTGTACATAATGTTAGGCACACACCCTGACATAGCATACGCAGTGACCAAGCTTTCACAGTATAGTGCAAACCCCTCTCAAGACCATTTAAACAGAGCGCTGTATATCTGCCACTACTTAGTTGGTACATCCAACTATGCTATGGTCTATGATGGAGTGAACGGCAAAGGCTTTCAAGCCTACGCTGATTCAGATTGGGGAAGCAATACTGAGAATCGCCGTTCCACTACTGGATACATGATAAGCCTTGCAAGCGCAGTCTTTACCTGGAATTCCAGAGCTCAGAAGACTGTCACACTCTCATCCACTGAAGCGGAATACATGTCCTTGTCTGATACAAGTAGACAGGTTGTCTGGGTCCGTTCCCTCCTTGAGGAGATCGGATTTACCATTAAACCCATTCCGCTCAATGGAGACAACCAAGGAGCCATATTCATGGCCTCCAATCCTGTCCAAGAGCATCGTATCAAACACATTGATATACGCTACCACTATATTCGTCAAGTGGTAAAGGACGGGAAGGTTAAACTCCAATTTGTGGATGGAGATAAAAATCCCGCAGACATGTTCACTAAGAATCTAGGACGCACTAGATTCCATGAACTTAGGGGTCAACTTGGGCTTGAGTTTTACTCGCCTAAGAATGCTTAGTGCACCTATGCAGTGCAATCTCTGTGCGCCATCTTTGGCACACGCTGCAATGCTCAGGACACGAACTTCATCTTCCCTGAAGCACTAGAATCCATGGGGACTCCTATTACGCCCTTACGCAACGAGACGGACGCGTTTCAGCTTGCACAAGCGTATATACTATCATGTGATGACCTTTTGAAATGGTACCACCTTTTGAAAACCATTTTCTGCAGGCTCAAATCTTCATCGTTTCCCTTGATTCTTTTTTTGTATTTTTCTGTCACTATAACAGAGCACACATAAAACATTTCGGGGAGCTTCAATGCCCAGAAAAGCCTATGGCCTTTGAGTTTAGGGTATCAAAAGCTGATTTCCGGATCATAATGTCTCGCTTGAAGCGAAACCTTGTTCAAACTTTCTGAAAAAAATTGAGAATACACATAAGGACTATATGATTGCAATTCCAAGGTTTCAAGTGATTCCACAAAGTTGTGCATGTGTTGTGGATCATCGATGTTGGGGCATGGAAGGGCGTGACACCAGGGCAGTAAATTCAAACCCCGCTTAAAGCACATTTATAGACGCGTTTATACACGGTTTGTTGACTGCAATTCGTCATCACATCAGCTCACAGTTGCAGTGTGAATGGTTAAGGTGAAGGCAAAGGCCTCTTGCAAATCATACACTGAGGAGGATGTCCAAGATGCCATTGCCTACTTGCATTCTCAGGCTGGTCCTAAGAAGGATCTTATCTATGCGGCTAACCTTTTCGGGGTTAAATATGGCACCCTTCGTAACCGGTGGTCTGGCCATTCTCTTCCCGCTCATAAATCCCAACCGGCTCGGCGATATCTCACAGACGCAGAAGAAGACACTCTCTGTGAATGGATTGTTCATCAGAGCTCGACAGGTCAACCTCTCAGCCGAAAAACTCTCATGCATAGAGTCAATGAGCTTTCTGGAAAGACAACGTCAAAGCAATGGTATCGAAGGTTCCTCAATCGGCACCCAGGTCTGCGTCTGGGCAAACCCTCGGGCCTTGATCCAAAAAGGGCACAGTGCTTCAACCGCACCCAAGTCGACAATCATTTCAGGCAACTTGGACAGGTATTGGGTGAACGGGACATCCCAATTGGGAATACCTACAACATGGACGAAAAAGGTTGTCAACGTGGTGGAGGGAGGCATTTGCAGGCCATTAAATATTTTATACCACGATCCCGGCGTCCTCATTACAAGATTTGAAGTTCCAATCTAGAATTGGTTACTGTTATTGAATGTGTCTGTGCGGATGGGACAAGTCTTGATCCCAGATTCATATTTGCTGGCGAGAAATTCCACCCTGAATGGTTCCTGGATGAGGAATTCCCTGATATCAGGTATGCCTCTCCAATACCAGCGGTGCACACAGTTAGCTCAGTTAGCTGATTCAACTCTAGTGTCGGAATGTCTGAGAACGGCTGGACAGATGATACATTGTGTACAGAATGGTTCCGAGACAGCTTCATTCCAGCAGCCAAGGCACGAAATACGTCAGGAAAGCCCATCCTACTCATATATGATGGTCATGGGTCGCACACAACTCCTGAAATGCGAGCTCTTGCTGAAGAACACAACATTGAGCTCTTTCAATTGCTGCCGCACACCACGCATCGAATTCAACCTCTTGATGTCGGTATATTTGGGCCCCTTCAGACATGTTGGCAAGAGCGCTGCGATGCTGTGCTACACGAGACAGGCCACGAGATCAGAAAAACCGCTTTCATCAAGGAATATATGGTTGCGCGAGGCCAAGCCTTCTTACCGGAAACCATCAAGAAAGCCTGGGCCAAGTGCGGTATTTGGCCATTCAATCCCAACATATTCACAGATGAGGACTTCACACCAAGCGTCAGCACATCTACAAAGGGCCATTTTCCTGCCAGCTATCCACCCATTCTCCATAGTTTTTCCAATGGTGGTGCCAGTTCCAAAGGTTCCGATCACTACAATGACAGCGAAGACTTGGACCCGGATACCAGTGACTCAGACAATGATAACAGTAATATTGAAGACTACCTGCGCACTCGATCTCACACACGCAACAGTCAAAATCGACACACCGCACTTGTCATTAGCCCCCCAGTGGCATGTCCTCCTTCGAAACAAAAATGGGCTGATCTTGAGGCTGAGAATGCTGACCTGCGACGACAGCTCAAGCAGATGGAAGTGGAGAAGGAGAAAGCTTGGGTACATGCCACAATGGCCAGAGTACAGTGCGAGGAAATGGCAAAGAAACTCAACAGCAAGGCAAAGAAGAAAGAAGAGCTGCCCCTCATCAATGTACCCGAAGTTAGATGGCTGACTGGGGAAAAGGGGAGGGAGGCTTGGAGATCTGAGGAGGTGGTCATCCGAGCCAAGAAGCAGAAGAAGGTGGATGCAGTTGCAAGAAAAGAGCAGGCCGCAGCGGACAAGCAGCAGCGACGGCGAGAGATGATGTTGGGTACAAAGGAGGTGGCCTTCTCAGGAGGGTTGTCCTCGAAGAAGGTGGATGAGCTGCGTGACATTGCGTATGCGCTAGCTTTGTCAGAAGAGGGCAAGAAGGAGGATTTGGTCACCGCGATCAAGTCTGAACTTGCAGCACACCCTGAACTCCAGCAAAATCATCGCTTTGCTGGCCTCTTCACCATGACAGCAAGTGGCAAATGGCGAAATGCACCTGCTAATGAGAATGCAGTTCCGAGTCCTCAACCTCAAAGCCCCACTGCCGGCCCATCCACTGGCATCATCCCTCACAATCGCACCAAATTGTCTGATCACACTTCTATGGAATCCGGTCCATCACAGCCACCTCAGGCTCCCACACCTCCTGGGCAAGCCTGGCCTCCACAATCATTTGGTACATATCATTATTCTTCATATATAACTAACCAAAGTTCCAATCCTATTAACCAACCATTCCCCTCAATGCAATACTCACATTTTCGTAACCCACTGACACCTGTCCATAATCCCCCAATATCTACATCTCACTTTTACCATCACGTTCCATCTCATAATTAGCATTAGAACATATTCATTTGTTGTGATATCTCAATCTGAGTCAATCGTGTCATCGGAGATTTAACTTGGCAAGCTGCCGTCCCAGCCGATGTGTGACATTCCGTGACATTCTTTCAAAAGGTGGTACCCTTTTCTACAACGAGACCCCCAGACCAGATTTCACTTTGAAATTTTCAGGGTACATGCATTGAACGATTTAGACACAATCCCGAAAAATTCCAGAGCTGATATCGCCATGTGTCAAGAGAAAAACATCAAAAAGTGCAAAAATTTCAAAAGGTGGTCACGTGATAGTAGTCCACGTGCGAAACTAGCCTCCAGGATTGGTATGCAGGCATCTGCAGCGAATATGCGGTTGCGCAACCTACAAGTCCTGAGATGCAGGAGATGCACTCTAACACAGAGACTGTCACGAATCCCTGACTCCCGTCAGATGTGCAATGCTCTCGCCACACACATGACCCTTGTTTCCCTGATCAAGAAACTTATGGGTGCATGTCCCTTGGCTTCCAGAGCAGTCTCAGATGCACCACTTAGCGTGCTGGATTCCCTATGCACGGAAGGTCTGGACTCCTGCACTCGCATCACAGAGAGTCAAAGATCTCCCACACATGCCATGCCTTTCCTTCCTATTGGAAAGATCTGGTGCATAAAAGTCCAAAACAGCACTTGCGCATCAAATGCTTCTCTGACCAGCTCTGTTATTATGGTACACTTAGCAAGGGGGAGTGTTGAACCGGAAACACACAAGCCGGCATAGCTGTGCATCCGGTTAGGGGCTCTATAACACGCCCTAGTTGAGTAGAGCAATCCCCTTATGGGATTTACAAGGACACTCCTTTATGGTTATTAGTTTACTGTCACATAGTGACCAGTCACTCCTGTCCTTCGTGTATATAAGCTCCTTGGTAGTACGCACTAATCCTCAGTACTCTGACTTCTACTTGTCGCTGTATAAGTGAGTCTCTTACTCCCTGGTTGTATGTGCACTATGTGCTGCTCAACATGGAACCTTTTCCTGCTGCCGCAGATCCTGCTGCACCCACTGCAGCTGAGCATGCCTTGCAGAAGGCTTGGATGAAGGAGTCCAATCACGCTATGGGAAACATCCTATTGCGCGTGGTCACCACAATCCAGGATAAGATTCTCACGCAAAGGTGTGATCAAGCATGGACCACGTTGCAGAATGATTATGGCCAAATTACTGTGGCCAACTTATTCCATGACTTCAAGAAGGCTATGACCTTCAAACTGGACCCTCACAAGTCGCCTGTGCCCCAATTTGAATATTTGGAGGCACAATATCAGCACCTTGCAGCCCAGAACATCGGAGTACCAAGCTTTATACAAGCTATGATGCTCCTGACTGCGCTTCCTACCCAATGGGAGCAGCAAATAGTCCCTGCTGTCATTTCTTCTCGCAGAATCATCCTTCTAAGTCTCAATGATGTCAAACAACACGTTTTGACACATTGGCAAGCCGATCAGACCAGAAAGACTGCCAAGGGACAATTTGATAATAGGTCCAATACCGCCCAGAAGCTTAGCGCCATCAAGCGCAAGCCTGGTGGACCGCCTTCCTATCAAACTCAAAAAGATAGGAAAGGCAAAGGGAAACAGCGCCAAGGCGCCACTCCCTATCAAACCCCTAGCCAATCTCCTGGTTCAGGATCTAAGTTTAGGGGTAAGCGTGGTGGCGGCAAGAAGAAGCGCGAAGGGGAACAACTCCACTTCGCTTTGCAAGCTTCTGTGCCTGCCCCTAGCACCCACACTGTCGCTTTCATTGGATCGCATGGAATCTCCACACAAATTGCCAATGACACCCCCATGCCTCGTGTCACCAATCCACAGCCACCGCCTTCTTTCACTGAGGCGATGCAATTGGCTGACGACATTGGGGTTCCCAAGAACCCGCGCAACGTCAAATGCTTGGAGCAGTGCATTACCATGCTGCAGCACAAGTCTGGTGGTCACATGACCACTAATACACACCGCGCCGGTCCCTCTAATGGGAGTTTCATTATCCCTATCTCTGACACAGAGGGGATAAGCGATGAAAGTGACATTGAAAGTATGACTTCATGTGATGATCATGCTAGACGCTCCTCACCCAAATGTTACCCTCCAGTGCTACAAGTCACGAGATTGGACACGCCTAATCATGAGCCCACTCCTGACTTCTCAAAGCCATATGTGGATCCTACTCCACATATTCCCTGCCCCCAAAGCTTTGATGATGTTGTCTCGCTTGGGGAGATTACACTGGAAGAGAGGATTGACATAGAGCAAAGCTTCCTGGACAATCAAGGTGCAAGCGCAACCGATGATCTCTTTGGAGATGCTTACATGTCTGATGGGCAAGTCCCTCCTTACGCTCTTAAAAGCTTTACTAATCAGAAGGCAGTATGGGAACTGCAAACTTCTGAAGTGGATGGTACGGGTATTGATAAATATGTACACTGTTGCTCCTCTGTAAAGTGTTCTGAGTGTAAGAATAGACATGATCACGTGTCCATTAACCCCCTATGGTTACTTGATAGTGGTGCATCCTGCCATTTCACCTTTGCAATGGTAGATTTCATTAACTATACGCCTTTAACTGAAAAGTTAAAAGTAATTACTGCTGCCCAACCCATCTATATGGAAGGCAAAGGAATGGTATTACTAAGGCATAATGTCACAATCAAGGGAAAGACACGAGAGCGTGTTACACGCTTGTATCCTGTGTTCTTATTACCACAGTTGACTACGCATAGAGATTGACAGGGGTAACCCTGGGGTAAGAACTTGCTACCTTTACCCCTACCCCCCTAAACCCCTCACCCTTACAAAGGGTAAGGGTTTTTGCAGGGTAGGGGTAGGGGTTGGAGGGGGGTTAGAGGGGTATCAAATACCCTGAGGGTATTGCTTAGGGGTATGCATGGCCATGCTGTCAATGTGTTGAAATGAGACTACACATTTGGGAAGGCCACACTTAATTCACCCTATGTGCTCAAGGGCCCACATGGCCCAATGTAAGAAGTCCTAATGATGCAAGGGTAACTGGTGGCACCACAGTGGCATGTGGTGATGCAATGGCTGCATGGATGTGGTGGCAATGTGGTGGCATATGGCAGTGACTAGCAGTGATGCAGTGGCTGTGTGGATGTGCTAGTGACATGGGGGCACATAGTGGTGACTGGTGGTGACCTGAACACGGTGGAAATGTGGTGGAAATGCAGCAATAGCAGGTGGTGATGTGGTGGTAACATAGGCTATGTTGAACCATAGAGTAAAAAAGTGGGTGAGAGAGGGTTGCCAACAAGTACAAATACATACAAATGATTAGCAAACATTACTTGGCAGCTCTAGTTCAGTTATCACCAGCTACATGGTCTAGTCCCTGGTTATTTTGCTGATGGCTCTTCACACCTTCATTGTTATGATCTTGCTAAGGCCAGTATGAACCACCTTTTTCTTTATTACAATACACTGCTTATGCCAGCTCCACATGACTTGACTCCAGACTGCTTACTGTACATGCTGATGCCTGGATGACTGAGTGCCTTACTGCACTGACTGAGGCCTTGGGGCCTGTACTATACTTAGCATGAACTACTCCACTACCACTGTTGTGACTCAGGTAGCAGTAGCATGTGATTCCTTGTAATGCCCTATATAAGGGGCCCACTTTACGCACAGTTAAGCCCTAAGCTTGACTTCATTTCTAATCGAGTTCTGTTGCCTTCCACTTTCAGCTTGCTGCTCTAAGTTGTCTTCCACTTAAGCTTGCTGACTCAAGTTACCTTCTGTCACTTAGCAATCTCTTGCTTTGCTCCCACACCCCTCTAAGTCTGTTGCAAAGACTTAGCTTCAAGTTATAAGATGGACAAGTCACATGCCATCTTGTCTTAGCTCTAAAGATCTTAGCTTTGCTCACATGCTGCCATGACTGCTGGAAGTGTCATGCTCAGGACCATGTGCTCATTGCCCTTGCACATGTTCAGTCTTGCCCATGCCTAGTTGCACAAGTTGTGCCCATGGCCCCTTGAGCCATAACATTCATACCCTTCACAAATACCCCCAGGGTTTGAAATACCCTGCTTAAGGGTAGGGGTATAACAAGGGTACTATAACCTGTACCCTTACCCTTACCCCCATGTACCCCTTGCATGTACCCCCAGGGTTTTGTATACCCTTGTCAATCTCTAACTACGCGTCTTTTATCCCTTGGGGTATTCTTGAAGCAAGGTCTCAGCGTTTATGGGAACGCTGCGAAGATATCCCTATTAATGCCTGGCTTATCCCCAGTCATTCAGTGTCAAAAGCTTAACCCGCGTGACACTGTCTATTGGCTAAATGCGCGCATTACTGATGCTGCAACAATCCATATAGTTTTTACTGTGGATTATGAGTTAATGCATAGATGCTTGGGACACCCCTCTAAGGATGTCCTACGCCATGCAATTGACAACACTAAGGGATTCCCAAAAGGAATTGTCTTTAATGACAAGTCTCCCATTTGTCGTGGATGTGCAGAAGGAAAAATGCCCTCAAAAGCATTCCCTCCATCTAGCACACGTGCACAAAAGCCCTTTGACAAAATCCATTCGGATCTCAAGAGCTTTCCTGTGGTTTCATACCACAAGTATAAATATTTTATCAGTTTTGTAGACGATTATTCGTCTTATGCCTGGATTGTTTTATTGCACGCTAAGTCCTCTGCCATAGCAGCGCTAAGACAATTCATTGCATTGGTTAAAAACCAATACGACACCACCATCAAGGAGTGGATGTCAGATGCAGGTGGTGAATACAAATCTGATGAATTTATACATGCATGAAAGACAATGGCATTAAAGTGCTACAAAGTGTACCACGAACCCCCCAACAAAATGGTCGCACTGAGCGCTTTATGAGAACTGCCATGGACAAAGCTCAGGCTATGCATCTTGAAGCGTGCATACCTGATTCCTGGTGGGAATTTGCCGTAGAACAAGCTGTTCATTGCTATAACAGAACTCCTGTGCAACGCCTTAAATGGCGCACACCATTTGCAGCTCTGAATGGCACGGCACCTGATGTTTCACATTTGCGAGTCTTTGGTTGCGGTGCATATGTGTACCTGCCTGAAGACATACGCCCTAATAAACTAGCTCCCAAGTCTGAGCTTATGGTTTATTTAGGAGTGGTAGAAGGCATAAAAGGCTACCGCTTTATGCGCATCGCAAATAATCAATTATTCACAGCTGCTACAGCGCTGTTTGATGAAACATTATTCCCCAAGTGTAAAGGCTCAAAACCGCGTCCTATTACACGCGTGCAGAAGCCAGTAGAGAAACAACCGCCAGTTGAACCACCTGTTGAAGGTGATGACAATGAGGTTCCTTATAAGCCAAAACCCATTGTCCCTACACCTCCAATTCCTCCGCGAATACGTGCACCTGCACCACAACATGCACCTGCACCTCCTCTTCCCCCACTTCCTTCTTCTAGTGAAGAAGAAGATGAGGATGAAGAGTGTGGAAGTGAAGAACAAGAGGTGACGACGAGGATGCTATGCATACCAATTACCACGTCAATTGCCTCGCACTCCTTCTCCTCTTACACCTCTTACACCTCCACCAAGGGAGTCACCTCCTTCCAGACCTGAGCGATCTCTGCTGTGACGACCCATGCCATTACCGGCACCGGTCCCACGCAGATCTGAAAGACTCAGGTGCATACCCACTCGCCCTGATAATGTCTATGGGGAACGTAGGCTCCCCTCACAAATTAGTCGAGACATTGAGCGGACTCCTGGTTGGAGAAGGAATTGGAATTCCAAGAGGGTAGCTCCCGTCAAAGAATTCCTGGAGGTATACCCTTTCCCTCTAGGGAAGGTACACCTGCTCCAACCGAGGGTACTCCTGCGGCCTCACAGCGCGGAACCCCTCGCGAAAGCCCCAGTCCCTCTCGCTCAGAGCAGGATGTGGAAGAAAATTTATACACCCTCGCGGATGAAGGGGGAGTAGAGTTTGTGAATCATTTGCTTGCCAAAGCAATTCCACCAGATTCACAGTCACCAGACGTCTCTAAAATTAGAGAATGGTCTTATAAAGATATATGCGCATGCCTAAAGCGCAACAGAAACAGTGGAAGACAGCTTGCTAGCAGGAGCTTGACTCACTCCGTGCGCAAGATGTCTATGAACTGGTAGATCCTCCTCGAGGACGCAAAATTATAAAGAACAGATGGGTCTTTGACCTTAAATCTGATGGTCGCAAAAAGGCTCGCCTTGTTGCAAAAGGCTTCTCACAAGTAGAAGGCATTGACTATTCAGACATCTTCTCACCTGTCGTCAGGTTTGAGACAGTACGCCTCATGTTAGCGCTTGCAGCGCTGGAGTCTTGGCACATGGAGAGCATTGATGTCAAAACTGCCTTCTTATATGGAGAGTTAGACAAAGAACTCTACATGGAGCAGCCAGAAGGCTTTGCACTAAAAGGCAAAGAGCATAAAGTACTGCGACTAAAGCGCGCATATACGGCCTTAAGCAAGCAGCTCTGCAATGGTGGCGAGCACTTGACAAGTCCATGACGCAGCTAGGCTTTAAACGCCTTTATTCTGATGCTGGCATATTCATTTATGGCAACGCATCTGTGATTGTTATTGTCTATGTTGACGATGCAATCTTTATGGGAAAGAACAAGTCCCAGGTCTTAGCGGTCAAGTCCCACTTCATGAAAGTATGGGAATGTCGCGACCTAGGTCCTACTAAGGAGTTCTTGCGTATGAACATCGTTCAAAGTCCTGGATGCATATCTGTTGATCAGACATCCTATCTTATGAAGGTGTTAAAACGCTTTGGTATGGAGAACGCTAGAAGCGCACCAACTCCATTACCAATGGGCTATGTCCCAACTCCCAATGAGGAACCTGTGGATGAAAAGATACGCCATAAGTATCAGCAAGTGATAGGTTCACTACTGTACATAATGCTGGGCATGCGTCCAGACATTGCGTATGCAGTCACTAAACTATCACAATTTGCTGCAAACCCCACTCAAATGCACCTAGACAAAGCGCTTTATATTTGCCACTATCTAGTGGGCACTTCACACTATAAGCTAGTCTTTAGTAAAAGTGGAGGTGGTATTTGCGCATGGGCTGATTCAGATTGGGGATCTGACACCACAACGCGACGTTCCACTACTGGCTACTTTATTCAGTTAGCTGGTGGGACTATATGCTGGAATTCACGTGCGCAGAAGACAGTTGCACTGTCTTCTACAGAAGCAGAGTACATGTCGCTATCTGACACTAGCCGACAATGTGTATGGATAACTCCCTAATGGGAGAGCTAGGCTTTACGCTAAAGCCCATACCACTCTGCGGCGACAACCAAGGAGCCACCTTTATGGGCTCCAACCCCGTTCAAGAAAGGCGAATTAAGCACATTGATGTGCGGTATCACTTTATTCGCCAAGCATTGAGCAAGGGGGAGGTTGAGCTCTTCTTCGTTGATGGCGCAGAAAACCCAGCAGACATGCTTACCAAGAACCTTGGACATGTCAAATTCCTAAAATTTAGGAGTCAACTTGGGCTAGACTTCACGTCGCCCAATTAAGTAGTCATAATGCATGACTGTCATGGTTGCAGGAAACATGAGACAGAGCTGCACAGACAGTCTTACCTGGCAGCGCGCTGTGCACGGTAGCTCCCAAAATACCACTGCACGTGCTGCACCTTCTAAGCCTCTCTCAGCGCAGACAAAGGTCTCTATCACGAGAAGACAATGCGACAAACAGAACAGTGGTCGTCTATCTTGTGGATGGTCCCAGAAACTCCGCTGTCCATTGCCTTCAGCTCTTACACAGTCGTCCACAGAAATCTGGATGACGCAGAGCTTCTGCACCTCCTGATAACAGATGTGCACGTTTCCACACACACGACCCTCATGACCTTGCATTCATGACTACGAACCGCTTCATATTTGCCAAGAGCACGTTCACTACTGCTGCACTTAGCAAGGGGGAGTGTTGAACCGGCAACACAAGGGCCGGATCCCATGGGGATCCAGGCCGCTCTAGGTCTCTCTAGACCTAATCCAGACATATGGACAATATCCCCTTATGGGATATATTATGATATACTAGGATATATGCACGTCACCTTATGTCATGTCACATATGTCTACATGTATATAAGCACCAGCTGTTCGCTGGTAAATATCAGTGTTGCTTTCGCCCACACTTCGTAGTATACAAGTAAGAGTCACTTCTATAAGTTCCACTGTATACCTGTCAGCTGCGCACTGCACTAGTTGCTGCGCTAACAGCAGTAGCATGTGATTCCTTGTAATGCCCTATATAAGGGGCCCACTTTGCGCACAGTTAAGCCCTAAGCTTGACTTCATTTCTAATTGAGTTCTGTTGCCTTCCACTTTGAGCTTGCTGCTCTAAGTTGTCTTCCACTTAAGCTTGCCACCTCAAGTTACCTTCTGTCACTTGGCAATCTCTTGCTTTGCTCCCACACCCCTCTAAGTCTGTTGCAAAGACTTAGCTTCAAGTTATAAGATGGACAAGTCACATGCCATCTTGTCTTAGCTCCAAAGATCTTAGCTTTGCTCACATGCTGCCATGACTGCTGGAAGTGTCATGCTCAGGACCATGTGCTCATTGCCCTTGCACATGTTCAGTCTTGCCCATGCCTAGTTGCACAAGTTGTGCCCATGGCCCCTTAAGCCATAACATTCATACCCTTCACAAATACCCCAGGGTTTGAAATACCCTGCTTAAGGGTAGGGGTATAACAAGGGTACTATAACCTGTACCCTTACCCTTACCCCATGTACCCCTTGCATGTACCCCCAGGGTTTTGTATACCCTTGTCAATCTCTAACTGGACTGGCAAGTGATGGCACACCCACCTAGAAGAGGGGGTGGTGTTACAGTTTCTGGCCCTTGCTTTCAGGTCTCTATCTTTTGCTTCGTGAGCTGACACATGACCTGTACTGTCACATGACCCTATGTCATGTGACATGCTGACTTCCTTACCTATCACATGACCGTATGTCATGTGATGCCTGACTCCTTGTGACTGCGATGTGACGCAATGCGACTTGGTACATGACTCAGAGCGACTCCCTATGAGTCGCTCGCTAGTGACTGATACTGACTGATACGCGACTCATAGTAGTGACTCTTATTGAGTACTACTGACTCTTACTTACAACTCATAGTGACTAGGGAGTAGCACTATAAGAACAGTAGGAAGTTGAGCTGGAATCCCCAGTCTCAACTTCATCTCCAATACAAGTTGATTACCCAATCAGTTGCCTTTGTGACAAAGACCTTCTCCTTTTGTCTCTACCACCACTACGGCTTAGTAAGCCACATCGAAGCTTGTTATCGTGTGCTATAACACGTGGAACGTCACAAAGCAGGTGCTTTAAGGCACACCTACCGGAACCAAGTACTCAGGCATCTCGGCCCACCTTGATACCCTTGTGACCACAGCGAGCCACGAGCATCACGTTACCACAGTGAGTCCGTGACCCCGATCCCTGTGACCATAGCGAGCCACAGCAAGAACACGTGATACATCCACATGATCACGTGACCCTGAATGACGCACTCACTTAGAGCCACGGTCCCTTGTAACCGTGACAGGCAGTAGCTCAAGGCGATAGACGATCGGCAAGATCACATCGCTAATCTTGAATGGTCCATATCTTTTAGGGGCTAATTTGGCGATTGGGTGTGTCAATCTTAGATTGACACCTTCCAACCAAACTTCTTGCCCTTTTTGGAATACCGAGAAGTGGCGTTGTCCTTTCTTTCACTCCGATCTCCGCACTAGCAGGCATTGTGCATTCTTGATCGCTAGTGTGGCCTTCGTGCGCATTCGTTCAAGCCAATCTTTTCTCTCACTTAGGGCTGGCATGTTAGTTTGGTGATCAGTGGTGTGGATCGTCGGTGTGTGCCCGATTAGAAGTTCGTAGGGTGTGCTTCCTGTGGTCTCATTTACCCACGTGTTGTGGACGAATTGGGCCAGGGGCAACAGTTGTGCCCAGTCATTTTGTTCCGCATTCCCATAGATGCAGAGATACTGTTCTACTCTTTGGTTTGCCCGCTCTGATTGTCCATCTGTTTGCGGGTGAAATGCTGTACTGATGTTCTGTGTGATTCCTAAGATCGCACAGAGCTCCTTTGTGATTGTGGCAGTGAAACATGGGTCTCGATCAGAAATGATCTTTTTGGGTATTCCATAGAAGGGGAAGATGTGTGTCGCATACAATTGCACGATTCCAATCGCATCAATTGTTTTTGAGCAGGGGAGGAAGATTGCCGCCTTAGAACAGCCGTGATCCACGATTGTTAAGATAGCATCATATCCTTCCGAGATTGGAAGGTCGGTGATTAGATCCCATGCTATTGTGTGAAACAGGATCGCATCCTGTTCTACCCCTATTGGCATGATCGGTGGTTTTGGCCAAGTTAGATTGGGCTTTGTGGATTGGCACGTTCCACACCCCTTTACGTATGCGACAACAAAGTTCTTCATTGTGGGCCACCAGAAGTCTCAGGCAATTGCACGTAAGGTATAAGCGATGCCGGGGTGTCCCGCGGTTTCATGGTCGTGTGTTGGACATCGACACGTTGACATCATATGACATCACGAAGTCGTGCTACTGAATGGATGCATACCAACACCAAGTAGTATAAATACGCACCATTAGTTCTCTACTCCCTCAGTTGGTTCTATATCATCAACTGAGGGGTAAGCACTATATCCATATCACGACTACCTTACGCTAACCATATCATAGTTACATCTAGGTACTTATATAATATTAGTTGGTTCTATATCATCGACTGAGGGTTACGTCTAGATTCCATAGGTTATGGGCCCTGCTGCCCGCTCGTGAACTACAACGCCCTGACCTCTAGCCGTGCCCGCCAACTTCTCTGAGCCTCCTGTCAATTAAGGGAACCACGCCCTACTGTTCTTGTTGCTCCTTGATTACTCCTCTTGCCCTCCATGGCCCCCACTACTCGAAGCGCTACCACTCCCGGCCCCGCCCAGGGTCCTTCTGATTCCACTCAGACCACTCCAGCTGTCATTACTCCCACTACTCCCACTCCAAATATTGGCGACACCATGATCATGGAGCGCTACCTCACAGACCCCAGCTGGCCCAGCGGCTTGATTCTTGAGCTTACCAAGTCCAACTGGGCTGAATGGAGCCGCCGTCTCGAACTCCTCACTACAAGGACAGGCTTCACCAAGTGGCTGAACAGTTCTCTCAGATGCCCTGACGAGAAAATCCATCCCAAAGCGGCCTGGATCTGGGAATCGAATGACGACTCCCTTCGCACCTTTTGTCACGTTTGTGCGTGCTGGGATCCCTCTCTGCTCCTAGTGCGCACAAGGGGGTCATGTACACTTTATTTTTCACCTATCCCACTCCTCTCGCATTGCGTTTATGGACTGCCAGGCCCCTATGGCCTGAGACTCTGCTTGGGGCCATGACTTGGCCGCTTTCGCTTACATCATGCTTACCTTCCTATTATAGTAGGTGTTCCCACGCTCCGCCTCTGGTGCGCATTCCACTAGTGCTACATTTGCATACCTCTGCGCATGCGCTGCCTCGGCACCTACTGACTCATACTGTACAATATGACTCACGCGTCGGCCTGCTTACTGTACGATGACTCGAAGCTTACTGTGTCTGCTTACTAGTGTCCTAGGGACATTATGACTCGACCTGACTCGCCTCCCTGATGTACTTATATCGCATTGTATCGCCTTAGAGCAGACCCTAAGTCTGTTCTCTTGTAATCCCAGCCAAGTCAACCGTCTTCAGGCCTTTACTTGTGAACCACTGCTCCTCTGGCTTATTGCCAGACTTCGCGTCGCTTGCACAAGTGTCACTAGCGTATGGTCAAAGGACTTAAGATCAAACGCCATCTTAGCTCCCCAGCGAGAGCTCGTTATCAGGACTTAGGACCCTCGCGTCCAAGATCCCCTACTCCCCCGCCATCGTCGCCGCCGCCGCCTCCAACACCTGTGGAGGTATGCCCAGAGTCTGGGCGTGACAGTGGAACTTAGAAGTGACTCTTACTTGTATACTACAAAGTGTGGGCGAAAGCAACACTGATATTTACCAGCGAAAAGCTGGTGCTTATATACATGTAGACATGTGTGATGTGACATAAGGTGACGTGCATATATCTTAGTATATCATAATATATCCCATAAGGGGATATTGTCCATATGTCCGGATTAGGTCTAGACAGACCTAGAGCGGCCTGGATCCCCAT
Organism: Lactifluus subvellereus; assembly: GCA_022496195.1. Taxonomy (NCBI): domain Eukaryota; kingdom Fungi; phylum Basidiomycota; class Agaricomycetes; order Russulales; family Russulaceae; genus Lactifluus; species Lactifluus subvellereus. Next base: position 408,709 of record WTXC01000013.1, on the reverse strand, counting down.
GGGATCCGGCCCTTGTGTTGCCAGTTCAACACAATGGCACCCACTGGTTCACTCAAAATCAGTTTGTACTTTAAGCCTGTCATGCCTAGATATAAACCCTCTGGCCTTGGGTGTCGTTGGTGCGATTGGTGGTGCCATCTTGGCACGCTTGTTGTCACCCTGGCTTGAATGTGATAGGCTTTTGTGCTGCCGGGCCCGTTGCTTGTAAGTTAGTTCTTCAACCTACCCAGTTGTGCAGACTCCATTCTTCATATGGTGAACTGGAATTTCTAGCCACAGCAGCATGTCACAGCTACAAGGGGCCATGGCTCAAAGTGAGCTCAAGTTCGGGTGTCAGGTGACCGCATCTGGTCACATGACCATGTATTGTACTGGAACTAAGTGGGCCAAGGTACCCAAGATGTCCGAGGTGCCCGAGCACTTGGTTCCGGTAGGTGCAACCTTTGTAGACGTTATAGCACATTCTACCGAGCTTCGATGTGGCTTACTAAGCCGGAGTGAGGTTTAGAGACGAGAAGGGAAGGTCTGTTCAAGTGGGAAGTTGTTCGCAATAGGAAAGTGATCAACTTGTATTGAAGATGAAGTTGAGACTGGGGCTACCAGGCTCAACTGTCTGCACTATTTATACAAGGCCTGCCTCACTCGGCTAAGGCTCTAAGTACAATCGCGTCACTTCTAAGTAGTGACCAGTATCGTAAGTAGAACTGTAACGTATCCAGATGCAAGTAGATGCATCTATGAGTCATTGCGAATCCAAGCAGAACGGGACTAAGAAACTAGAAGACACATGTGCGTCGAGTCACGAGTCAGAAGTCACAAGGCAAGGTGAGTCACATGGGTTGGGTCACGAGACATGTCACATGATGTAGGATCACATGACAGCTAGTAAGAGTCGCGGTAAGTAAACGTAACACAGCAGCTGCGTAGCAAGCTAGTATTGGTAATGTCCCAGCCAGGAGTCTGTTTGCAATGGCCCAAAGCGTAGCCATGGGTCAAGCATTCCCTGCTGCCTTAACTTTTATCGGCGCAGGTGTTGGAGGCGTATTTGGAGAGCTGCAGCCCAGGTTGGTACCACGACCTTTGGTGCTAGGATTGTTAACATGATCAAAACTGCTGCCTCATTCGTCTATTCACACATAAGTGCCACTGCCAGAAGGCTTCATGCCAAATGTGTCGGCTGACATCTGAATTCCGAGTTGTATTCCCTGTCTCATTTTGCTAGTGCATGTGGACCCGAAAAAACATGTACAGTAGGCGCTTACCACCTGATCGAAATTTCTACACATTTGTGATGACATTGTTGCATGGCTTCCTTACGGGCCGTGCTTCAATTTTCTGCAGTCTGAGCTATTTGAGGACTCGAGCTTCGTGAACAGCGCTTGACGTGATGATGTACACGTGACAGGGGAGAGGGTACTTAGCCGGTGGCTGCAACGAGGATTCCATGCACCCCTCTTCTGCCAACTTCTTTCTTCAATCCCCTCGAACATTTCTACCCCTTCCCTGTGATCAGTGATTAATCTCCTATTTCCAATGGACCGTAAGTAATGGTGCCACAATAGCGCCCGCCGATTCGTTCTTGTCAAAATGTATTGTGTGCTCACAGCCTGTCCCACCTAGCTTGGATCCCTCTAGCCGTAGGCGCCACTGGCGCGATTGTCGGCGCAGTCTTGACACCGGTTTTGGCCCCCGCAGTCCTGGGTGTGGTTGGCTTTAGCGCTGCTGGACCCGTCGTTGGTGAGTTCCCCGCCCGGCCCACAAGTCGCGCAAGCATCCCCCTGCTCATACGAGCAAATTGGAACTTCTAGGTTCCATCGCAGCTGGTATTCAAGCTGGCATCGGCAATGTCGTAGCCGGGAGTTTGTTTGCAGTGGCTCAAAGCGTAGCCATGGGTGGAGCTCTCCCTGCCGCCGTTGTGGTTATCGGCGCAGGCGTCGGTGGTGCAGGTGCCGCTGCGGCAGTCGGTGCAGGCGCAGGCGTCGATGGTGCAGATGCAGATGTCGATGGTGCAGACGCAGGCGTCGATGATGCAGATGCAGGCGCCGATGGTGCGGGCGCCGTTGCGGCGGCTATCTGAGTTTTGAGCTGTAGTATCCCCTGTCTCGTTTTGCATGTGTATGGGACGTTCTGCGGAATGTTCTCCTCTGTCTTGTCCTCGTGTTTGTATCAGATCCCAAGGAATCACAATCGAATGGTCTGTCTGTAACCTGCATATAACCATGTTATCGGATGTGTTGATGAAAGTGATTCGCGCGATTGAATGCTTACGCCTGATATTTGAAGTGTGAGGGGTGGATAATAAGACCGTTGGAAAGTTTTACTGTAGCTCGACAAGCAGTTTTATTTCTACAAAAATAACAGTCCAGTATACATGAGATACAACAATGATGACTTTCACTGATTTTTTCGAGGGACAGGAAAGGAATCAGCGTAGAGGTGGGTCTTGGAATTGACTGTCACGCGGTTCATCTGCCGACAATCAGACTCCGCACGTCGGCATGTTCGGCATTCACTCAGTCTGATTATGCTCAGCTCAGCAAATCACTGGAGTGTCATGCGTCCTTTTTTTTTTCTTCCTTTCGCTAATGCTTCGAGGGACTTCTTTTTTCGAAGGCGATGTCTGAGATATTGGGGCCGCGGAGCTGAGTGTGGGCGGGGATTGCCAGTGAATGGGGCTTGTCGCGCAGCTCACCCTTGGCAGCCCACCAAAAGTATTTTGTCCCTGTAAACTGTCCTCACGCAGTCGGGATCCTGCCTTGCGACAAGCATACATCAGATGGTGTACATATCCATTCAAGCCGCCAAGCCTCGGCGATACTGACAGGGGTTGCTTTTGACACGTTTTTGCTTCCCCTTCTTCCTTCTATCTAAGCTATCTGCAATCATGTATACGCTATACCATGCTATATGTCGTTGCTTGGATTTCTGTAGCTACCCTAGTAGTGCAGAACGTGGTGCTATATGTGTCTTTCGTACCACACCCTTTTCATTAGCCCCCACCATCATGACACGCCTCATGTGCCTTCCAATTGCAAAGAAGCTTCTTTCTTCAGACCCTCAGACAGCCTGCAGCCATGTTTCTAAACTTGCTTAAGGAAGGACGATCCTGGTGCTTCATGTCAAGTGAAGCCGATCTCTTGCTGAAGCACCAGCACATTCTCGTCTCTTTCCACACAGAAACGTGTCACCGCACCCTTTTCTGCGAATCGCACATTTTCGATTCGTCGCTCTGATCTTGGGCGCAACTCCTTGCTGTCGTAACTACCTTGGCCCCGATCCGGAGCCCAGCCAGGGGTTGTAGCTTCAGAGACCAACGATTTGCATGCCAGTGCAACAGCTCATCGCGGCGTTGCCATGGGCGCCGTCACAATCGCAGCGCAACGCCGCCGCCACATCCGATCCCAAAAACGATACTATTGTCTTCTGAGGTATGGCTTGCGTCATTAACGACTATTACAGTATTGCAGGGTCGCCTCGCCTCGCCTCCCCTTTTTGTGCACATATCGGGCTGTCGCCGCAGCTGGCAGTGTACTACTGGCATCACCTGTGTTGTGGAGACCCCCATTTGGAATCACTCGCCGGGTTATAGTTTTACGCGTACAACCCCGGGCCCACTGAGAACGCGCACGGCTGGCGATTCCGTAGCGCCAACAGATCTGCGTTGATGGCAAAGCGCCCGAGCCATCATTGAGAGATGCAAAGGATCTGGCCGAAAGTAGTCAGCAGTGATACCAATTCGCCGTGCTTCACTGGCACCGGCACAGGCACTTCGATACGTTCGAAGTGGGACCGCACACTTGCGCGGGGCCAACCACGCATATAAATGCAAATCGATATGACGGTAGATTGACCTGTGCTTGCCATCCTTGCACTGTTTCCCTCACTCGATATTTCCAACGTGCAGACTACATATCTTAAATGGGCGGTAAGCTTTGTCCCACCCCTGCGCCACAGGTGGCACAGTTAACTGAATCTATTTCCAACCCTGTACCCCTGCCACCGGCACCACATCGGACGCTCGCTTCCTTTGGGTAGCAGGTGCAGTTGCTGGCGCAATTGTTGTGCCCATCGCGGCGCCAATCGCGCTTGGCATTCTCGGCTTTGGGGCTGCCGGCCCAGTAGCAGGTCAGTTTACTGTGAATGATCTTGGCTATGCTCGATCTTCCTTGCTCCACTGCACGCTGAAACTGGGCCGCTCCCTCTCTAGGTACTCTCGCCGCCGGAATCCAGGCCGGAATAGGCAATGTTGTTGTGGGGAGCCTCTTTTCAGCAGCCCAGAGTGCTGCGATGGGCGGGGCAGTCACTGCAGCTGTTAGCGCTGCAGGAGCCGCGGCTGGTGCTGCAGGGGTCGCCGCTGCGGAAGCTGCCGCATACAAGAAAAAGTGAACGAAATTTGTTTACTGGTCGCTTTTCTGTTCTTTGCGCTTGCTTGGCTGTTTTCCCGTTGTGACTTAGATCGAGTGTGTGTCGTATGGTGACGTTGTCTTGAATAGTCATGGGCGAAAGATGTCATAGAAGTGAACTTGAGAACAATGAGAACAGTATGAGAGTGGGTCCCCATTTGGCAGAGAAGATTGCGAGGACGCCTGGACCAGAGCATCATCTCGACGAGCTTTCTAGATCATCAGGATGTGGGTTGGGTACCTTTTATGACGCAGCACGCAAAACCTTGTTTTTACGTAATATTCCACAAGTTCACCTCGCTCGCCCACCGGAGTAGCTCTCGCTCTTGATGCTGGGATGACACCCGTGACCACTCAAGAGACACGACCTGATACGGGGCGCCCGGTTCATCGTAATTCGCGTTTTCAAAGCTTTGCGACGCTCGAATCCATCAACCATCAGGTCAAATTTGAGCCCCTTTTTCAGGTCGCCGATCCCCGCCCGGTTCCGTGGGCCGGGAATGGGGTACGCCACACAGCCGTGCACTGGATTATTACACGCATTTACGTCCGCTTCCAGCGCATTTGCTAGGGCTGTATCGTATCTTGGATGCTGTGTCTATCGGGTGACGTCTCGTATGTTCGGGGCATTGGCCAGAGGTGCCACGCCACTTTGCTCTTTTGGCATAGTGTATGTTCGCAGGGATGCGTGCAGTGGGGCAGCACTGTTCCATTACGAAAACTTCCTCATATACAATTCCTCGCTGGTCGAGACCGCTCCACCGGCACTTAGGGTTGCGGCATGCGGGACCTGAAGCATTATAAGATATCCTTATCATCGACACTCACTGTCACTGTTCACCCATTTCTCTTCGATGCAGCCAATGGAAGTGGACCACAGGACAACGACCGTGATTACTTTGCCTACACTTGCTCAAACTCACTTTGACGAGCTCAAAGCGAATGTCCGCGGGGAGCTTTACCGTCGCGGTGATCAACAGTATGTTACAGCCTACATGTAATACCCTTCTAGGAGATATCCTCATCACCTCTGTCCTACTCAGTTTTTCTGAGCACACACGCCTGTTCAACGGAAACGTTTTGAACACCTCAAAGGCCGTCGCACTTCCCCTTGACGCGCAGGATGTCTCGCAGTATGCGCTCTCCCCCTCCCCACTTCGCCCCTCCCAATTTTACTACCGCTGACATGCCTGCAGAATAATTATCTTCTGCAATAAACATGGATTTTCGCCATCCGTCAAGGCGGGTGGGTACGGGACAGGTGGCTGGGCGATCAATGGTGACATCGTCATCGACCTTTCTCGGATACAAGACATCGACATCGAACCGCCGCAACCAGGAGGTGGATACACCAGCTTGCGTGACACCGCCCCGTCCATTAGCAAGGGCAAAGCTCGCGTCGGCGAGGCTGTTCCTGATCCTTCTGGTCCTGCGACACAGAAGCGTGTGCTCGAAGGCGATGCCGCGCAAGGCGCAGGCATTGACTACCTACCTACCGCGTGGTTGTACAGCACAGCATCTGCCGCGGTCGCAAGCTTCTTGCACGGGCCTCCTCTACCTCCAGATGAGTCTGGCGAGGAACCCCGCCGTCCAGCGGTCAACCGCCAACTGCTTGGCACCGACGGCACCGCGCTTAGCATCTCCACTCACCCTTCGGTCACCGAGCCACTCACGTCGCACTCTGACGCCCTCCTTAGCGGCGGTGGATCGGGAAGTGGCACCGGGACTAACGTCGTATCGTCTGCCATCTCCCCCGCTTCGGCGGCCGGCTGGTCGACCCTCACTATGACCCCTGCGTCGTCGCAGTCTCCGCTCTCAGCCTCCGCCGTTTCCTCTGTGCCTGCGCCGTTCGCATGGGCCGATTTTGAGACTGCCCCCGTGCGCCCCGACCCGTTCGCGTACATCGACAATGCGGACCCCCCTATGCTTGGGGTGTCGCCGCCAACCCCGCTCAGGTCGAGGGCGACCACGTGGGGCGCAGACGCGGCGTTGTTGACTCATCCCCTTTTCGCAGAAGATGTGCCACCGCATCTGACGAGGCCCGTACCGCCGCACACGCATGCGTACGTTTCCTTTGGTGCGGGTGCAAGGCAGAAGGACGTGGATCTATTCACGGCGGCGCATCCTTTGGACGGCGGAAACGTGCCATATCACGTCCCATTGTGCGTGTGTCCTTTCTGGAATCCTTCACTCCTGTTCTGCGGAGTCTCATCTTTTTTCCCCTTCTTCTTTGCTTCTGCCGTGGGTTGATTGGGTTAGTTCGGCCCACCCCGTAGGCGCATCTGTAATGCTGCTCGGCGGCTTCGGATTTTTGAGCAGGTTGCATGGGTTGAGTATCGATAATTTGGTAGAAGCCGAGGTTGTCTTGGCTGACGGACGCATTGTCATCGTGAATGAGAAGGAGTACCCAGGTGCGCTGTTGTCCCGTTCTCCGCCGGACACGGAGGGCCTGTGTACTGACTAGGAAGGTCGAGATCTCTGGTGGGGTTTACGCGGTAGTGGTCCGGCACTTTGCATCGCGACTCGCTACAAAGCACGCGCATACCCGGTCCCCGTGGTCTTCGCGGGCAATCTCATCTAGTTCGTCTTTCTCGTCCCACGTCGTCGAAGTTCTGGACTTCTGATGGACTTCCCGTGAGAAGCCGCTTCCACCGTGCGACGGCACCCTCCCTTCTGCGGCACTTCCGTGATTGCGTCAAAGGCGCGCCGCGCGAGCTTTACGCGAACGTGCTTCTTACGGCCGGCCCTGCGGACAAAGACTCTCTTGTCGTGATCAGATGTGTTACATCGGGCCGAAGGAGCAGGGCCTCGAGTACCTCCAGGCGCTCAGCTCGTGGAGCGGCGAACGCTGCGAGCTCAACGAGGTACACGAAAAGACGTTCCTGAGCCAGCAGGACAGCGTCGCGCAGGTGTTGCGCGGCAAGCGGGGCAACCAGTGGTTCATCCGCTCCGCGCTCATCAGCTCGCTCCCTGACGAGGTGATAAACAAGACCGTGCTCGAGTTTGCGGACACGCCCGTTGGATGCAGTGAGTCATCCCCCTTTCGTCGCATACTTCTTTTTTTTTCCTCCCATTTCCCGCCGTGTGAACATGTTCTGATACTGTGCGTTGTTAGCGTGGCTGTTCGAACTCGCGGGGGGTGCCATTGTCGACTACGAAGGGACGTGCGTCCCCAAGGCACAGCGCGAGGCTGCATTCACGATAGCGGCGCTACACCAGTGGGAAATGGGCGTCGACGACCCGCGCTGCGTCACTAGCGCCGAAGAGGTGAGATCTTCTCCATGCCCTTGCGTCCCCATTACCCCGCTGACGATGGCGGACTATTCATCTCCCCCCTCCCTCCAGTGGCTCCGAGAGACGATCAAGCCGGTGGCAAGCGGAGGTGCTTTCCCTTCGGTAAGTCTCCCTCCCATGGCACAAATAAGAGTCGTCATGAGCAGTGGTGCAACGCACAGTTCCTCGGACGCCACGAGCTGCCCGCGCGTGTGGCCGCCTCTTTCGGCGAGAACTGGGAGCGCCTCGTCGCACTCAAGAGGCAGTACGATCCGACGGGTCTGTTCAGGAACACGTTCTGGCCTCTCGACAAGGACGGCACTCAGATCGATCCGAGCGAGCATGAGCCACCGGAACCGGAGTTTTGAGCGGGGATATATGAATTTGTAATCAATGGTCGATGACTAGAGAATCTGTATGCATACACGGATATACAGGAATAATGGCTACGGTATCTTTTACTGGACATCGCGAACCACGCTGTGGGAAATGTGGGTGGGGTATTGACACATCCAGGGTTCGAAGTGGGGTGTCCACGTTTTCTTTTACCGGTCATGACGTTTGCTGGGAGCATATCCCCGTAAGTACTTTGCTGGACGGCGTACGCATTCGTGTGCCTCGTCTTAGAACTTGCGGTGGTGTCCCGCTCGTCGTTTGGTCTCGCTCTGAAGAATGAGAGACGTGTGGCTGCTTGCGAGCCGGCGCACCCTGAAACCTCTGCCACCGCGAGTCGAGGTGCTCTTGAAAGCTGGCGTCGTACGACTCGGGATGCAGGAGGTAGACGCGAAGTTGCTGTTCGTCGATCGACCCGCACACACCAGAGCCATGTTTTCAAAAAACTGTACAGGCAACGACGGAGTGAAAACCGGTGCGCACCTCGTCACCGGCATCGAATGACCGCAGCACGTCCTCCGGCTTGAGGCCAAGGTCAGCCCCTTCCTTCTTTGACTTGCGGTGCGCGCTCAGTGCCTCGCTGACGGCGGACGGAGTGACGGCCCTGCCCTGCTTGCGCAGCCAAATGCGCGTCCTGCTCGCCCAGCTTTGATGCCGCAGGATGGCCTTTGCCCATGCTTCCCGAGTCTATTACCCCAATCAAATTTGAGAAAAGAAAAACTAGGGGGGGACATACTATTCGTGGCAGGGCCTGGAACTCGTCGCACGATAGAGGCCTCGGATGCGCGGTGACTTTGTACTCGCCCATGTACAACCATAGCGCTTTGGAGGGGGCGCGGACAAAGAGGGACATATGCCCCGCCTCGAGTATGTCCTCCCGCATCGTCAGCATCGTGCCGGGGTGCCCCGGTTCAGGCGGGAGCCCCGGGTTCTGGACCCACTGTGGGAAGAGGACGTTGCGGTGCTGGGGCGTGCCCGGCGTGGCGTCGGACTTACGCCGGTGGAGGAGCGTCTGTTCCGGGAAGCCGTAGACCTTTGCGAGGAAGTGGCGCGCGACATAGCCCGGGTGTTGTTGTTTCCCGTCTGGGCCTGGTGATGTGAGGGGAGCGATGTCCGCTGTGACGAAGACGGTAGGTAAGCCGGCGACACGGGCTTGGAAGAACGGAGGCAAGTCGGAGAGTTCTTGCGGGCGCCGCGAGATGGTAGTAACGTTGGTAGATGACGCGACAGTGATACCGTTCGACGTTTCTAGATGCGGCCTCGAACGCTGTGATGGGCGCCTGGTGTCAGGGTTGCTTGTACCTCCCGAAGCTGAAGACAGCGAGATGGCGGACAGACGTCTCTTCCTGGCGCTGGGGGTGTCTGCCGGTCCACCGCCGCTGGTATTCACTGAAGGCACTACCTCAAGCTGCTTCCCTTCAATGTCCAATCATAGACCGGGAAAGTGCGCGCATACACGTACCGCAGACGTTCCGACAGCGGCCGAATGGCCACTCGTCGCTGATATCAAGCCGGCATTGTCCTGCGTGGGCGAGGCGCGGTCCCTGCAAGCGGTGTTGGCCCTGACTTTCTAAACGCACGTACGTCAATTCAACGCATTCTGCGCCGCGAGGCGTGCGTTACGCACCTCGGTCACCACCCTACCCGCACTAGTCCCGCCGCCGCCGCCCCCGAACCGTCGTTCCCAGCCTCAGCAGTCGCGGCCGCGCTGCGCAGCGCCTCGATCTCCCTCTGCAGCTCCCCCTCCCTGCGCTCCCTCTTCACCAGCACCCTCTCCCGCTCCCCAATCCGCGCATCGCGCACCTGCAGCTCCTCGCGCGCCACGCGCTCCAACACGCCCATCGACGCGTCCCACTCCCGCTCGCGCGCACACAACTCCCGCGCCGCCTCCTCCCGCGCCGCCTCCAGCCGCCTTGCCAGCTCCTCCTCCCCCCCGCGCCCGCGCGCCTCGTCCAGCGCGCGCGTCGCGCGCGCCAGCTCGCGCTTCAGGCTCGCTTGGTCGCGCTGCGCGAGGTCCGAGGCGAGGCGCCGGAGCTTGCGCTCTTCGTCGAGCGCCGCGGCGTCTCGGTGCGCCAGCTCGTCCGCCAGCTCGCGGCGCCTGCGTTCGTCGGCCAGCGCGGCTTCCAGCTCGGCGATGCGCTGCTGCTCTTCGAGGGTCGGCGGTGGCATGGGGGTGGTGGTGGTGGGGGTGGACCAACTCACTCCACTCTTCGTTTGCACTCGTACGTTCCGTGGTGGGCGGTGCGCTCGTCGTTGCCCCCCGCGCGAAATTTGGGGTTGGAGGGGGAGAACCAGAGCACCCACAGACGGTTTTGGTTCGTTCGGATCGGACAGATCGATCGGTGAACGGCGAACTGAAGAGTCGGAGGAGGGCGGCGATGATTCGTTCTAGCGGCGGCACGGGGCGGGACAAACTAACACGTGTGCTAGTATGCGGACGGGTTTCATGTGTCTACCGAGAGCCATGTACAGTAGTCGTCAGGCACAGTCATAGTCGTTGCGAGACAAAGGCCACATTCCTACAGTAGGACGAGATGGTACGCGGCGCACGCTGATTTCCGGATCTGGCACGTTACGGTATCGCATTGGCCTTGAAGTATGTTGACATGCACAAAAAGGGGAAGACAACTACAGATAAAACTCGCAACTTCTAAATGAGACGACAAGGGGATAGACCGGTATCCAGGTAAGCGTGGGGAAGTAGGTTTCAGTTATCGGCAGTATTATGCAAGTGGGGGTCAGAAAGCAGAGAGGAAAGAGGAACAATTAGCCATACATGCAAGGAAAGAAAAAAAAAAAAAAAAAAAGGTGGTCCGTCATCAGTCCACAGGGAACAAGAAACTCGCGAGTAACCATCCCAGCGCGCCACTCGAGTCGCGCGCGAGCAACAAGCAGTCTTCGCCCTCGTCTACGAACAACGGCAAGTCGCGATGCCGCGATGGATGCCCGGCCTCCTTGAGCACCTGATACACGTCGCCGAGATACAGCTTGAAGAACGGGAGGCCGTAATACTTCACGCCCTGGGGCGGGTCGAACGTGTGAATCACGCGACATCCGTACAGCGCCGGTGCGCGGTACCACCGCGAGCTCACCATCAGCTGAGGCGCGGGCGGCACAGGCGGGTGTGGGTGCCGGTGCGGCGCGTGGTGGGGTGCCTCGGGCGTGCGCGGACGCCGGGGTCCCGGAGCACGTCGCGGCAGGGAAGGGAGCAGCGAGTCGACGATGGTCTGCTTGACGGTCGGGTTGCCACGACCGTGCTCATCCTCGCGCTCTTTGGGCTTCTCCCTTCCGTCATGTCCAAACGAATCCAGCAGCCGGCCCTGCGACGATGACTTGCGTAGGGGCATCGGCATACTCTGCCGTCGGGGCATCGGAAGGTGTGAATGTGAAGCCGTAGAGTCCGGCAGCTCGCCATAATGCACCTGTCCGTGTCCTGACGTGGACCGCGCGGAGCGGATAGAGCGCAGGCTTTCCGTCGATGGTGGACGCGCGAGGCGGCGTACAGAGGAGCCCCCGTTGGAGCTAGGCTTCTTGCGCGCAGGAGACGTAGACTCTGGAAACATTGGCATTTCTGCCGGCGCCGAGCGTGATGGCTCAAGAGAACTCATGATCGCGTTGACAGCGCCTATGCGTGACGCCGGGGAGGGCGGTGATCCACGTACTTGTTTCGATCGTGATGTGATCTTCTCCGGGTGAGTGATGTTGAGAGTATGAGGGTCACGCGCGGCTTCCTCCCAGCGTGCTCGCCATACGCGCTCGGTCTCCTCATGTCCCGCGTTCATCTCGCCCTCGACACGTAATGCATCCCACAACTCGCTCCAGCGTGTGCGCACATCGCGCCACAAGCGCGACTGCCACTTTGACAACTGGCCCACGCAGAGTGTCACGCCGGTCCGCAGGAGATTGAGATAGGCAGGCAGCTCATCACGAAGCTGCGCACGAAGCGCAACGTATGCGATCGATGCTTCTTGTAGGGCGGGAGGTGGGCGGCCTTTGGCGGTGTTGTGTTGAAGGAGTGCAAAGTGGTGAGGCTCCAGCGCATGGAGGGTTTCGAGGAGTAACGTTGGACGCTTGATGGTGTCGAGGAGCGTACGGAGTTGTGATAAGAGCTGCTCGCGCACGAGAGCTTCGAGGTCCACGCAGAGCGATGTGAGCTGCTTGTCGGCGACGACGATAAAAGCGTCGAATGCCTCGGAGGTCACATCCGGGCCGAGGCCGATCACCCGTCCGAACCCCTCGGCCCAGACGCGCAACGCGGAGGTGAGCGCCTGTATCGACTGGACCCACTCGACGGTCTCCTTGGCAAATTGTTGAATGAAAGCGTCCGTGCGACGGATCTCGCGTTCCATCTGCGCGACGCGCTCTGTTTCCTCACTCTCGGCGCGAGATATGCTTCTGGGGGTGGTGACGCCGCCGCGCACGCGGCCCACGATTCCGAGACCCTTCTTTTTGAGGACTTCGGCTGGCTTTCCAGCAGCCAAAACCTCTTTAACGATTTCACGCCGTCGTTGGCCTTCATTGATGGCGTGTGATACAGCCTCGACCATAGCTTTGGCACGGCGAAGGTTCTCCTTGTCGGGGTGAGAATCGGGCGTCTCTTCAATGATGGCGTGCAATAAAAGTGCATACTTGAGAACGCGCTGGACTGGTTTAATGAGGAGTGATGGGAGGTCCCACGCATGTGAGAGCTGCTGGGCAAGGGTGCGTGTTGTGGCATGATATTTGGCGAGCGCAGGGGTTTGGGGGAGCGAGTTGAGGTGGGAGAGGGCAGCTGGGTGATGGGTGACATAATGCATATATGGTGGCTCCATGTGGGGGATCTTCAAAGTATTAGCAGGCGTTAGAAATAGGACGACGAAAAAACTGCTCGTACCATCTCAATGAAGAGTGCGCCAACACGGTCCTCGCCCTCTCCAACCGGGACGGCACTACCTAGTGCGGCTTCGAGATTATTAACAAAGTCATCGGCGAATTCGGCGAGTTCAGAAATGTTGCTGAAGATTATCCGGGCATCCTCGTGTGTCATAGGTGGGCCGAGTAAAGTAGCGGATGAGGTGGAAGCGGTAGAAAGAGTGCGTGAGGACGAAGAGGATGATTGAGGGGGGGTGGGGATTGGGGGATCATGACCTGGGCGGCGTAGGTGTGATTAGCACGACTTGGAACTAGGGAACGACACATACCGAGGGCAACAGGGAAGTGAACGTCGCGAATAAGGGCGAGGTCGGAGGCATAAGCGCGCTCAGACTCGATGAGTTCGAGGAGAGCGTGGGTACGCTTGGTGAGACCAGTGGAGAGAATTTTGGGGGGGAGGGTGGCAGAGGGTGGTGGGGAGTCTATTGGGTCGCGAACTGAGGCGCTGTCGGGAGAGCTGTTGTCGGATGAGGTTGGGGAGGAGGCAGCGGTAGGGGGGGTAATAGGGAGTGGTTTGTCGGGAGACGGGGTGCGGGGCATTGCGAGAAAAGGAGGGACCTTTGGTTTCTGATTGAGGAACCCACCATCGATGACGATATTTGTGGTAGACAGAGTATCGACGAGAGTGTCGAAGGAGAAAGATGAGGAGGAGCTCATACGCAAGATGGGAGGGGGCATGTCGAAAAAGCGGGCTTCCCTGGACCTGGAAGCAAGTAGGGAACGAGCTGGTGGACGAAGCGGAGAGCGGACAGGTAAGGGAGGTGACTTGATTGAAGAGTTTAGTGGCCGAGGAAAGGGTGATATTGAAGGAGGGTTGCCCACGCCCACGAGGGATGAACGAGGCTCAACGGAAGGAGACTCGGTACCCGGCTCGTCGTCTAGGCCTCCTCTGCTCATGGTCATCGCTCAAATCCCTCTCGGCGCTCCGCTACTCTGCTTTGACACTGACACTGGTCGTTTTCAAATATGAGAAACCTGTCAGTAGTCTTCTCTCATTCCGTCACCGGCTAACTTTTACCAACTTGTGTGGCTGGGCTCTGATGCCCAACTGAACGTGAGAATTTGATCTTGATATATCCTCAACACACGTGTTGTCGTCGTTGCTGTCAAAACTTGATACTGTACTACGTGAAACGACATCGGCGAGCAGAGTCCTTATCGCACTTAGTCTATCCCTCTCCGAGGACAGCACAGGAGCGCTCTACGCCTCTACCCGACCAGGCACTGGCGCCACACGTGTCACCACTCACCTCTTATCATTTTCAGACGTCCCCCGCGACATTGACATGACGCTAACCTCTCTAGCTACTAAGTTACTCTAGTCGTCTTCTTTCGGCTGTCATATAGACCCGCCGGCGCCGGATATCACGGACTCGATAAGAGCTAGTGATAGTTCGAACATCTTGCGCTTCCTTTCCCCGTGAAACACGCCCAGATAGGACACCACACGACGACCAATGCCATGTCTACCTCGGTCATTCTTTGGGCTTCACCCTACTTTATTTATCCCACGTCTACCGTCTTGCCCCACATACATAACCTTACCCTCTAATTTCGACCCTCACACCTCCGAGGAGCTCTGTCTTATTCCGGCGTCCATCATTTCATTTACACCATATACGTGGGTCCCTCCACCACCTCATGGTCAGCCGTATCCGTGGCCCATCCACACTCGCTCGCCCTTTTCTCAACATGGTTCCATAATACACCGCTAGCCCCTAGTCTTAGACCCTTGCACGCAGGTCACAGGCGACGTGTCCTTCGGTTCTGGACCTTATGCCGTGATCGGTATCGGTCACATTGACTTGAATAACCTACAGCCGAGGAAAGCGTCGATCGGTTATCGTGTGCGAGTTCTTTATCAGATGGGCGCCGAGTTGGCGCATGACGATGCCACGTGCTCGTTCCCACATTCATTTGTGGGGGGGCCGTCATCCTTTCATCTAACGTTTGGCCACGAATGTGACTACTGGGCTATTTGGGTCTCGCAGTCACTTATCTCTGACATGGGCCTCGCCCTCCATAATTTCCGCGGTGCCAGGTGTCTGCGCTTGTTGCGTACAGTTGAACCCCCGGCCGTTGGCGCAACTGCTTTTTGCGTACTTCCTGCAGCCAAATGGAAGCGCATGGGCCATGTATAGGCCCTTTTCACAACTTCCTCTCTATCACCCAGCTACGACGCACACATGCATGCACGCGAGCTCTGGATGGAAATCATTATTCTCAGTTTGTCTGATCTGTCGACTTACGCACCGCAACGGTGCGAATAAGGCGCGGGCCTAGAGACGCCTGTCCACCTCGTCGGTCCGCAAAACGTTCCTCCGGCACAGTGCTATGCTCCGACTCGGAGGCGCGCTATCCACTCCAGATCTATCTCTTTCCTGCCTCGATTGCAGCGTTTCACAGGCCGTGCAAACGAGAACATTTAACATGCGGCAGCTATTACTTCCTTTGCACGAAATTTCAGGCCGCACCACGGCGAAATTTTCTTCTGACCCGTACCTACAAACAATGGCACATTCTCACACCCCCTCCACAAATCACCTCGTCAATCCCAGCATTGTTCCGTCTCGGCGCCATATACACTGCCATGCGGCCTCCTCTTGTTTTGTTTGGTTACGTGCCAACGGTGGAGGATGGTTGGACCATCTCCTTTCCCCCACTCCCCCCAATTTTCCGTGCACTACTTGCCGGCCCCAGCTCGAAAATGACCGCTGCCCGGCGCGACGTTGATCCCTCTTTCCCGACATTCATCACCACACCTGCTGTGCTCATGCTAGTGCACGCGATTAAGTATCCCAGCGAGAAAAAAGCGAAGAGAAAAAGAGGTGGAATGGGAATAACGCTCAGCCCAGTCGTCGTCGTCCCTACTAGTATCACACCAACTTGAAGCCGGTCAGTAGTGAGCGCTTTCTATCGGCTGTTGCAACCGTGCTCGACTTGCTTCAACGGTCCGAATTTTCAATCGTCCCACTCGCTAAGCATATATAGCCAGCATCCCGTGAGTGCCGTGAGCTCCCAGCGTTCCTCTTCCGATTGCCCTGAGTCCAGCCTTGACAGCCCTCTGTTTTTCTCGCTCCCCGCAGAATCGGCAAGAGGGCCCAAGCCGGGAAAGCGAGACCACCAGCACATCAGACATGGTCTTCTCATGCTTTTTGAACACGATGTTGTCTTTGTAGCTCCAGATGTACGCAGTAACTTGGTTCGTCGTAAGTCAGATGCTGATTCATCGTATTTGACGTGCCGCGAACAGGTGGATACTTCAATAATGTCCTACGTAAAAAGTTCAGTCTGGTGGACCAGATCCCCAAGGCTCATTCATCCGATTTGCTCAACCTTCTTCCATCTCCCCAAACCAATTGGGAAGATATTCTAGCATTCATCCAGCTCAATTTCTCTTTGGACACCAGTATGGATTCCAATCTCTCCAGGCTCCTCAAGCCAAGCCGAGAAAAGATGTCGCCATACCCAATCAAGATTTCAGCCGTTTCCTACGGACCGACGGACCGTGGTGGAGACTTGGACAGATATAAGGGCCCGCTCAGGCGATTGACGTCGTCATCTATATCATCCTCATCGCCGTGGTAGATTGTGATGTCGTTCCGCAAGGCACTTCAGCTGAACAATGGGATAACCATCCCGCAAATCGGGCTCGGGACGTGGCTCTCGAAACCGCATGAGGTTGAGAATGCGGTATGTTTGTCGTGGACTGGAATCAGGATGTATTAGATCTCTGACACCCCGTGGGAGCACAGTTGGTGTGGGCAGTGGAGGCCGGGTACCGCCACATCGACTGCGCGTATGTGTATGGGAATCAAGACGAGGTGCATCCGTCCTTCCCTCTCTCTGCGTGGCCACTAACCCAGCAACGTGACGCAGGTTGGTGCGGCTCTGAAGAAAGTCATACCGTCTACGGTACGGCGCGAGGAACTTTTCATCACCTCAAAACTTTGGAACGACGCGCATCGTCCATCGGAAGTTGAGAAGCAGCTCGACATAACGCTTTCTCAACTTGGTACGCCTTATCTTGACCTCTACCTCATCCACTGGCCCGTCGCGTTCGTCCCCGGTCGCGGGCTGCTCCCCAACCGCGCGGAAAAGCCTGGTGAAGCCGAAATCGATCAAGACACATCGATCGTGGACACTTGGAGGGCAATGCTGGCCCTACGCAGCACAGGCAAAGTCAAGGCGGTCGGTGTGAGCAACTTTCCGATCCAACATCTCGAGGCGATCACCAAGGCGACCGGAGAGCGGCCAGTTGTGAACCAGATCGAGGCGCACCCGCTGTTGCCGCAGGATGACCTAGTGGAGTATTGCAAGAAGGAAGGGATTCATATTACTGCTTACTCCCCGCTGGGGAACAATCGTGAGTGGACACGCGATGGGGGCAAGGCGATGGTATACTGAAAATGAGGATAGTGCAAGGCAAGAGGCTGGTTGACTATCCCGAAGTGAAGGAGGTGGCTGAGCGGCTCGGCGCGACCACAGCGCAGGTTCTGATTGCATGGGGGGTGTCCCGGGGCTACTCTGTGATCCCCAAGTCTGTGCAAAAGGGTGAGGGAACAACGTCGGAGAATGAATCAACCTATTGACTTGTGAACAGACCGCATCGTGAAGAACTTTGAGCAGATCACGCTGAGCAAGGAAGACTATGAAAAGATCAGCGAGATTGGGAAGAACAATCACGTCCGGTTCAACATTCCGATTACATACTCGCCGAAGTGGTCGATCAATCTGTTTGACGAGGAGATTGAGAGGGAGGCCCAGACTGATTACACTGTCAAGCTCGAGTGAATGATAATTAAGAATTGCAGAAGATTGACTGTGTTTATGTAGACCCAGCTGTATAAGAAATGAAAGTAGTAACGGAACTCTAGTATGAGGATGAGGAGGGAAAGAGAATTACCAACGAGAGAAACCCATTCACCATGGCAAATGAATTGAAACGTAATTTGGGGAGGTTGATTCACACCACGCCACTATTTCCTCCCTTCACTTGTTCATCTACACTCCTTCCCCCTTCCTGCCCAAATCTTGCTTCTACTGTAGATTCAACTCTTAAAGGCTTGCATCGTGTCCATATATAGGTACTTGATCACTCTATGAGTAACGGTTCTGCGACTACGTTTCTCTCCTGGGCGATTCTCGCTTCCCTTGTAAGCAGCTCAGTTTCTTCTTTGGACGCGCATGCCAGATCGATCCTGACAGTATTAGTTCCTTGCGTTTCTTTTCTACCATCTCTGGAGCTACGATGGCTTGCAGTGTCTCAAGTGGAACGCGGGACGACAGCCTGGCGCGTTCCGGCGCCTTATGACCGTGAGTCCTCGCGTCATAGTCGGGCTCTCCTTTTCATATCATTGGATGGATCGTGTCCGCAGTATTCGTATCTGGGCTCAACACCGCTGCTTATCGTCTTTGGAGTCGGCATCACCACGTTGAAGTTCAAAGAAGGTGCGTGCGCATCGATTCCATCAGAACTCTTTTTTTTTTTTAATGATGGAGGCGCTTCTTTCCGAACAGGCTTCGTGGTGCTCTCCCAGAATGAAGGTGCGGTGATGCTCTCTCTCGCTTGCGAAGATCCGGTGCCCTGAGGAAACATCGCACACACAGTATTTCCGAAGCCTCCCGATCTCTGGTCCAAAGGTCACCAACATGCGCTTCTCGGCCTCTTCTTTGTCTTCAGCATTGCGTGGGCCCTCGAACAGTGCGTCATCTCGTTTTGGTCGTTTGAGGTTATTCCGCTCCGCTCATGGCCATATTTGGTGAAGAATAACTCACTTTGAAGGTGTGTGCGTCGCGTGTAGGTTATCTGACACACTGTACTGAAACGCTTCGAACGCAGAGCTCGCCTTTTGGTTCTTTCTCCTCGATCAAGGCCCAGAGAAGCGTGACTGGTTCACGAGCTTGGAATACAAACTGTGGTCCATCGGTCGGTCCACGTCAATTTGCTCCCAAAATCACATCCTCAGCACCTTTCCTTTCTTTCAGGCTGCATCGCGGCCATCATCGGCATGCCACTCACGGCTCTGATTTCCCGTCGTGACATTCTCACCGTGCGCATCTCCCTCTGTCTCCCTCTCTGAAACCGACAATCTCTAGGTCGACGCATGGATATTTCTGGTCGGCGCGCTGAGCTCCTCGACGACCAACATTCTCTTCATCTACATCCTCGTCCGCTTCCCGTCATTCCTTCGCCACGTCAAGGCAGAGGGTGCAGATCCAGACGTCGTCATTCGCCTCGCTACTTTTTACGAGCTTAACGTGTGTTGAGACAATTTGTTGTTACTCGTGTAACTGTTAGCTGATACCGACTGACAGCTCGTTCGGATTGTGTTTCGGTTCGCTGCAGCGGTGCCGCTACTCGTCCTCGCCGTGGATGGTATTCACGGATCACACAGAGTTAACCGCAGCCAGTGAGTCCTGCGGGTGTCAGTTTACTGATGGCATTCACTGAGTTTCCGACGCATATACCCCTTTTAGATTCTGGTCAGACATATTGCTGATAATCTCTGCCATCGGTCAGTTCATCTCCTCCCTCATTACCATCATGGTACGCTCCCTCGCACTCTCACTTTACCTCGGCACCAACACTTCCATACATAGGTATTCTTTCCGCGCTCTCTGACCAAGGAAAACGGATACCGGAATCGCCTTGCCTCCCCGGCAATTGCAGCGCCAACGCAGCCACACACTTTCGTGCCTCATGAGCTTGTGGAGGCGTCGACACACATGCAGATACACTCCCCACACTTTCCTTCGTCGCATGATTCGCCAAAGTCTATGTCACGCGAGTGCGCGTCGTCCCCTCCATCGGCATACTTAGGACATGCGTACACCCGATCCAGCTCAGATATACCAATTGAATTGGTGCGCCCTCCCGCACATGCAAGGAGGAGAACGTTCCCGGATTCGACCTTACACCCGTTTGTGCGTCATTCGCTTTTCTTGGGTGCTTTACCCACCGGATTTGACTTTGTTGTGATTACCGGTACAGGTTACTATGTATATGTCGCCAATTGGTGAGTGGTGCTCAATTGTAATACCTGGGTAAGTTAAGGCTAATTATGCAGATTTGATTGAAATGCCGCTCGACGGTCCCCCATGAGAAGAGTGGAAAACGAATTTCGCAAACTCTTTTTTCTGCACCTTTGATCTACCACTGCCAGTGAATTTGTACTCTTATACCCTGTACGCTGTACCCATACCCTTTTGTATCTTTCAAAAATCTCTCTCATCACTATCTGTGTTGTGCGGGGGTTGGCTGTATCGATGAGAGGTGGAGAAGAGAAAAAATAGCCCGAAGGATACCGCATCTACGACTTGTACATCCCTCATCATGTCACCTCCTATTGTATTCGTTGGTCCGCTTTCTTTTGGTTTTGACATGTCAATTGTGCCAGCATTGCTTCTGTCAGAATGAGGAGTCGAGGTCGCACGACACAAGCACGAGGAACTCTGGTTTTCACATGACCTTATACGACTGGGCAACGCTGCGTGTTTGTCACAGAATCAAGGCCCCCCTTTGTTGTCTGCCTCGCGTGAATCTAACAGCTTCTATAAGAACGAGGCTACTGAGCTCGCGGATATGTGAGGGTTTTGCACGCCGGTGAGATGTTCCCGTGTCCACGATAACATATTTACGTAATTCGACTATCGTATACAGACGTTCATCGGCCTAGGTTCTTCCACTTGGTCCACTTCTCACAGGAGGGTTGACACTATTATTTTCCCTTCCAGTGACTGCTGTGGTTCAACTTGTTCTATGCGAGCGATCGGCACATGTTCTGTTTGGGGGTGCATGCATCGTAGGCAGATTTTTAATCGACGGTCCAGTCCGTAAGACGAGCTGTCTTCCATGGGAACGAGAAGTGTGAGGTGTGCTGGCCGCATAGGGCCATGACGATGGCGTTTGTCCCTCCCACGGTCGCGCCTCACCTCGCTCTCACTGCCGCTGCACTCTATCACCGATTGATGCCGTCACTCTCGCAAACTCACCGCCAATGCAGCAAGGGAGCTTATGCGCGCGGGTTGCCCATATATGGGCGCGCGGAAATAACCGAGCACGTCAAGCCAAGCCGCGACGTGCCTATCAGTCATGACCAGCAGTCCCCTCGTCGCCACCCTTCACTCTCCCCCAAGCGCCTCGACCTCGGGCGGCCCCTAGCTTGCAAAATCGGTTAGGAAAAACAGTATAGTTCAGCCGGTGACATTTCCACTTTAGCCGCATTTGTGACTTTGCCCCGAAACTGGGCCTAGAGATATGAAACCGGCAGTTGTATGGTCCAGGTAGGTAGATAAGCGAGGTCTAGGTTACAGGGAACCACCCTATAGCCATAGTTGGTCCCATGGAACTGAGTTGCGGTATTGATTTGTACGTTGGACTGTCGTGCAGCAACTGTCGACTACGTGAATGTGGAGCCCCCAGATGGGGAGTCTTCTATGAGCAATGTCACGGTCTACTGTAGCTATGGTGCTTATGACGATAATATTAGTTAGTGGCGTCGAAGTCGCCTACATTTTGATTGATGCTCGCGTAGATATCAAACAGAGCCCCGTCTCTTTGCCTTTCTATTCGCCTGTTTGGGCTGCGCATAGAAGACCAATCAATGCGCTTCACGTCTCGTCTACAGCACAGCGTTGCAGCATGGATTCCTCTCGTTCGGCGGTGGTGCGGTGGTCACTCGGCCGGGAACTCAGAATCGTGGACTCCGAGTCGTCAAGCCCTTCGAACTGGGCGCCCACAGTACCTTCTCCACAAACACATTCGCTACATGGTTCTCCTGAAAGACGACAAGGAAATATCACAACGTTTCTGACGATGCTAAGAGGACTTGGTCAAGCAGGATATATGAGCAACGCCCCAATGGCGCGTGTCATGGCGCGCCATGGGCTGTGAGTCTAGTTTGTACCAGAGTCCGTGCGTGTCTGAGTTGATTGATGACTTGGTAGGTACCGATGCGCCGATGCGCAACCGAAGGAAACGACAAATCCTAGTAGTCTACCTTTGTCCGGAGTGCGCGTCCTGAGTTCAATTCATAGCTGGGCCCTTCGCAGGCCAGTTGCCTGGATGTAACTATGCCCTCACGTACACTCAAGTGAGATCGGCCTGTGATTGTGATACGCAGAAATACTGACGATCTCTTGTGCGTGTGGCGCGAACTTGACGTTGACGGGACTAGCCCTTGGTTTCGAAGTCTAGCACGCAACAAGAAGAGCGTGATGATCAATATGATATGCGCAAGGAGGAAGGCCGCGCGTGCGTGTTCCTTTTGGCCAAAAACTAAAATAAAAGTTGAAACAACTGTTGCTATTACTGAAGACCCGTACGCCAACTGGCAGACCACTTAGACGTTGTGATTGAGAACTTTAAGCCGGGAAGTACGCATCCAGCTTTTCTCCCCGTTGATCTCCTCTTCCCAGCGCTGGAGAAATGGGGCCTCGGCCCGGACGTGCTACGCGTGACCAACCCTGGCCTCATCTTCACATGTGTATCTGGATACGGTCAGATGGGGCCTTAGTCTGCGCGCCCTAGCTACGCGAGCGTTGTGTGAAGGCGAGGCGAGCTTTTTCGTTTCATCATAAATTTTCCGGACAAGAGGACAAGCGAGCTCAGTGCACCACTGGTCCGACCAAATATCAGTTCTCGGTGACTTTGTCGCCGAGTTGACGACGGCGTTTGGGACGGCGTTAGCTCTGCTCGCACGGCGTGCCAAGCAAGACAAAGGTGTCACGGAGGGGCTGACCGTGGACGTGAGCATCATGGAAAGGTGGACACAAAAACAACAACGACAACATCACCATCATCCTTTCCGCGCTGTTATCAACGACAGAACAACATGTTCAGCCCCCAGAATCCGATCGCAAGGGTGTCCTGCGGAGCCCGTCTGGCTCGTCCGTCACGGGCATTGTACCAACCGGCGCGCGCCCGTGCGCCCCCAACTACGTGACTATAGGTGCAAATGCCGTCTCGATGTACGTACGAGCGCCTGATGCGCACGATGAATCGGGCCGGCCTCACGGGGGCGCGGGATTCGCGAATAGCCAAAACAACGCCGCGGCGAGTGGCGAGCCGAAATTGAGGGGGCGATAGTGGCGTGGACGAGCACAAGTACAGTACAGTACTGCACCCGAGACAAAGTGCCCCGTGCGCTAGACTAAATCGGTGTGCCCGCAGGGCGTGTCGTGAGCGTGCGCGATATCGTCACCAGTGCGGTTACAGGAACGTGGCGCAGATGAAGACGTCTGGTTTCCGCTCCGAGGGGGTTGGACGGTGAAGATGCCATTAGAGCGGTGGGCCGGACCGAATCTCGGGGATCATAACGCTTATCGAGACGGAAAGTGAGTTTATCTGAAAGCCCGTTCACGTGCACATTAATTCTGACCACGTGTTTAGTTTGGTAATCGCGACGCGGCTTATACGCTACGCTGACTCGGAGTCTGAATGAGTGAGACACCCTCTCTAACAGGAGTGAACATTAAATCACCTCCTCCCTCATCAAGGACCAAAGAATTCCCTTCCCTTCCAATGGCATCACCCTCGGCTTCGTTACCAGTACCACCAATACCGGACTTAAGCCGCTGGCGCCCACTTCCTCCGGGCGCATGGCCGTCCCCGCGCTCTCACATACCAACGGACGAGGAGGTTATCGCTGCCATCGCATTCGTATGGTGTATCCATTGGAATTCATTCAGCACGATGGATCCAGCCGGATTGTGTGCACGCATCCTTGCTAAACATCCATCATGGCATTTGCTCGAGAAACGCGTCGCCGACGTTCGCCGTCGTGCGCTCGCGGACGGCCATTTGCGCCGGCCAGCATTTGAGGCTGGCCTCAGGATGCAGCCTAGCATGGAAGAGGTTCGCATGAGGGAGCACGCCTATGACTTTGATCCCCGCTGGCGAAAGGCAAGACGTGCACAGGCAAAGAAGCTTACAGGTTCATTTCAAATAACCTGCGGTACGTCGTTGGTAGCTTCTGGTCTGCGGTCTCATGGCAACTATCTCTCTGACGGACAAGCGAATAGGTGAGGTCGTATGGGGTCAACTGGCCGCATTTGTCTCTGGGATGAAATCAATTTCTCGAGATCGGCAAGATCTGAACAGTCCCCGCGCGTCGCCATGGCGTTTTCGAGCAGCAGCCCGTCCTGGCACATGGCAAGTAAGTTACCTTTCCTCCCTTTCTTGCCCCTGACGCTGACAGCTGTCATCTACCCACAATAGATTGCGCGTGTGAACGCTGCACCCGCACCGTTCTCCGTTTCAAAATCGACGGGATTCCTACTCCACCACGCGGACGTCGACCCCGCCTCCGTTCTCTGCTGCGCACGCCGTGGTGACACGGGTACGCCCTGCATCGCTCGCCTCGGCAGTGGTGGCTGGGGCACAGAGGACCGCGGAGACATGCTGCGCACGATCGTTGACGTAGACCCAGAGGAATGGCGAGCACTGTGGACGCGCCGTTGGCAAATGTACCTCGACGGTATCGCCCCGGACCGGTATCACGACGACGCCGAACGGTGGGCGCGGCTCGACGCGCTGCGTACGCGGGCAACATTCTTTATCGATGCGGCACGTGCTCCCGAGGTGCTCCGCATGATCGCGCGGTACCCCTATTTTTTTTTTCTTTTTTTGGTATCCGCGTTAGAGGCTCATATCCTATCCCCGCGCGTGGGTGAAACGCGACAGACCCTCGGCACTTGACGAACACACGAGATTCAACGAGTCGTCTTCGTTGTTTCCCCCCGATCGCTCGCTGGGCAAGGGAGGTCCCTCCTTTGGATGCCATCTCTTCCTCCCCGGGCCCGAGGGCGACGAAATCGCGAGGCCAGTGTTTTCTGGCGCCAGATCGCCGCTCTTCCCCGACAGCGACGAGCTCGTCGCCTTTTGGTATGACAGCCGTCACTTGGGATACGACGATGTCGACTTGGCGAGCGCGCCCGCCATTGAACATATATGAGTAATGAGAGCCCTGTCTTGCCCAAGGGCCGAAACAGGGCTTTTTTGTGCATACGGTAATGTACGTACTTTACACCGTCTTTATCTTTTCACTTCTGCTTCATAAAATATTCAGACACCCACGCATGTACTACTACACGCTCTCATGACCTCGATCACGAACGCTCGCGACCACATTCAGCTTTTTCCTGCAGATCCGGGCGCAGCAGTGGCGTCGAGGAGTCGCGTGCACCACGTGTCGGCTGTGCGCAGTTCGGGTTTGGTGATTGCCTTGACGGCACGCTCGTGTTCCTTCTCTCGCTCAGCCATCCGCGCGGCCCAGCTCTCCGGGGGCTCGGTCACTGCCGTCTCTGCGTCTTCGGTTGGTGCAGGCCACACTTCATCGAATGCTTCGGCCATCTCGCGCGAAAACGCGGCCACCTCGTTCTGCAGCTCGCGAGCAGCAGTGCGGTGCGCAGGGGTGAACCGTAGCAGTTGCGGCACGAGCGCCGCAGCGTCATCTAATACGTTAGTTGTTATATGTCAATCCCCGCTTTGTTTTACACCGGAATAAAGAGAGAAGGCGTAACCGCACGCACCCTGGGTGGTGGCCAGCCTGCCTGCGAGCTTGGTGAGCGATTTGAGCAGGTATTCTTCCTCGTCGACGGTGCCCTTGCGCCCCGAGCCGACCTTGCGCTCCATCTTTCGCTTGGAGCGCGAGGTGCGCTTGGTCGTGCGCGACGCGGCGGAAATGGTCGGCGCCGTCGTGTACCGCGTGAAGGCCGTAAAGGCAGATGCGTCAGTCATCACGTCCACGTTGTGAACCGCGAAGTCTTCGGTACCATAGAACTCCTCTGTTGTGTCGAGTCGTCATTAGTCGGCCGGGCAAAGTGTGCAACGAAAAACGCGTAGTTAGACGTATTTAGCGTACCCGGCTCTTGGACTTTTTTGATGCGCAGGTCGCGCAGACGCGCGACTTGCTTTTGGAGTTGCTCGTGCATCTCGACGAGGTCCTCCGCGATCTGGGACCGTGCTTCGAGGACTGCAGGGTCGATGATCTCCTCGAGGATCTCAGGACGCCCATGCAGAGCTATCTAGAAAAATTCACGTCAAAAAGGATTATCCGATGGCCCGTCTGTAAACCCACGATGCGACGCGCTTCCGAGAACTGATTTCCTTGGACGAGGGCAATGACGGCTTCGCGGACGTCCTCAGCGTAGTCTAGCAGAACGTGACCAGCTTCTGTATAGCGCTTTTTGGAGGTCAGATCCTCTGTAAGGCGATGGATGATCAATATGCACGGGGGCGTTTCTTGGAGGAAGTGCATACCAGCCACACGGTATGCCATTGTGACGATGACCTCGTGGTCGACCTGCTGAAGCTGGGCAAGCTCGAATAGCTCTCGCCATGAGTGCGCTTTTTCGTACGCAAGCATTGCCCTCTGCGGTTGCTGCGCGTCGATAAACACTACATCTCGCGAGTAAGCCGAGCCAAGAAGGTAGAATAAGTTACATACCCAACGCAGACTGGCCGAAGTCCCTGCATTCAAAGAGCCATTCCCCGTACAAGTTCAGGATATCCTGATGGATGCCGTAAAGTAACGTAATCTACCCAAAAGATACCATACGCACTCGGAACTGATCTGTCTCGGAGAAGATTTCCAGAGCCGTTTCGTAGAGCTGGTGCTTCTCCACGTACACCATGACATCGTCAAAGTGTTCCGGGCCTAGAACACACCATTAGGCTGGACCAGGAGCAAGACTAGTCGACTCGACAAACCTGCGAGGCTGAGATTTCGTAAAGCGCTCTCGTATCGTTTGAGATGATCGTCGATACGGAAACGCTGGTAGTACTTTTCCAATGAGCGGAGTTCACGCAAGAATGGAAGGTATTCTCGAGGATCCTGAAACGATCTCAGCATACCATGCTACACGTTTGAGGAGAGATGGGACCTTTTGAGCATGCTGCGCAATCAAGAGAACCAGTGAGAAATCGTACATCCCTAGGGCGAGGTCGAATAAGGTGTCCGCGTCAACCAGGAAGATGATGTATTTGACTGCATCCTCTACCGCAGATGGTACACGTTCTGGACGATAATACATTCTCAGGACCTGAAACAAAAAAGGAGGGGTCGCTATACCTCGAAGTTGTAACAGAACGCGAAGCCCAGCTTCAAGGTCCGGGGGACGTTTTACGACGTACGCAGTCAGGATTGAGTTGATATACTTTTCCATATCCCATGCCTCAAGTCGTTCCCTCACGGCATCACATAACTCAGAGATTACCTCCGGCGGCTGCGAACCTTGGCTGGGAAATTTGATCAGCTTTCGTTAGCAGCCCCACCAAAGACTACGAACCCGAGGTTTGTCAGGAAGAGGTTGATGTAGTCCACATCGCGGACTTGCTCAACAAAAGATGGTAGGCGATCTCTAAACAGTTTCAGGTCCCGGTCTACGATGACATTGAGATCGATTCGATGCTTCCTGCACGCCAAGAACGCCTTGCGGTAGTTTCCCCTTATCGTTGCCTTTCATTACAATTCAACTCGTCATGTAAGTCGGGAGAATACTCACGCATCGACATCTACATGGATGGTGGCCATGATCATCGGCCGAGGGTTCACAGTCTCGAGGTTCCCGCGCGGCATCTGTAGGACTAGGCTCATAGCGCTCGGGATAGAGGTAACGATTCGTGAGCCTCGCTCGACGCGACGCCGCTCGCTGCTTACATCGGTGCCGGCGTCTGCGATTGCAAGGAGCGATGCAGGAACAAAATGCGCTTCGTGCGTTAATGTTGTGTACACGACAAGGTCGCCGGAAACCGTGATAGAGTTCGCGTTCTGCCCCAGTGTTCGTGGGGGAGAAGATGGCGTGGCAGACGATAAGATACCAGAGCGCGTGAGGCCGAGGAAAAAGGGGGCTGCTGGCGAAGATAAGGATTGCGGGATGTCAATAACGCGTACGACATCACAAGTCATTCCGAAATCAACACGGAGAGCGAGCTGTTTGTCACTATCATCTAGTAGGATGTAAAGCCAAATACGCAACACGAATGGGCATGGCGTACATTCATGCACCTTGCCGTTACGGTGAACAACAACTGTTTCGTCTGTGATGGCTAGGCGCCACCCTAGAGACCCAGACCCAAGGGTCGGAACCTCTAGAGCATGACACATTCCGCTTCGATTTCAAAGACTTGTAGCACATCTGTTCCGCTTCTCCCGAAGCAAAGGGCCGCGATGCGCGCTATAGTACTCCCAGAAGCTTTTGTCCACATGGAGATCTCTCTAAATTGCTCGCCAGGAAGCGAGCCGCTCCAGAGGCGGTCGGGGGTTATGATAGATCCGCGCCCGAATTCAAGCCGTGTGTGTAGATTCCATAACTCAACGTACCCAGTTTCCCATAAGAGTGCCAGTGTATCTTCTGTTGGTGAAAATGCGAGATGACAGGGAGTTGATAAAGTTCGGAAGGGCGCTGACGGGGAAGGCCGGAGGGTGAGCCTATGAGAAGACATTGGAGGCGGGACATTTTGCATTCTGAACGGTGTGAGGAGTATAGAGGCTATAGCGGGAGTCACAAAGGTGGGCCACACGGATATGAGGAGTGGCCTACATCCGTCTACAACGGCAACTGTCCCGGTGTCATTAGGGAATCTCGCCGTGGCAGCGCATGTCTCCCAGCGACATGACTGCGAGATGATCTCAGCTGACACCAAAATGGTGAGCGAACAGGCTACTATGAAGATGCAAAGTCAACAAACTCTTCGTCGTGGACAGAATCTGGAGGGGGTTCTCGGGGTGCCAGGTTACTGAGGTATATCTTCCACCTTCTGAAGCAGATGGCGCTGCAATCTCTTGCTTGAGATACCTGCTCGAATATCAAAATACTAGTTTGTGCAACCAAGAATTCGACGGTACCAGTGGTAGTTCCCGGTCGTCCAGAGTTGGACTAAGCGCACCCATAAGAGTCGCTCGTGACGCACAGGAATGGACTCACTGGTGTCGCCAGCATTCTCCTCGATCCATACCAAGAGTATGTTCGAGTCTGCACTCCAGCAGACTTCCTTGACCTTGTAACCCCACTTCTATTTTTCGCATCGGTCGGGCCAACGCCGAGCGTCCCATGTCGCAGAGCAAACTCTCCGTGTCTTAGTCCATTCTTCTCAAAGAACACGATATCATGTCTGCCCTCACGGCCCTTTCCTCCGCCCGGGAACGTCCCGAACCGCTGCGCCCCCACAATGAGGTTGCCCGATGGGCGCCAGGACAGCGGATGTTCCAACCCTGGCACAGCTTCCGCAGTGGCTTGCAGCACGCCGTCGCGGTTGTAGATGCGGAGCACACGCCCGCGAAGCGTAGCGCTCGTAACCGAGGAGACGGCGGAGACGACGAATAGGGTGCCATCGCCGCGCCAAGAAATGCGAGTGAGGAGGTCGTCATCAGGTGAGATGCCGACAGAGGACAAGGCGGAAGTCGAAGGTGTCTGAGCAGCGGCTTTGCCGAGCGAACCGTGGAACTGGGTTTGCTTGGAGCCCCATCCAACGTCGATCGGTGCGCCTATAAGATGATTGAGCACGGACTGGGGGTGAAGGACAAGGGGGTGGCTTAGTTTACCTTCTCCGAAGTCGTTGGTGTGTAGGGCAGACTCGTGCAGAACATCGAAAGTTGGAGTCATGACAATCAGTTTTCCCTCCCCTGTATACGGGTAAGTACGCCAGTAGGGATCTGCAATCGTCGAGACATACCGGTAATGAGGATGAGTAGCGAATCGTCTGGGCTCCACGCGGCTGCTTGTATTCCATCTTCAAAAGAGCCTATTATTTCGAACTGCAAGGGAAAGTGGACCGAGGTATCAAGATGCAAAGTGGGTAGGGATTAAGTGTCTCGATCTCGCCTGTGGATCGGGATCCTCTAGCTTCATTGACGCAATATCTCCGCCGCGCATGATGATGACAAGCGAATCTTCACCAGGGACGCTCCTTAGAGATGCCACCTGTGAGAAAGAGTCCGGAACGATTCGGTTTGCAGACGATACGAGCTTTGCGACAAGTTCAGTGGGTGCTACCTGTGGTGGTAGTGGATCTGTAGGATCAACTTATGGCCTCGGGTTATTGAGCGGCTTGCTCACATCTTCTATCTCGTATGAGTCGTCAGGAAGTCCTCGTTTATAGATATCTACCTCGATGTTTGCGTCAGCATTCAAACGCTCCGAGGCTATCCAAAGGCAAGCCCTATCAATATCGACAGCGGTGGTAGTGATATTGCTGCCCGGGATGACAACGCGCCATGTACCAGAAAGAGAGATATTCCTCATGACTTGAGATAATTAAGCACCATAAATAAGAATAGTCAGTAACACAAATCTCACTGGCAGTCACGGTAGATTTTAGGAGCCCGGGCCGGGCCGGTACGCGCCTGTCTGCTCTCTCATCATGCCTCCCATCCGCACCAAAGACTCCCAAAACGCAGAATCTTCAACAAGTGCAATATCAAGGCAAGGAATAAATAAGAAAAAGTCCCGCGCGAAGCTGAAGGAGAGTGCGCCTCCCGGGGTGTCCAAACTCAAGTCCGCGCTCAGGCAAGCTCGGCGACTCCTCGCAAAGGTACTGCAATTGCGACCATCTGTCCAATCTTATACGCGCTCACACTCGGCAGGAGAACCTCGCAGCTGATGTACGTATTGAAGCAGAGCGCAAGCTCAAAGCTCTCGAAACAGATCTTACGGCTGCGGAAAGAGCGAACAAGGAACGCACTCTAGCAACACGGTACCACAAAGTCAAGTTTTTTGGTGCGTGCCATGCATCATGTAAAATTTAGCGCATCAATAATCAGGGCACAGATCGCCAGAAACTCCTACGTAAAATCAAGCAGACTAAAAGACAGCTTGGGGGGAGGAAATTTCATCCAAAGTTCGGAAAGTTCTCGAAGAGGAATTATTCGGGCTACGGGTGGATCTGAACTATGTCCTGGTACGTTGCTCAGATCATACAATGTTGACACCACTAATTTTCTTTTCCCAGAACTATCCAAAATTGGAGAAGTACATCTCTCTCTTCCCTCCTGAAGTACGGCATACGGAGGGTGCCGCAGCGACCCTTCATTCAGCACCCGACTCGAGCGCCACAGATATGAAGCGTGAAAATTTCCGGGAATGGGTGCGTGGGAAGATGCGCGCCGGTGAGATGAGCGGTGAACCGGAGACACTGGAGCACGGGCAATCTATTCCGATGGGAACGACCGGGCATTGGGAAAGCTCGGTCGATAAGAACGACAAGAGTGCCGGAGGGAAAGAAAAGGGGAGGGCAAGGCAAAACATAGAGGCATTGGATGACTTCTTCGAAGGAGAAGATGGTACTGGAGACAAGGGCCTTGAGGCAAGTGAGCAAGGCAGTACGCGCTCTGCGGAAGTGCGTGCGGAACGAAGACTGGACCATTCGGCGACTTCGTCTGATAAGCGTTCCAAACTGGCTGAGAAATATTCGATGAAAACAAAACGTAAGAAACACAG
This sequence comes from Lactifluus subvellereus, assembly GCA_022496195.1. Classification (NCBI taxonomy): domain Eukaryota; kingdom Fungi; phylum Basidiomycota; class Agaricomycetes; order Russulales; family Russulaceae; genus Lactifluus; species Lactifluus subvellereus. Next base: position 377,288 of record WTXC01000013.1, on the reverse strand, counting down.
AGAAGATGCTGCGACCCCTGTTATCACACAAGATAGCTTCTTTGGTGATGAGAGCGAGTAGGAGTCTGGCTCGTGAGTACCTCTTTTTTTTATGGACCTCACCTGACGTTACTTTGCAGTGGTGCTCATTGCAGATAACGCATTGTTCATCGCGGGGAGGCGCTGTATTCGTATATGTTTGCCATATTGCCTTTGCTATCGCCAATCCAGCAGTTAAAGCGGAATCGAGTAAAATAAAGCATTTACACAGTGGATACCATAAGTCATATCGCATAATCGTATTTTCCAATCACATCTTCCCCGAAGTCATCAATCAAAAGGTTCAAGATTAAAACGGCCATTACCTGCAGAAGTAAACATGACAAGCATGGGTTCAAACCTTGCGCTGAGGACGTCGGACGCGTTAACACGCGAGGACGAATTGAGATCTGTGTGCAAGGACGATATTCGAAAAATATACGCACTTGTTTTGGAGGTCCGCCCATATCGCACTTTGATCTAGCACACCGATGATCTCGTCCAAATGACCTGGTTCCAGCCCCTTTGAGTGGGATAGAGACAGAGAGTGGCTCACCCACCGCCTGGGCCAGTCCCACGACTGGTCCGTGATGACGAACTGTGCGTCGGCCCAAGGGCGGGCTGGGCGCAGCGAGTTCGAGAGTGATGGTCCATTCCATTAGTACCTGACATATCTGGGTTTCGCGGAGAAAGTCAGTTTCCACACTCGCTCTGGCAAGCAGTGAGAAAAAGTATGGCAGAAATCAAAAGGGAGGAAGGGATGGATAAAGTAAAGACGTATTACCGTGCGCAATAAATTTTCTCAATATCGGCGCTGTCCTCAGCGTCTTACCGGTCGGCGGGCGAGCAACATCACACCCGTGTCCGAGAGAGGCGCAAACTGCCCTGAGGCGCCTCGGGAGGTGTTGAGGCAAGGCGTTATCAAACACTGCCATGCACGCCTGGCATGCGACTACAACGTGGCATCTTTGTAAGGGCTGTAAGAGATGATGCATGGACGCCAAGACGAGCACGTCCGCGTCGGCGGGTTGCACGTCGTCTCGTCTTGGCACTACGGAGCGCTTGACGATGGCCGCCCCTCATGACCGGTCCCTGCAGAAAGCCAGCAAAAGTTGACATCCTTTGCTGCGCAGGCGTCCGCGCAGCCTTGTAGCACCGACATGCGCCCGTACTCGGGACGGGGAAGCCCGCAAGATGAGGGCGCGCGGTTATCTCTGCGCCCAGTCAATTACTTTTGCTCTTTCCCTTCCACGCTCAACCCCTTCTGTGTTCCATCCCTGCGTCTCTTCCAAGATAAGATGCAGTTCGCGTTCTGACACGTGACCCTGTTTAGCCCACCTCACGATCTCCTCCTCCCCGGCCTTCGCCGCCATCCGGGTGACTATAGACAGGCGAGGTAGGCAACCTTCTGGGGATTGGGACCAACCGACGGAGCGCTAGCAGCTAGATTGCAGGAACACGATGAGTGCACCGAAGAGGAAGCGCAAATGGGCGACTCGGAGGAGCAGGAGGGAGGGACCAAACGTCGGCTCGCCGACTGCCGGGTTTTGTTTCCAGCAGATTGGGACCTATTTTTATATCAGGCACAATATGCCAATCGCTTCTCATCAAGGGGTTGTTTATCAAATATTTTTAGCCAAATCTGTCGAGTGGCTCACTAAAAACTTACTATCTTTGGGGGGTGTCTTAAAAGCCGGCATTACTCAAAATTACATCCAAAATCCACGAAAAAGGGCAAAGACTTCATAGAGTACGGCAAATGATTGACTAGGCTCCCCTCCCAGATATATATATATATCTCGGAAATAGGCGTGCATGTCGCCCCTAGCAACTCCCCAGCACCGCAGAAGCACCACCACAGTCATCCCTCAAAGATACCAAGGGTCCAGAATTTGAGCCTCAGGCATTGTCGAGCTGCCAATACAGCCAACCCTGAGTGATGTTGTGGACAATGACAATGATTTTTGGGCTGATTGGAGCCTGTACCAATCAATGCTCACCAGGTTGAGGTCCAAAAAAAAGCACGGTCTAAACGATAACCAATCCAGACACTGATGTCACAAGCAGTTCTCAACTAGATATAGGCATATTCTGGGCCAAAAAATTAGCACCCCCTAAATAAATACGTAAAACCGTGGGATAATCGGGTTTGGGCCCTATTCAATGAAAGGAGTTCAGCCCCCAAAATTTCTTGGATTGAATGCGCCAGTCACCCGGAAGAAACGTTATCGACTTTGGTTGTCCGCACGGTAGTCGAGAAAGACATCCTGTGTGTAAGACCGACCGGTTGTCGCGGAGATCGTGGTGGAGCAGCCGGCGGTGGTGAATAGGGGATGCACTTGAAACGAGAAGAAGGACCGGAGTCGAGAAGGGGTGCCCAAAAGTGAGCTGGGGAGCCGACAAGGACGCGTGAAGCCTGTAGTGGAGTGGCGCATCGCCAGCGCCATTTCTCACTGCTCCAAGTCATCGGAAGCGGCAACTCGGTCAGTTCCGCGTGCCTGGGTCTTCTATGACGGCCCGATTGGCATCAATAGATGACAGTCTTGACAGCTGTCATTACGAGTCAACTTCAGTATACACTCCCGGGTTGCAAACATGGAGGCATTGCTGTCGGGTGTGATTACGTACTACCTATAGCCGCCTCTGTGACCCATTGACGGGAACTAGGCACACCGGGAAAGAGATAATGAAAGAAGCCAGTAAGAATTAGTCCGACGTGTGGGAATTGCTAGCGCTCTCCATGCGTCTAAGCGCCGATGTCACGGTTAGCGCGAGATCCGGGCTGTATTGGAATGATAAGGCAGACGATCCAGATATGGAGGAACGTGGAACAAGAACCGGATTCTGGAAACCTCATGGGAACTGAATTTGACAACCACTGATAATGCTTATCATGGATAAATGCCGCTTCTCTTGAATCTGCTTGCCTCAAGGATCCTGGCTTGACGGGAGGCACAAGGTAGGAACCTTTATCCGTCAAGCCAGCATTACGAATTACATTTGACATTTGACACTCGCTAGGTCTTTGAACCCTCAATCAACAGGAAAACGGCCTATAGGTAAGGAAAATGGTATCTTGTACTCGCAGAAATACACGAAACACACCTATACACGAACAATTCATACCTTCTTTCTGCTATGTAATTCTACCGCTTGACCCGACAGATTCCACGACTCAGGTTAGAACGCCACATTTGGGTGGAGGGTTGATAACTATGTGTTTTGTGTTAACTTCACGCAGAGGCATCCATGGGACTACCTGGAAAGTCTACAGTCTAGTGTAGCTCCATGAACCGTAGGTTCATGCTACCGCCCCCCTCTCCGCAACGTGGTGTGGACTTCGTCACGGCGTTTCTTTTTCTTTGGTGGAGGAGGTGCGGGTAGAGGATGTATCGGGAGCGGTACAATGGGCGATACCTCAGACATCGACGCCGAGGACATACTCGAAGTATCGATGACCAACTGGGGAAGTGTTGACTGAGACAGCTGAGCATGAAAGGTCTCGTTCGAATCGACGAGCATCGATGACCTGCAGATAGTCAGACGTTTTAGAAGCGGCAGGCGCGAGGGTTTTGACGTACTCATAGAGTAAATGGGGACCCATTGGTCCGTCATCAAGTCGGACCTTGAGCATTCGCCCAGGAGTTAGTTCGGACTTGTTACAACCGAATGAGATGGTGCGCGTAGGGTCAGGGTCGCGGTTATCTGCTGGATCCAGGGACCCTGTGATGAGGAGGCTTGCATTGACAGTTGTCGGCTGCGAGTGTTCTCCCAATTCAAGAGACAGATACCACTTGCTCCTGGGTTGACCGTCCGGCCCGGTCTCGACGACCGCGTTGAATCTGAGGATCCAAATCCTCCCTACGGGTGTATGGGTAAGGAGGTAGGCCTCTGGAAACACACGGAAAAGATACGCACATGATGCGACAAACTCAACTGCAACAGACTTACAGACGCGCATTCGCAGTCTGAACCTCGGAATCTGGATATGAGCCACGAAAGATCCAGTTCCATCCCGTTTCTCCTCAACGTCAACATGATCTCCTTGGTTCGTGGGACCTAGCAATAGTGCATCTCTTGCAGAAACGGGTGAGAGAGGGGGAATTTCTCGAAACAACCGCTGGAGAAGAACATTATCAGACGCCGTCATGCAGGCGATACGGATGGCATCAAGGGTCGCTGGGCTAAGAGGCCGGCAAGCGTCCAACAAAGCAAACACAAGGGAATCCAATGCCACGCCGCTGCTTCCGGATGCCGCACCCCTGTTCACGATGGCCCAGTAGATTGGTGGATACCCTTCGATCACCATTTCCTGTAGGACCGTGGAAAGGTCCAAGCCTCCGAGTTCGCAGGCTTGAGCACATGCTGAAAGAACGGAGGACCGCTCATCGTCGGGGGGCAGCCTACCCGAGAGCACACACTCTATGAGTGACCGAACATTGTCTGTTGCCCCCGCCTGTGCTGAGACACGGTGAGCTGCTTCTTCTGTCACCCTCTTTTCGACAGTTCGTTGAACTGCCCCCTCAGTGGTCTGTGGTCTCGTGTGACTTGGATCTGGTCGCGCTGCAAGCTCCGTGGGCGGCGTAGCTGGTTGGCGAGTACCTTTGGACAACTTGAGCACATTAAGAAACTTGGGGCGATTTCTGGAGATTGGAGGTACAGGAGGGAGCGGCTCGGATGGCGGACCAACCGGATATTGAGATAGTTGTAGGAATGAAGGCGTAGCTGTGGCTGTTCCTGAATAGGTGGAGGGCGATGACGAGGAACGGGAAGAGGGTGGTGGGGGAGAGGGCGAAGGCGAGGGCGAGGGCGAAGGTGGGGGGGTAAGATGGTCCCGCAATTCAGAAACGGGGTTTCGAGATGAGGAATGTGGCGAGGTTTGGACATATAGGTATCTAGCTCGCTGGGCAGTCTCCCCAGCGATCATTGACAAGGGAGGTAGAGTCTGTTGATATGAGCTACGGGGATCAACGACGGGAAGAGGTATGGGCCCGACTGGATGAGATTGCATTGGGGCAGGAGCTTGCGGTCGCGGGGCCCTCTGATATTTTCCGGTCGAGTTATAACGTGATCTCTGTGGAAGATAAGGGGGTGGAGGTGGCGAGTCTGAAGGCGCGCCAGAGACTGACATCTTTTGAGAATGGAATTGTCCCAGTAAAAAGAGGGGACGTTTAGTTAGCTACAGTACCCTGCCATATATATGCAACTTTTTGCTCACAGTACCTGGTCCTGGTCTTAAGCTCTGAGGGACGTGCGACTATGTCCATTCCGGCCACGAGTACATAAATGGGCCGAGGGTTCCGAGGGCGCGAACTGAGCACCGCATTTGCTTTTTCCAAATACTGTTCTGGATAATTGGTGTAGGAGCGGGGATGATTAAGCAAGGCGCAGGGCGCCCTGGTGTGTCTTGGTGGAAATTCAGAAGCTCCGGACAGATTTAGAAGAGTAAAACCACTCTGACGTAGCGATGGTTTTGACGGCTACTATGTCTGAGTTGAGATGAGTTGGGCCCTGAAGCGGGTTTGTCACAGATATGGGGGGGGGTTACCTGAACTACCATACCAGCTCAGCCTTATCTACAACCTCCATTGGGGCTGAAACCAACTTTCCCATCTTACGTACTTGTGAGACGATGTCCCGGTGAGGCTTACACGCGGTGCTTACCGCTCCACACGGCATGAATGAGACTTGTTTGTTCCTTCGCATCAGATACATCAGAGTATCACACGAAATTCTGGTTACTCAATTTGTGACGATTTCAACTGCGATTCGGAATACTCGAAAGTCGTGTCTTTGTTTCATATCCCGGGCCGTTGCATTGCTTGCGACTGTTTGTCACAGGCAGCGCCCGTGTCGACCTAATAGGGTGTCTGCAGGCAGGGAGGCATGCTGTACTCGATTGCACTACTGTACTGTACTGTACTGTACTAGGGATCAATGATGCGCTCCCACGCACCCATTTTTTACACTCGCTCTAATCGCTCCAATCGCGATTGACCTTCGGGACCGTCAAATCGAGATAAGCTTGCCCCGCGCTCACTCAAACAAGTCTCGAGAACCTATCACAGCACCGGCCTAAAGCTGTGCGGCTTATCTCCGCCGACGCCTTTATGGCGTACAAGTGGTTAACTTGGCACCTTCGTGTCCCAGTGATTGGTCATCCTCTTCCTGCGCGAGTCGAGCCCGCGACAATTCAGATACACACTAGCTGGAACGGCGATTGATAAAGCTTCCCCTCTAAGCTGCAAAGGTTGAACTACAGCACTCTTCTGAGTTCTGCTCGGCGTAATATCTCGAGCGAGGCGGAGGCATCAAACTGTCACAGATTGGACAGGCAGACATGATCCGCTCTATCTCCACGATTTTCTCAACCATCAGAACGCGGATTGGCTGCTTTCATGATCCAGATGAGATAGGTTCAAACGCGTGGATAAACGCGATGGCATATAGTACATTACCATGGAACGGAGGGAGTAGACGATTGACTCGGATGTAAGATGATGTATCACCACCCCGGGACAGGGTCCGGGGCACGTGTGTACCCCTGCGTGTTGGATCAGTTGCAAAAGGACTGATCGAACTGGTCGCTGAGAAAAAGGCTTATGTGGCTATAGGACTTGTCCCTGGACAACGACTGTCTAAGCCTCAGGGATTCAAGCGGACTAGTCTTGCTGTCTAGCGGCCCCCTCTCCGTAGAGTTGTAAAGACGGGTTTATCTTTTCCGGCCTGAGCTTGCTTGCCTTCACCTGTGGCTCTCAAAGGGGGTGATAGCTCTAAATATGAGCTGATAGTCATGATCTCCAGTGCGGAAGATACTTGACTCGCACTGTCAGAAATATCGAGGCCGAGCGAGGGTAGTGTAGGCTGGGTTAACCTGGCGTTAAATTGGGTATGGAGAGTTTCGTCAGAATCAACAAGTGCCGACGATCTTCGGGTGAAGAATCAGTGTCGATAGAAAAAGCAAACGGAATGTCTTGACGAACTCATTCAGTAAGTGAGGACCAATGGGCAAATTGTCCAGTCGCACTCTGATCGCATTTTCGGGACCCAGTTGGAGTTCGCGGCCATCGTTGCCGAGAGGAATGACAAATATGGGCTCGTGTGTATCGGGATGATTGGCTACCTGGGAATGTCCCGAGATAAAAAAGTCTGCATCCACCCATGCAGGTGTGGAGTTACAGGCCAACCAAAGTGACAATAACCATATGGTTTCGGACCGACCATTTGCCGTACGCTCAGTGGTGGTGGAGAAAGTGATCGTCCAAATCCGCTCTGCGTTAAATAGTCAGATTTCTTTCCGGACGACAGTATAAATAGGCTTACCAGATGTGATGAATTCGACTTTGACGCACTTAGACACACGCATTCGCATCCGGAATCGCCGTATCTTGATACGGGCAACAAATGTTCCTGTACCGTCTTGCGTCTCTTCCACATCGACGACGTCCCCTCCGCCCTGGGGGCCCAACATCAGAACATCACGGGGGGAGAGCGGGGAAAGCGCCCGAAACTGCCAGAACAAGTATTGGAGAAGAGCATTGTTCGACGTCAGCATGCACGCAAGGCGAACTGAAGTGATGGTAGTCTCGCTAAGAGACCCGCCGCATAATGGCCCGCATTCGTTCAAGAGGGCGACTACGAGGGCATCCAGAGCCACCTCGTCGTCTTGAGATGATGCCCTGGGCCTGTTGAGGATAGCCCAATAGACTGGAGTTTGTCCCTCTATGAGCGGTTCCTGTAGCACTGTGGAGAATTTCAGGCTTCCATTCTTGCAAATCTGACTACACGTGGAGAAAACAGATTTGCGTTCCTCGTCAGATGGAGGACTAAGTAACAGAGACAGGATCTTGGATCGGACAGCCTCCTTTACTTCATCCCGTGCTGTAGCTTGGCGGGCCATTTCCTCTTCTTGCCTTCGTGCGGCTTCCACGGCTACTTGCCGAGCAGCATCTGTACCCTGTGCCGGAGCATTGCGAATCCCTATGGACGGCCTAAGCAGATTAAATGCGCGGAATGTTGAACGAAGGTTGGAAATGCGGGGGCTTTGGGATACAGGAAAGATCTGTGATGAGGAGCTACCAAGTGGAGATGGCGATAACGAGTGCGTGGAGGGCGAAGAGGTGATGGTGGGGGGAAGAGGGGTTGATTGGGGGGGAGGTGAAGGTGAACCAGCAACTTCAACCCAAGATGTTGGTTGCGACAGGCGAAAAATGGGTGGCTCTCCAAAGGTAGCCGTTTCCGGCTCTGGTGTGGCAGGTAGTGGCCGACGTGGTACCTCAAGACGACCTGCGAGTCGAGGAGGGTTCAGAGTGACGGCATATGGGGCTTCAGGAACGCTGAGCATTGGGGGACCACTGCCAGTGTAAGGAGGTGGTGCGGACTCGGAAGTCCGCCGAAGGAACGTCAAATTGGAGGAGACAATACCCTGCTCTGGATCGCGGGGGGTACAAGACTCTAGTCTAGATTCTTGATCGTACCCCGGTGCCATCGCTTCGAAGTTCTTCGTTAGTAATTGTTGTGACCTAGAAACAATTGCGGGGACTTTGGGGTCAATGATTTGGGGACAGGACCTGGTCGTTGATTTGATTTATAGCCCGCAGTCTGCATATGGATTCGTAATGAGAGTATATTTAAGCGCCACCGTCTTACGCCCATTGGAACCCGGAAATGAGGTGAGGGGCGTTCACTTGAACAGTTGAACTGCCACCGATCGTTCAAGAGTGAATAGGTCTTGCCTCGAAGCAAAAGCAAATCTAGACCAAGTACAGCTACTAGTAAAACCCTCGAATGAGCCACTGGCAGAGCGGGGGAAATTCGGTTCCCCTACCGTCTTGTCTTTTGTTTGGTCAACTCGCTGCGTTAGGCGCCCTGCCGCGGGAATTGAACTATCTCCCGAACCCTTAGTTGGTAATCCGCTGTCCCAGTCTCCCCAGCGCCACAAAATGGTAGTCTGGACTCTGGAACACGGCTCTGTATAACTCAACATATGTCATATATATTTCGGCGGTCACATTTCTAGGAGATACCTAAGTTATGAAGTTGATAATGACAGCTTGGTTCGAGGCACTGGCAGGCAGTGACCAGGGCGCATGCAGGCACATTGTCGATTTTTCCCACTGCAAGTCCTACCTATATATTTTTGGCATTTGACCTCTCAGCCCAGGCCAGCTGGCAGCTTTCACCGAAAAAGCCGTTCTTTAGCCCAAAACGACGGCCCAATTGAATAAAGGTGACATACAGCTCCTATCCACGGTCAGTGCTGTTTGACGCCTGTCGATTTTACAAGGCGGTTGCCCGAACTCAAGTCAGGATATATTATTCCTAAACAAGACCCTGACTCAGAAGTGTACGCTATGGCAGCATCATAACGTGTCATTCTTAGTCTCTTGATGTCCGGTATTTCTGATTCCCCTCCTACCCACGGCACAACAATCGATGGGAGGGGGGCGCTCTGACATGACACAATGATAACGGTAAGTAGCGAATACCTCGGGATATCACCAACATCGTATTCACCTCTGTCGTGTTCTAGACGCTGAGAACCTAATCCCTTCATTGCGATCGTCCGTAAGTTACGAAGCTTTACAAGGTCCCGGAGAACGGAATACGCAAGGAATGGTCTCCAAACGTAGAGCGCAGGAAGGCGATACCTTTCGAACCGTCCGCGTCTTGCAGATAGATTTGAACATGTAACTTGATTTTCTGCGACTCCCTGCTGCATATCGGTCATCCCAGAATCCCAGTTCCCTGAGAGTCCTTGTGAGTGTCATGTCGGAAGGAACTACAGTAGAATCGTGTTGTTTACGTAACAATATCCACTCATTTTCCTGTGCCTCTGTGTGCAGGAAATTGCATTATTGGGCATGATCAGGCATGACCAACCCCTATCATTTATTGACTTCAACATAATAAAGCTTATAAGAGTTATTGAACTGTATTTCAGGTTTAAAATTAAAATAATTGGGAATATCTGGTAATTTATCATTTATTGTTTCTCACATAATCAACTCAGCGCTGACTAACTGGGGACAACTGGCAAGACACGTGGATGGGGCGCGGGCCCTGCACCATGATATGGCACACGCCCGCGGTCTGTACGTCCTGCGCAGGTGGCATAGCGCGTATTGTGACATGACGCCGAGGGGACAAAATGGTGCCCGAGCGGGGTCACAACCCCATTCCCCTTCCTCAGCCCTTCTTTGCGATGTACTCCAACATATTGAGGTAAGAGTTACACCCTACAGGATCCTGTAGGCACTACTACGTCATCAAGTTTGCGAAGGTTTCCATTGGGCCCGCCCCCCTGGGCCATGCCGATGTTATCTACCACGCCTCAGATCTTGTTCCAAAGCCATCCCTCCCAAAGGCCAATACTCCGAGTCTGCCCACTACTAGCACCTACAAACCACTGCCGTCTGTTCCCCTCCCTGTGCGAAGCAAGTCCCTCAGGCTCTTTGGGAGAAAAATATCGTTCATCGCAGATGCCAAAATGAAATCAGAAGCGCAGGAACTGGAGTCCGTAATCCACCGAAAGTATTTGAGATACCGTTGGGTTCAAACAGCTAATGGCTTACTATACTTTCTTTCACGGACCGAATCGGCTCATAGAGGACCTCCTTTCCTGGTACGGGCTAGTGGCTTGTAGCTAAAACCATGGCAGCCATTCGGGGATGTGGCACACTGAGGCGTTCAATGTGGGTCTAAGATGCCGCACAAAAGCGAGACGTCTTTTACTGCCGACGTCCATAACTTGGCCTACAGACGCTTCAAGATGTTCAGCGATGAGTTTCCAGCATCAGAAGAAACCCCTGTGGAGTTTGAAGCCACAGGCACTGTTACGCCTGCGATCCCCACAGTCCCATCAGAAGTCGGTCTGTCACACCGTACAGGCGGGTGACATCCGCCTCAGAATGATTCTTGACTTTGACGGCTCCTCACATCAGGTACTTGTCTCGCAACGCCGGAGGTGGCTCAATGGCTTGTCCTTCGCCGCGTTACATAGTACTGTCAAGTTCCACTATATTTACTGTTCTTCGCACACCTTTGCGCGCAAGTCCTCTGTGTAAGCTCACACATAATGCAACACGACGAACAGGAGCGCCAAGACGACCGGGCGCGGACCGCACGGTCACTTTTTTACAGTGTAATAGCCTTGCCATCCTCGGGTTCCCGCAGACAACCTCAACTCGCGCAGCCAGTCCCGTCAAATGCACCGAGTTTGACTCAGTTTCCGACTTCGTACGTCCCAGCTCGTGAACAGTGCTTTGTCCGCACTTAAGCGCATGTGACAGCCTGAGGACGACGGGCTATCAACTTCCTCAGAGCCCCAACCCCGAGTGCGTTTGCTTGCTGTCAATGTGAGAGGACAGACATCCTAACGTGTCCCTCATGTCTTGCGCGCACGGACATCGCTCTTGCTTGCATTTGCACTCTAGCAGCCATCACAGGGACCCCCCCCCCCCACCACGGTCATCCTCTTTCCAGCTCGTTGGCACCTAGCCCTGCTCCGTAGGTTTCTTTCTTTCGACACCATTTGTCCTGGGCAAATTTGTCGCAATAAACAGCTCCCCGGCTCACCTACCATCCTCTAGTCCTGCACCAATGTACGTTGAGATAAGGCATTCACAATAGTCATTCCCAACAAGCTGAGCATTCTCATCACCAGGTCACGAGGCCATCATTCTCGCCTATCTACACATTCTCACTCCAGCGACCATCACCACCATCACCACCACCATCACCATCACCGTTCCCAGTCGTCGCACGGACATTCGCGCTCCCATTCTCACGGGTGCTCTCACAGCGAACATGGGAGTCCCAGTGTTACGCCGGCCCCTCCGTTGCTCGTCCCGCGTGAGTACCATTCAGGGTTTTCATACAGGCCAGAGCCTGACGCAAATACAGAGAACTCAGAGCCTATCGCACATTACGTGATGGTGCCAGCAGCGTCTTATACAGCTTCTGGGTACCAGTCACAGTATGCAGCGCAACCCGGCCATGGGCACGCGCTTGCTCCTCTTGTTGCCTCTGTACTTGTGCCACTGCCATCGCCTGCGCGGGCGTCGGTGCTGTGCGGCATCTGTCTCCATGCCTGTACAGACGTGCGCACTTCACATATCGCAAATCTCCCGCCCGCCCGCTCGCCAGCCACTTCTATCACAAGAAGTACATGCACCGGATCCCCGCGCCGTGATTGGATGGATGCCTCATCTTCATGTACTCGAAATGTCTCATAACTTCCAAACTCGTTGCAAGATAAACAATCCATTATATAGTCTACAATAGATCAAAATATATTATAAACACCTATAATCCCTCATAACAGCCAAAAACCTATAAACTCAGAAATTCATCACAAGGTCCATAAAACTATTTCAGCAATTGTCGTAAAAGGGGGTTTTTTAATAATAGGGGATTACAGGGTTGCGTTTTCACGCCGATTTCGGCTTCAAGTTAGTAGATTTCAGGTTTGATTCGGAGTCCGTCTGACCTTTTTCCTGAAATTGGTCGAAATCAGATGCAGGTTTGACACCCCCCTAATTAAATTTGATTTCACCTTGATTTTGTTGCCTTGGAGGTTTTCGGAGACTGAAACTCTGTAAAGTCGAGCGAGTGGTATGCGGCCTGAGCTGCCTCGACGAGCTGGCTACGCTTAGTAGATGCCACGCAAATCCAGCAGGCAGCAGGCAGCAAATGCCCTCCACCAAGCAATCCTTGCTCAGGTCATGGCCGAAACAGAGGCTCAAATCTACGAGGATAATTACTCTGACCCTAATCACAAATCTGAGGACAGTGGCAACTCCCTCGCTTCTGATGAACTACGCGACTATAGAACGAGGCGAGTGGTGGGCAACAAGAGCATGGGCCACCTTCGCGGTTTTCAAACCCAACTGTCATGCTGGGATTGCCGTTTTTTTTTTTTTTTTTGGAATCTGCATTTATAACGCGCAACATGTATGTAATTACAAAGACGCGCGCGGGGTGGCGATGCACCCCGGTTGATCGGAGGTGGCTATGGACTGGTATATACGCATGGTGATGTGGACTGGGTGATTGTGTGTGGGATGGAGTGATGGTGGCCGCTTTGGCCGGGGTGACTATCCGTAATCCTCTGGCGGTGGCTCTCGCCGCCTCGGGCGAAGGCATGCTTGCGTCTCTGCAAGGAATGCTCCCAGAGCGGCTCCTCCTTCCTTTGTGCCGAAGATGGTGGAGAGGGATAGGGATGTGGATATGGGATGGAGGAAGCGCCGCCTTGCGGCTGCGTACAAGGGACAGGATGCGATGACGTGGTGCGCCGTTTGAAGGGCTGCGCCACATTGACAGTGGTGGGGGTCGTTGGATTGGGGACGGTGTCGGGCGTTGTACTCGCCCGTGAAGGCGTGGCCCGTGAGGAGTCGTATGCCCGTGGTGAAGATGGGCCGGGAGAAGTTAGTCAAACCTTGCACGAAAGGCTGGGATTGCCGATCGAAACCACGTTCGAATGCAGTTGTCTAGAGTTCAACAGCAGACGAAAACAAGTTTTTCCACTCAGATGAAATCAAACATGAACTCTAAGCCGAAATCGGCGTGAAAACGCAACCTGTAATCCCCTAATGTGGGATTCCGGGGCATTTTGACTTTTTGGGACTTCATCATAACAATTCGTGTTCAGGATTTTCCAACCTTTGTTGATGCAAGCAAGCCAAGCCACGAGAATTCACCCTCAGGCTAAACCTTTTCTATGAAGACTGCCAGCTTTGGTTCTCAATGAAACCCTCCGTAGACCCCTCTCCACAAAATGGCACCCAGCCAACTGCTTCGGTCGTGCGTATTCAACTAGAACATGTAGTAGTACCCACCCTGAGGTCATGAACGCGAGCATGACGAGCGCATTTCCCATCGTCGAGTAGTTCTGATCATGAGTCTCCGCCGTGTTACCCTTAGTCAGGCTGAAAGTCTCTACGAAAATGAAAATAACGAGCCAGAGCGAAAGCAGGCTGATAATGACCGACAGACTGGCACTGAAAAGTAGGGGCTCATGAGAGAAGAGGACAAGGCAGGTCATGTTGCGACGTACACGGCAGTCTTGAACAGCTTGTTCTGGTTGTTCATCCGTTGTGCCAACTTGAACGCAATGCTGACTAGGAAAAGCTTTTGCAGTTGATCGATAGCGTGGCCGCCGCCGCCGCCGACTCGCACAAAGATGGTCGTAAGCAGACTACCCGTAGCGACGATGACAAATGTATTGGTGAGGAAGCTTTGCCATCCGAGCCCGTAGAAGCGCACGACGATGTCCACCACACACATGACGGTTACGAAGAGGAAGAAGTCGTCTGCAAAGTCGCATGAGGGAATGAAGTTCAACGAAGAGGGGGTCTGGAGCTTACTCCAAAAATCATCGGTGAAGCTTTGCGGTGCAAACGTTTGCGTCCTAAAGGTTGGGTTCAATCGACAGTCTCTTCTCTTCAACTTGAACATAGACTTTAGGGATATTCACATGAGCGCGAAAATGTGAACAGTAAACAATTGTACACTGCGCGGTCGAAACATCTGCCAGTGAACGGCCACGTGGCCGCGTTTTGGGTCTGTTGGACGGCCGTTGGCGCTTGATCAACTTTTGAAGATCAATCCACTCCCTCTGTGGCTGCGTCAGCAGAGCCATACTACCCGTTGTTCTAAAGTTGCCAATGATGATACTAGTGACGTTTGTAGTCAGACACGGAGTGCGTAGATTAGATTGAGTGCCTCACTTGACGAATAGCGTGAGGATTAACGACACCAACGAGCAGATTGTATATGACGAAAAAGATGGCGTTGACTTGCGACGCGTTTGTCTGCAGCTGCTGATTGCGGCCCATGATGCCCATCAAGACGTTCATGACGTCGATCCAGCCCTCGCCGAGCAAGACAATCTCAAAGACTATGAGTAAGGACGCGCGGAACGAATCAAAGGAGAACCTTGTCGACGGGGTCGCATTCACCCACACGTGTGGGACAGAGAATGCAAAGGCGGGGCCACCGTTGCTATTGGTCACGATGTTGTTCTCGTACTCGTTGATGCAGTCAGACAAGCCCGACAAATTCCCATCGTTGCATGTGTTTATCAGGCCCGCAAAGATGTTCAAGCCCTACACGACGTAGTGGATCGTGTAGAGCATGACGAGGAGGGCTGCATCGAGGATACACAAGATACCCGAGAAAACCAACGATTCAAACGTCGAACGCGTCTTCTCGATCAGTGTGATCAGTTTGAGCTCCCGCAGCGCCTTTAGCGCCCGAGTAAACCGGCTGAGATCACCGATGAAGACCAGGCCTGTAGTGACGTTGACAAAGAGCCCGACCATGATGAAGAAATCGAGGGTGTTCCAGATGCACCGCACATACGCGTTTAGGGTGAAGAGGAACCCGTCGGCGACGACCTTGATGATGAACTCCCCCATGAGGGTGAGCCCAAACGCGGATTCTGCAATGTCAAACCAGGATCCCCCGATGACATTGACAAGTAGCACGGGCTGGAAGATGGTGTGCGCTGCGCAATCAGTGTGGCCATCCGAAGATGCGTTCGCCACCTGCGGGTCGTACGAGGGACCGTCGCAAATGGAATTAGCCTTGATGGCTTTGCGTTCATCTAGGGCGTCGTTAGCATCTCCAGCTGCCACCCCCTCATTATTAATGGCCGCAAGCAAATCACTAAGAAGCACGTTGGTTTTAAACAATAAACGAGACTACTGAACGGGACTCACAGGTATCGCTCCGTTTCTTAGTCAGTCGCTGCAATATATTGAGGCATGGGGCCGACTGGGTGAGATTGCATTGGGGAAGGAGCTTGCGGTCGCGGGGCCCTCTGATATTTTCCGGTCGAGGTATAACGTGATCTCTGTGGAAGAAAAGGGGTGGAGGTGGCGAGGCTGAGAGCGCGCCAGAGACTGACATCTTTTGAGAATGGAGTTGTCCCAGTCAAAAAGAGGGGACGTTTAGTTGGCTACAGTACCCTGCCATTTTTTGCTCACAGTACCTGGTCCCGGTCTTAAGCTCTGAGAGGGACATGCGACTAGTATGTCCATTCCGGCCACGACTACATAAATGGACCTAGGGTTCCGAGGGCGCGAACTGAGCATCGCATTTGCTTTTTCCAAATACCGTTCCCTGGATAATTGGTGTAGGAGCGGGGATGATTAACTAAGGTGCAGAGCACCCCGATATGTCTTGGTAGAAATTCAGAAGTTCCGGACAGATTTAGAAGAGTAAAACCACTCTGACGTAGCGATGGTTATTGACGGCTACTATGTCTGAGTTGAGTTGGGCCCTGAAGCGGATTTGTCACAGATATGGGGAGGTTTACCTATACCATACCAGCTCAGCCCTATCTACAACCTCCATTGGGACTGAAACCAACTTTCCCATCCCCATCCGGATTGTTCTTACGTACTTGTGAGACGGTGTCCCAGTACAAGGTGCAAGCCAGTGAGGCTTACACACGGTCTTACCACTTACTATGGTAACACGGCATGAATGAGACCTGTTTGTTCCTTCGCATCAGATGCATGAGACTATCACACGGAATTCTAGTTACCTCAATTTGTAATGATTTCAACTGCGATTGCAATTCTGAATACCGGAAAGTCGTGTCTTGGGGTACAGTTTCACATCCGTTGCATTGCTTGCGACTGTTTGTCATTGGCACAAAGGTCACAAGGCAGAGCGCTGCGCCGTGTCGACCAAATAGGGTGTCTGCAGGAGGCGTGCTGTACTCGATTGCACTACTGTACTGTACTGACTATACTAGAGATCAATGATGCGCTCCCACGCACCCATTTTTTCCACTCGCTCTAATCGCTCCAATCCGAGTCGCGATTGACCTTCGGGACCGTCAACTCGCGATAGGCATACCTTGCGCTCGCTCAAACAAGTCTCGAGGACCTATCACAGCGCCAGCCTAAAGTTGTGCGGCTTATATCCGCCGATGCCTTTATGGCGTACAAGTGGTTACTGTGACAATAATAATACTGTCTTGTCACCTTCGTGTCTCGGTAATTGATCATGCTCTTCTCCTGCCAGTGTGCGAGTCGAGCCCGGGCCTGCGACTATACAGATACATACTGGCTGGAACGGTGATTGATAAAGCTTCCCCTCTAAGCTGCAAAGGTTGATCCCTATCAAATCCAGTGGCTACGGAGGGTCCGTTGGTAGCCTGGTATTCTGAATGAGCGCCCGGGTTTACTATCATTGATCGACTTGTGCAAAATGCATCTACTTGTGAAAAATCATTTTTAGAGCTCGCTCCACTGATCCGCTCCTCAGCTCAATTTACAGACATGTCAGATAGTATGCCAGAATGTCATTTCAATTTTTTAAATGAGCAGAAACAAGCACTCGGTGGTTTTAAAAATACGAAGAGAAGTGAAAATCACCTGTTTCAGCAAAATTTCGAAATAGAAGCCTTAAAATGCATCAAAAAAATCAGAACAAAAAACTGAATATATCTAATACCTCAAGGAATCGATTTGATATTGATTCTCTGGGTAGAATAATGCTTCCAGTGGAGATTGGTATGAGCGTGACAGGATGGGGTTGAGAATGGGATTGCAGAGTTCAAACTCCGCCACGCGTGTCGACGTCGTCTGTCGTCTGTCACGTCTGAAATGCGCTCAGTAGTGCCGAAGCGGAGGTTGAAACGGCACTATGACAAAGCGTGACAAAACGTGACAGATTTTGCAAATCCCCATTACTTTCATACTCTGGCAAAATGATGCTTCATCTTTTTCTAAAAACGTGTTAGATGAGCTCAAGACAATACTAAATAACCTAGAGAAGACCGTTTGTCCATAGCATTCGTAGTTGAGGCAATAAAAATGTTTCTTCAGATTTTGCAATTACCCATCAATGATAGTACAGCGAGGCGATGCTAACACTGCCAACTACAGCACTCTTCTAAGCTCTACTCGACGTAATGCAGTATCTCGGGCGAGGCCGAGGCATCAGAGTGTCACTAATCAGACAGGCAGACCTGATCCGCTCTATCTCCACGACTTAACCATCAGAACGCGGATTCGCTGTTTTCGTAATCCGGATGAGGTAGGTTTAAATGCGTGGATAAACGCGATGGCATACAGTACATTACCGTGGAATTGGGGGAGTAGACGATTGATGTAAGATGATGTATCACCACCCCGGGACAGCGTCCCGGGCACGTGTGTACCCCTGCGTGTTGGATCAATTGCAAAAGGACTGATCGACCTGGTCGCTGAGAAAAAGGCTTATGTGGCTATAGGACTTGTCCCTGGAAACAACGACCGTCTAAGCCGCAGGGATTCAAGCGGACCAGTCTTGCTGTCTAGCGGCCCCCTCTCCGTAGACTTGTGAAGACAGGTTTTTCTTTTTCGACCTGAGCTTTCTTGCCTTTACGTGTGGCCCTCGAAGGGGGTGATGGCTCTGAGTGTGAGCTGATAGTCATGGTCTCCAGTGCCGAAGATACTTGACTCGCACTGTCAGAATATCGAGGCCGAGAGGGGGTAGTGTAGGCTGGGTTAACCTGGCGTTAAATTGGGCATGGAGAGTTTCATCAGAATCAACAAGTGCCGACGACCTTCGGGTGAGGAATCAGTATCGATAGAAACGCAAACGGAATTTGTCTTTACGAACTCATTCAGTAAGTGAGGACCCATGGGCAAATTGTCCAGTCGCACTTTAATCGCATTTTCGGGACCCGGCTTGAGTTCGCGGGCATTGCTACCGAGAGGAACGACAAATATGGGTTCGTGTGCATCGGGATGATTGGCTTCTTGGGGACGTCCCGAGACAAAAAGGTCTGCATCTACCCATGCAGGTGTGGAGTTATAGGCCAACCAAAGTGACAATAACCATATGGTTTCGGACCGACCATTCGCCGTACGCTCAGTGGTGGAGAAAGCGATCGTCCAAATCCGCTCTGAGTTAAATAGTCAGATGTCTTTCTGGCGACAGTATAAATAGGCTTACCAGACGTGACGAACTCGACTTTAACGCACTTGGACACACGCATTCGCATCCGGAATCGTCGCATCTTGATATGGGCAACAAATGTTCCTGTACCGTCTTGCGTCTCTTCCACATCGACGGCGTCCCCTCCGCCTAGGGGGCGCAACATCATAATATCACTGGAGGAGAGTGGGGAAAGCGCCCGAAACTGCCAGAACAAGTATTGGAGAAGAGCATTGTTCGACGTCAGCATGCACGCAAGGCGAACTGAAGTGACGGTAGTCTCGCTAAGAGACCCGCATTCGTCCAAGAGGGCGACTACGAGGGCATCCCAAGCCGCGTCGTCATCTTGAGATGATGCCCTAGGCCTGTTGAGGATAGCCCAATAGACTGGAGTTTGTCCCTCTATGAGCGGTTCCTGTAGGACTGTGGAGAATTTCAGACCCCCATTCTTGCAAATCTGACCACACATGGAGAAAACAGATGTGCGTTCCTCGTCAGATGGAGGACTAAATAACAGAGACAGGATGCTAGATCGGACAGCCTCCTTTGTTTCATCCCGCGCTGCAGCTTGGCGAGCTGTTTCCTCTTGCTTTCGTGCGGCTTCCTCGGCTGCTTGCCGAGCAGCATCTGTAATCTGTGCCGTCGCATTGCGAGTCCCTTTGGACAACTTAAGCCTATTAAATGGGCGGAATGTTGAACGAAAGTTGGAAGTGCGGGTGCTCTGGGATACAGGAGATATCTGTGATGAGGAGCTACTGAGTGGAGATGGCGATAGTGAGTACATGGAGGGCGAAGAGGTGATTATGGGGGGGAGAGGGGTTGATTGGGGGAGAGGTGAAGGTGAACCAGCAACTTGAACCCGAGATATTGGCTGCGACAGGCGAAAAATGGGTGGCTCAACAAAGGTAGCCGTTTCCGCTTCTGGTAGGGCGGGTAGTGGCCGATGTGGTGCCTCAAGACGACCTGCCAGCTGAGGAGGCTTCAGAGTGACGGCATATGGGTCTTCTGGAATGTTGGGCTTTGGGGGACCACTGTAAGGAGGTGGTGCGGAAGTCCGCCGAAGGAGCGTCAATTTGGAAGAGACAATATCCTGCTCTGGGTCGTGGGGGGTACAAGACTCTAGTCTAGATTCTTGATCGTGCTCCGGTGGCATCTCTCCGAAGGTAGTTGCTGCGACTAGAAACAATTGTGGGGACTTGGGAGCAACGAACGATTTTGGGACAGGACCTGGTCGTTGATTTGATTTATTTATAGCCCGCAGTCCGCAAATGGGTTCATAACTCAAACCCGGGAGCATATTTAAGCGCTACCGTCTTACGCCCATCCGAACCCGGAAATGAGGTGAGGGGCGTTCACTTGAACTGCCACCGATCGTTCAGGAGTGAGTGAATAGGTGTTGCCTCGAGGCAAAAAAGCATATTCAGACCAAGTACAGCTAGTAAAACCCTCGAATGAGTCACTGGCAGGAGCGAGGGAAATTCGGTTCCCCTACCGTCCTCTTGTCTCTTGTTTGGTCAACTCGCTGTCGTTAGGTGCCTCACCGCGGGAATTGAACTTGGCAGCCCGCGCTGTCCCAGTCTCCCCAGCGCCACAAAAGCCACAAAATGGTAGTCTGGAACACAGCTCTGTATAACTCAACATATATTTCGGCGGTCACATTTTTAGGAGATACCTCAGTTTTGAAGTTGGTAATGACGGCTTGGTTCGAGGCACTGGCAGGCAGTGACTAGGGCGGCCATGCAGGCACGGTTTTTCCCAAGTCCGACCTATATATTTTTGGCATTTGACCTGTTAGCCCAGGCCAGCTTTCACCGAAAAAGGTCACAAGTTGCCGTTCTTTTTCCCCAGAACGATGGCCCAATGATTGCTTATCAAACACACCAGAGCGCTGAATAAAGGAGACATATAGCTTCTATCCGCGGGCAGTGCTCTTTGACGTCCGTCGATTTTACAGGTCGGTTGCCCGGACTCAAGTCAGGATATATTATTCTCAAACAAGACTCTGACTCAAAAGTGCTACGCTATAGCAATATCATAATGTGTCATTTTTGGTCTCTTGATTCCCCTCCTTCCCACGGCACAAACAACCGATGAGAGGGGGGCGCCCTGACATGACAATTATCACGGCAAGTAGCGAATACCTCGGGATATCACCAACATCGGATTCACCAATTCTAGATGCTGAGAACCTAATCCCTTCATTGCGATCGTCCGTAAGTTACGAAGCTTTACAAGGTCCCGGCGAACGGAATGCGCAAGGAATGGTTCCCAAAACGTAGAGCGCAGGAACTTTAATCTGTGACGGCGGACAATAAGCTCTTCGATAGCGGTGTTAGCTGACAACCTTGTCTCCTCACACAAAGGCGACACCATTTGAACCGTCCGCGTCTTGCGGATAGATTTGAAACATATGGCTTGACTTTCTGTGACTCCCTGCTGCATACTGGTCATCCCAGGATCCCAGCTCCCTGAGAGTCCTTGTAAGACACCTTCGGCGCTCAACCCGGCGCACAGAAGCAAAATGTGTCCAAATGTCGCTTGTCGGAACTCGGTGGCCGGAAGTTTAATTGTAACGTGTTGTTTATGTAACCATATCCGTTCATTCGTCTGTGCCTCCATTCCTCCCCTCCCCCAGCGCGCTAGGCTTTCACCCCCGGCCCGAACCATTATTCTCCGCAGCGTGTCAACGAGTCTGTTACTTCCTGGGGGGCCACCTCACACCAACGGCCTTAACTTAGCCCCTCCCGGCGTGTTGAGCATTCATTCCAAAGCTGACTACCTTTCTTGTCCAGCCTTCAGTTCTTGTCCCTTAGGTCGGGATTGGTGTGTTTCTTTCGCCTTCTTACTGCTCTCCCGCATCTTGCGCCGCACCTCACTCTTTATATTTATATGAAGTACACAATTTAATATGAAGTTCTACACGAAGCAGTTTACGGAAGACCATCAAAATATTGTCAGCATACACAAATGATTCGATCTCAGTCTTTCGTTGGGGTTATCACGCCCTGGAGGGGAACGCTGTCATATTGGTGAAGTGTCCCTATCCGGGAAAAGGGCGAAGTTGCTGCACTATTCCCCTATTCACCTATTCAGTAGGGCTCAGACGCAAGACGACACAGGAGAGTACATACAATGAGGTCGTGCGGGAAACCAAGATCGAACGGTTTCGCACTGTCGATACGCTGGATTTGTTCGGGAGAGAGGGAGACGTCCAGCGACTGAATGTTCTGTTTGAGATGCTCTATCTTCCGTCCCCCAATGATCGGGAATACGTATGGAGTCTTGTGCATTACGTACGCAATCGCGACTAGTCAAAACAGCTTCTGTAAGCGCAATTTGCCTATCTGGAGAACTAACGCACCGGAAGTGATGCTCTCCACGCCGACCTCGCTTGCGACCTGCTCAAGCACAAGGCACACTTTTCTCTCCTCTTCCGTGCGCTCCCAGTTCGAGCTTGTGACCATGCGGCCCTTTTCGCCACTCTCACGTCGGCGCGCTTCCTCTGCATCTGAGCGAATTTTGCCGGCGGCAAGGACGTCCCATGGCGCAAGCGCGAGTCCCTCAGAACGCGCCATTGGAATAATGTCGCGCTCGAAGGATCGCTCGAGTACGTTCCACCTTCCCTGGTAAATTGAGAACGGGGTCTTCCCGTGATCCTTCGCGTATTGATTCGCTTTGGGGACGATCCATGCTGGCGTGTCTGAGATTCCCTATTATGCGGTGTGAGTGGCATTTTTTTGGAGAGGAGAGGAGAGGAACATACCAAATAGAGCACTTTTCCTTGCACGACCAGGTTATGAAGTGCGTTCATGATCTCCTCAACCGAGGTGGTCCAATCCCACCAGTGCACATACAAGATGTCGATGTATGACGTACGCAGCTTCTTGAGAGACGCCTCAACAGAGATGTGCAGAGACTTTGCGTGATTTCCGCAGTAGTTCACTTTGTGAGTGATCTTATCCTGGCCCCGCTTGAAGTTGCTTGTATACTGGCTATATTATCAGTAATCCCCCCAGGGTGCAACGCGAAGATGTCTGGATCTGGACTTGCCTTAGTTGCAATCACAAGGTGGTCCCTAATGCCTCGTTTCTCAGCCCACTCGCCTATGAATTCCTCAGAGGTTTCGTCCTGACTGGGGTCAAATATTAGACAATTCGCAATGCTTCACTATTCATGGCGTACTAGTTATTCGCGGTGTCTATGAAGTTTCCCTTTTAGGTGCGGCTTAGTTGGAGTACGTGCAAGCGATAAAAGTGTAACTTACCCCCAGATCAAAATAGGCATCAAGGAGCTTGAAAGAGCTCTCCTTATCCATGGAGCCCATGCCGAACTCATGCCATTTGTCCCCGATGCTCATCGCACCCAGCTGAATCGGCGAGACGCGAACTCCCGCGAGGGGCGACAAGGTGCGATAACGCGCAAGCTTGGAGGGTGGAGGCGGGGGAGGTGACCACAACTGCGACATAGTATAGAAGTTTGAGACGAGAAGAGTTGGATGTATTGACAGATGGCACAGTCCACTGCTTCGTTAAGCTGCTATTTGTATTCTGCAGAGAGCGACCGTATGCGGATCCCCAAGCTTCTATACCGCTGATAAATTGAAGGCTTGAGCAATGGATGCGACAGTTATTCCGAGCCGGTGTAAGGTGGGTCATCATGGAACATGGAATAGAAGCGGTGGCGCTCGCATCTTGGACACATGGGGCTGTATGATTCATCAGCGTGGTGCCGCACAATCAGCAACATAGTCTTGAAAGGCAAGAGTCTGTCCGATCGCAAGGAATGCCATCTCGCCAGAGTCGTCACGTAAATGAATTCGATTTCACATGCTCCAAGTCCGGGTGAAAGTCGACTGGTATTGACCGGGGGTGTTGATCGGTGTCCATGACAGTTATCCTGTGTTTCTGAAGGACAGAAAGCTGGCAGCTGAAGACAAGGGTCGAGTACATTCAGTCAGTGATCTCAGGCTCCTGGGACGTGCAGAGCAATCTCACTAGTACCGAGATGTCCGAGTCTGCGGGCCTGGGACCCAATCAGATTCCCACGGGGCATGCCTCGTTCAGTTTTAGGGAATTCTTCTCATGCATGAAAAGTAGGATTGGGAATCTACATAACTTATTATCGGCTACGCGGCGATTAAGAAGCCCATATGGGTTGTGTGGTCTCACCGCTACAGTATTCCCTCTTTCATCAATGCATCATCTAGACACGACCTCGAATTTCTCTATACTATGCAGGGGTCGTACCGACAACACCCAGGACCTTGGAACCAAGTCATGCTACGCGGAGCGCGCCCCACTTTCGTTGTTCTCCTTCAACCCACCTTCCTCTCCTGGCGTCAGATCTACACCGTAGCGTGTGTCCACAGATACTCAGGGTGAGGCCAGCTTGATGGCCGCTTACGTCTTACACACCATAATCCATCAATTCTACCCACGTGTGACTACTCCCGGGCATCAGGAAGTCATAGTCACATTGACCATTCATGTCGGCTTACAAGCGGAGATCACCTCGATCAGTTGTCCTTGGTACAGTATAGCCTTCTGACCGTCCTGTTGACATCGTAGGTAACTTACTGTCCAGAAGCGGTACACAACCGACGCGACGATCCCATAGCATTTAGGTATGGAAAACGTATCTGTCCTTGGAGGCACTTTGCTGAAGCGATAGTGTTTATTGTTGTTGCATCTGTGTTCTCGGGTTTCAATGTCGAGAAAAGCCCAGATTCTGAGAATAGACGCCTTCAAGTGCTCATATGTACCCATATGGTGGCTCCCTTGGGGACATTTTCGCAGTTTCTACTGGTAGAGAATGAATCCGAACCCATTCCCATGCTTCATCACCCCGAGGAAGGAGACCGCCGAGTAGCTTATCGTCGCAGATCGCATGGCTTGCTGAATGACTCAGGCAATCAGCTGGCCTTACGTTGATTATTCAGGGATGCTCGACATGTTCTACATGAGCTGACTTGGCCCAAACTACGGTTAGGAATGTTGTGTGGTGTCTGCGGCTGCGGATTCTTTGTTCGTCAACGCATAAGCGTTCCCCGGAACATTCCGAACATGGCACACTCGACTACTCGAGGATGCGCAACGGGACTCGACAAAACTTAATTGTTAAACGCCAACCTATGACATAAACGCTGAATGACTGCCTTGATTCCGTGCTGAGTTGAGTTGGAACCATCTTTAATTCCGTGACAAGCTGAAGTCCTGTGCCGTAGGTACAGTACACGTGCCGAATGCCGCACGGACACACGCGGCCAGAAGCTTGTTCAATTTATGTGACTACTGCCGCTCCGTAAAGCGCTTAGAACGACAGCAATGATATTTTCGACCCTGCCCTTAGACGACATGTCTGAAGACAACGCTGCTACCTATGTTTTCGAACTAGGGATTGTTGAAAAGTAAGTGCGTGCCATCTTTCCTTTTTCAAAAAGATGGCAGAATACCTGGTTCATAGTCGGTGAGTGGCATATTTCTTTTGCACAGGGTCTAAGGCCGCCGAAGGATGCTTCTGCTCTAAGCGGAGAGGTAATGATTACGTGACACCCTTGACCCTTGATTGCAGAATAGATTTATGTGCGCATATAAATACCTCTTCTGCTGACCAAGGGCACTTGAGTCTCGGTTTACTACTTTCAAGTTGGTAACGTTTTGGGTGCGATCATGGTCTCTCTAGTGTCTGTCCTTTTTGCTGCTCTATCGTCCATTGCCGCTCTTTGGGCTATCTGCGATCATCGAAGGCGGGGAGGACTACCCTACCCTCCTGGTCCACGATCTTTACCTATCATTGGAAATCTTCTCGATATTCCAAAGGAATTCTCTTGGCTCGCATATACTCGATTTTCAAAAAAGCATGGTACGAGTCTCGCCCTTCAAGGAAGTTCTTCTTACAACTAGAATGACAGGGAGTATCATGTCTTTCCATGTTTTCGGGAAGGTCATCATCGTACTGAATACGGCCAAAGCCGCTAAAGATCTCCTTGAAAAGCGTGGCGACATCTGCTCCGATCGCCCTGTGATTACTTTCTTTGACATGTATGTACTTCAATTCAGTGGCCAGGCCTGTCGAGTGACCTAGCCCAGGATGGGATGGCAATGGAATGTTTCAACTGCTAGATATACAGAGTCTTATCGCCTGGCACGCAAGCTCCTCGACCGTGGCCTCCGCTTGGGAGCCGTGGCGTCATATCGCCAGATGCAACAGGCGAGGGCCCGCGTACTCCTCACCCGGCTGTTAACAAATCCGAATAACTGGGAGACCCATATCGAACTGTCAGTGTCGCCACTTTGAACCCACGCTACATGTACGAATTGTGGTTCTGCACGCGTTCAGCTTCCAGGGGGAATTAATCCTCGCTATGACGTATGGCTATGAGGTCTGTGGGCCCGGTGACAAGAAAATCGAGGCAGCCAAAGCGATGAGCAAGTTTGGAGCGCGAAGGGTTCTTCCGGGTGCCTTACTCGTGAATGAACTTCCTTTCCGTATGTGGTCTCGCTCTTTTATGTGGCGTCTTAGACCCATGGTGAACGCTTCAGTGCGTCATATCCCGAATGGCTGCCATGGTTTAGCTACAAGCCATTAGCCCGTATTGGCTATAACCTAGGACAGGAGGTCCTCTATGAGCCGATTCGGTTCGTGAAAGAAAGTATGGTAAGCTAATATCTGTTTGAACTCAACGGTATTCAAACAACTGACAAAACTTATGGCAGCTCAGTGGCACAGCACAGCCTTCGCTTGCTCTTGAAAATTTTCAAGAAATGGAGAATCTATGTGGACCGGATCGTGATAGAATTGAGAAAGCGGCTATTGGTGCTTTAGGCTCGATGTATGCAGGTTCGTAGCTATTACGGTGCTGAGATCTGGTTGAAATCGCCTTGTGTAGCTGGGGCCGATACCGTAAGTCGACGCAAGATTACTGCGAGCTCATAGGAGCGCTGAAGTCTTAGCACCTCCAGACTGTATCGGCTATAAGAACCCTTTTGTTGGCAATGCTGCTTTACCCCGACATACAGAAGAAGGCGCAAGATGAACTCGATGTTGTCACAGGACGAGAGCGACTTCCGACTTTCGAGGACCGTCCAAGGTTACCATTCGTCGATGCAGTGTGTAAGGAAGTTTTGAGATGGCGGCCTGTCACTCCTCTGGGTGCGTTTCGTCGATCGTCACTCGAACGGGATGTCTCAGTGTTGTGTCATCCACAGCTCTCCCGCATGCAGTCACAGAAGACAACACCTACGGGGGTTTCTTCATACCTAAAGGTCTGTGTCATTTTCTCTCTCAATGAATCTATTCACGTTTGCCTACGCACTCTCTGTCAGGCGCAATAGTGATCGGAAATACATGGTACGCTATCATCCCCGTGCTATCCCAGTCGAAGTGGCTTAAATTCTTTGCAGGGCAATTTTGCATGACCCTGGCTTGTATCCAGAGCCAGATGACTTCAAACCAGAGCGATTCCTCAACCCAGATGGAAGCTTACGTGACGACCCAATATTGACATCTGCATTCGGATTTGGAAGACGAATCTGTCCCGGAAGACACTTTGTCGATGCGACCTTGTTCATCGTAGTCGCATCTTTGATTTCAGTTATCAACGTAGAGAAAGGCCGGGATGCAAAGGATGGTCCACTTAGCTACACATTTACAGGCGGTGTGATAAGGTAATTCATGGGCTGCTACTACGACAGGGAAGAGTGAAGCTGATCATGCTTGTAGTCGTCCCAACTCATTTCCATGTTCCATTGTTCCCAGGGATAAAAAGTCAGAAGAACTTATTATCGCAGATGCCATGGGGCGTTGAGATATTCGGCTCTGTAGTACCTGGATATATTTTGTTATCGAAACATCCGGGCCATAACGTGATTTGGTAGAAAGCGGAAAGGTCTTCCCTGATGCAATTATGTCAGCAATGGAGATGATCACCTTGAAAGTTGGAGCGGAATACAACGGAATGAAGCATATGCATATTGCAACCGGAATTAAGAAGTCATGGCACTTCATCGCGTTCATTTGAACATGGCTTTTATATTACAGTACCCCGGGGCCTCTGACTGACTCGCTTGCTGTAACGCGTGGTCACCATGACAGGTGAAATCACGCACTCAACGCATTCACTGGTACAAAACTATTCTTACATGCGAGTCGCGATACAGGATGTTTACAAGCCTCTCGAATGATGGGCCATGTGCTGACCACTCAGCCCAACCTCACCTCCCAGTGGCTCGGACTCGGTATTTCGGACTCCGTCTCTCATCTCCGCCGCTTCTGTGACGCTTTGGGAACTTTCCGACGGCCGCCGATGCCAGTGGGATGGGTGTGATTGTCATCCTTCGCTTGTTGTCTTGACCATCAACCAGCGACGAACTGAAGACCGTCTCACGCTCGTTTCTTTTTTGAACCGGTATTGTCTGCTGCTGCCTTTCATGGGCCCGGCCTCCGTGGATTTATCTGCACTCTCTTGGGCGAGATGTTACAAAACTCTAGTTTGTCTTGTGTGGGAAACCCTCTGACCCCTGTTGTGTTCGGCTCCTGCTCTCTAGGATTCCTCCCGACTTATACGGAAAAGGCCATTTTCACATGAATTACATGCTACCTTGGACTTGGTCGGGTGTTTTCATGAAAGCATGGTTTCATCATTTACAAATATGATCACACTGGGCTTCTCTTTGTACTCCGCGTCTTTTTTCATCTTAATCTCTGGTCTGTGGTACTGTATCGCGTCATTTTGCTCCTAGAAATGCACATTTGATGAAATTCCACGGCCCCTCGATTCTTAGAACTGATGACAGCATCACATTTAGTTGTTCCCGAACATTGGTGGCTTGCTGGCGTGCTTTCTTCCAACGAGTGTAGCGTCACCTCCTACATTATGTTTCCCCACCAGGCCGCAGCCCACTGCATAATAGTAAGGCTGCACCCCTCATCAACAGGGACAGGGTTTTGGTCACCGTTAATGGTGACACCTTCGGTGAGTTGTGCGCCACGGGACCGCGTCTTATGCTTTGCTTTTATGTCCATACTCGTCCAAACTTGGCATTGGGATTTATGCGATTCGCAGAGCACACCTGAAATCTCACCCCTTCATCCCGAATCAACACAACACGTCAGGTTCCATGTGGGTTTACCGACGGAACGTGATGATAATAGAGGCAACGCAATAACATATCATTCCATTCACAATACCCTCCCTCACGCTCAAGTCCCCCCTGGTCCTTTATTCCTTCTCGAAAGTCTATAACAGTTGATCACCAACAGCAAAAGGCGAACAACCTGATCATTAACCATTATCATCCTCTGCTTTCTCGTCAAGTCGCGTTATCAAAGTACCAGCCAACTGACTGAGGCCGAACAATCGGAACACAGCCACCATCCAACAGCCCCCTCCCTTAATGCCTTCGTATCCTGCTTCTGCGTCCCAGCTTCTGGGACAGACCACCGACAACGATGCACTCAGTATCGAGACAATCCTGGGTGCGGGGTCCCTCAGCGTTGTCTACCGCGCTGTCGATACTCAAACTGTGTGATATGCCGTTAAGCGTGTAGAGAAATGTGGCTTGGACTACTACCAGACTTGCGAACTCTTTGTTACCATCGTGGTTTCTGGCGGACGCCGAACCCGAAGTGCTTCCCTATAGCTCCCCTTTGCATCCAGTACAACAGGATTTCAGCTTGGAAATGGCACCGTTTCCGGTGTTACACCATTTCCCATGCGCACCCTCGCGGTCATGCTGGTCTTAACCAATCATGACGTTTTGATCATGGCTTTAGGCGATGCGGTCAAGGACCAGATTCCATCGGAGGACTGATATCAATAGGGGCACATGGTGTAGTTGGTTTATCACGTTCGCTTCGCACTTCAGTGACTTTGCGAAAGGTGTCCGGTTCAATTCCGGATGTGTCCATCACAATGGTCTTTCTTTTCCGCAGAGCCTCTGCCCTCTAGTCGCCTCTGCTTTGACTTGGTTGAGTCTTGCCAGCTGATGCGCTTCGTGTACCATGCGTGATCTTCCTACAGCTTACCTCCGCAGCCTAGCATAGCGCATAGGGGGCGTTCTGGCGCCCATGGACCCGGGACTGTTTGAGATTCGGCTGTCTGAATGCGGACCAATAAACAGTTTCGAAATGTCATTCTGCTGCCAGACTATCAGCCTAAACTCTGCTCTGCCGCCTTATTCAGACAGACTTGCTACTTCCATGCTACTTCCGTTCATTTATCCAGTACTCCTGTATCCCTACATATACTTTCGGTGAATTAGCTGGGCTAAAATTTCACATCTCAATTTCGTCATGCAACCTGTCATCAGCATCACCGCTCCCACACCTACAAACCTCAAGCCCAACACCTACGGGAGAATCTACAGGACGACTACCTTCTTCGCTGATGCAGCGCTTTTTGATATGGTACTATGACACCGATTCCTTCTTACATACAGACACTGAGCTATGCACACAATTCAGGATGGAACTCTCACAGATTCCATCGCAGCTGTCGAAGCGGCGTGGAGCAAAGTGGCGCGCGAAATTGGCGAGGACCCCGCGTTCGTAGTTGCGGCGACGCACGGCAAGCGCGCCATCGACAATCTCGCACGCTTCAAGCCGCACCTCCGCTTGCACGAGTTAGCCGCCGCCGTTGACGAGTTCGAACGTTCCATCCTCTTCTATGCGGACGCGCATTCGCGCGCGCGCAGCTCCACGCCCTCGCTTGTGTCCGACTCAGGCTCCAGCCCCAGCTCAACAGCGGGAAATTCATCCGTGTCCTCTCTAGTCTCAAGCGCTTCGGCGTCTACGGAGCAGCTCGTTCCTGGGCCGCAAGTGGAGCTTGCGGAGGGGCTCGCGATCGCCTTAAGCGCGCAGAGGGACGGGTGGTGCGAGTGGCAGGTCGATGCTACGGAGGTCGATCGCACTGTGCGCATCCTTCCTGGGGTCAAGGCATTGCTCGGGTCGATCCCGAAGGGCCGCTACGCAGTCGCCACGTCCGGAGCGAAGACCTACGGTGCGCTGCCTTCCCCACTCTCCTTGTCCTGTCTCGATCGCAACTGGGCTGACAGACGCGATCTGAGTAGCACATGGCTGCCTGGAACGCGTGGGTATCACCCCACCCGCAGTGACAATCACGGCGGACGATCCACGCCTCCGTGCGGGCAAGCCCGCGCCGGACCCGTTCCTCCTCGCTGCCAAGTGTCTCGGATATCGGCCATCGCGTTGTGTCGTCTTTGAAGATTCACCGAGTGGCATCAGGGCCGGAGTCGCAGCCGGCGCGGTCGTCATTGCTGTGTGCACGAGTCACTCCCGCGAGCAAATCGAAGAGTGCGGTGCGCACTTTGTTGTGGAGAACTTGGAGGATGTACGTTGTGAGGAGATGGAGACAGACGAGGGGCTTCGCCTAATGTTTACAGTCGAGCACTGAGTACAGCTCGGTGGCATGTACAGTATCATACGATGGCGCGCTGGCGCGTTATATCCGCGAGCATTATGCACAACTTCGAGGTCCTGTTAGATTCACGCGAGATAAAAGGGAGGGCCTTGATTCGGCGGCAAACGTACGCGTTACCCAGTTGTAGCTTCACAGTATTTAAGTCCACAGAAAATATCAGATAGGAAAAAAGGTAATAAGCAAATCTGAGAGAAATTTTCATAGTGATTCAAGTTGCGAGGCTCCACCACCACACATCACATACACTGGGCAATGCTCATTCCTTAAAATGCTTATGCCTAACTTACACGGATCCGAGTTCAGTAACATACAAACGCGTGACCGTAACCTAAAATTGTATGAATGGTGGTCTAGTCCTGGCGAAAAGGAGGTGATGACATGTCGCTTCATATCGAGTCCAATCTGAGAAAACAAAGTAGTCGGACGCCTCAATGTAGCGCTGGGGGTGGAAATTAGAGGGCTGGGTGACTCGGAAACGAGCACTCACTGATACAAATCTCAAGAAGCTGGTTCTCGAAAATTACATCAGGGCGGGGGTATATTTGATAGACTAGATGGACATGTGCATTCCAAGGGCTCGTGGAGACAGGACGCTGACAGGAAATATACACCAGATCGACGTATTTTTATTCCAGATGCGCTTCCGAGTCGAGAGACGGCCTCAGAGTCAAGAAGAGACAACTTCGATTAGAATCAAGTCCAGGCTTGTACGATCGTCCCTGGTCAGTGGCCTTATATAGTTGTCACGGTCCTGCAGTTGGAGCCTCGACTCGGACGTACCCCATTGATTATCTTGCTGTAAATGAGGGCCATGGCGCCAGCTATGCGCATAGCATTCGCAGGAGGTGGGAGCTGCAGTTGCAACAATTCAAATAGGTCAAGCATCCTAGCTTCTGATGGCTTTCGCTGGGGGGGAGTACGACCATGCGGAAGTACGTATTCACCTACACACTATCCAAGCACTTTGATCGCGAGCACTAGCGTGATGATCGCTCAGATAACTTACACAAAGTGTGGTCTCAGTTTAGACCTATAACCCACCACCACTATTCTGTTTCCTGTATTTTTGGAGAAGTCCTTCAGGAACCTCCAGTTCCCCAATTCTTCGGTGCTTCGCTACCCAGCTGCCTTCTCCCAGCCCGTCAGGCCTGCCTTGAGTAGGGGACAGGTTCAAAAAATAATACCAAGGCAGGAACTACTAGTAAGGCTCGTTGAATGATTCGGGCGATCAGCCGGCCTTATGCCGATTATCGTACTCAGGAACACGGTTGACACGCGCTATAAAGTATGACCCCATTCGGTCTAAATTGCGGATATCATAGAAGTAGTATTGCGTGGTGTCCGCGGCCGCGGACCTTCTTTGCCTTGTGCATACTCAGGCTGTAGGCGTTTCCCGGAACATACCGAACATTGCACACTCTTCTACTCGACTTTCCCAACGCCACTATTCTTGTGGCCCGGAAGTCCACGTCCGCATCTGGGAAGATCTGGTTTTGACGATGGGGATTGAGCGCTGAAGGCCTTGATTCCTTCGGTGACGCAAAGAATGTTCGGCCATATCTATGATCTCGTGACTACTGCTTTTTAAGGCAATTAAAATGTCGTATTTCCGACCGTGATCTCAGACAACTTTTCTGAAAGTGATTGACACTAGTACTACCTATGTCTTCGGCCTACGAATTGTCGAAAATTGCGTGCCATTTGACGTTCTTTTTCTTTTTCAAAATAGCAGAATACCTGACTCATGGTCGGTAAGTGGCATAGTATTGCAATAGTTCTTTTGTACAAGGACTCAGGCCGCAGAAGCGGCGAAGTATTCTTAATTAGCGTATCAAGGTATTGTTTACGTGTCACACCCTTGATTGCAGAATATAAGTATCCTCTTCTTCTTTGCTGACCAAGGGGACTTGATCCTCGGTTTACTACTTTGGTAACCTTTTGTGGGTGCGATCATGGTCTCTCTAGTGTCTGTCCTCGATCTTTTTGCTGCTCTAACGTTCATTGCCGCTCTTTGGGCTATCCGCGATCATCGAAGGCGGGGAGGACTACCCTACCCTCCTGGTCCACGATCTTTACCTATCATCGGAAATCTTCTCGATATTCCAAAGGAATTCTCCTGGCTGGAATATACTCGATTTTCGAAAAAGCATGGTACGAGTCTTTCCCTTAGCAGAACTTCTTTTTATAATTGGAGTGGCAGGGAATGTAATGTCTTTCAATGTTTTCGGGAAGGTCATCGTCATACTGAACACGGCCAAAGCCGCGAAAGATCTCCTTGAAGAGCGTGGCAACATCTGCTCCGATCGTCCTGTGATTACTTTTTATGAGATGTATGTACTTCAATTCAGTGGCCAGGCCTGTCGAGTGACCTAGCCCAGGATGGGATGGCAATGGCATGTCCCAACTGCTAGATATACCGAGTCTTATCGCCTGTCACGCAAGCTCCTCGACCGTGGCCTCCGCTTGGGAGCCGTGGCGTCATTTCGCCAGATGCAACAGACGAGGGCTCACACACTCCTTACCCGGTTATTAACAAATCCGAATGACTGGGAGGCCCATATCGAACTGTCAGTGTCGCCACTTTGGACCCGCGCTACGTGTATGAGTTGTGATTCTGGACACATTTAGCTTCCAGGGGGAATTAATCCTCGCTATGACGTATGGCTATGAGGTCTGTGGGCCCGGTGACAAGAAAATCGAGGCAGCCAAAGAGATGAGTAGGTTTGGGACGCGAGTGGTTCTTCCGGGTGCATTACTCGTGAATGAACTTCCTTTCTGTATGTGGTCTCGCTTTTGTGCGGCATTTTGGACTCACATTGAACGTTTCAGTGCGCCACATCCCCGAATGGCTACCATGGTTTAGCTACAAGCCACTAGCCCGTATTGGCCATAGCCTAGGACAGGAGGTCCTCTATGAGCCGATTCGGTTCGTAAAAGAAAGTATAGTAAGCTATTAATCGTTTGAACCCAACGGTATCTGAAACAAGCTCATAAAACTTGCGACAGCTCAGTGGCACAGCACAACCTTCGCTTGCACTTAATATGTTTCAAGAAATGGAGAGCCTATGTGGACCGGATCGTGATAAAGCGGAAAAAGCGGCTATTGGCGCTCTAGGCTCAATGTATACAGGTTCGTAGTTATCACAGTGCTAGGATTTGCCTGAAATTGCTTCTATAGCTGGAGTCAGCACGGTAAGTAGGCGCAGGATACTCCGAGGTTGTAGAAGCGCTGAAGGCTTCGCATCATTCTCTAGACAATATCGACCATAAGGACCTTTGTCTTAGCGATGCTGCTTTACCCTGACATACAGAGGAAAGCGCAAGATGAACTCGATGTTGTCACAGGACGAGAGCGACTTCCGACTTTCGAGGACCGTCCAAGGTTACCATTCGTCGATGCAGTGTGTAAGGAAGTTTTGAGATGGCGGCCTGTCACTCCTCTGGGTGCGTTTCGTCGATCATCTCTCGAACGAGATATCTGAGCATTGTCTCATCCGCAGCTGTCCCCCATGCAGTCACACAAGACAACGTCTACGCGGGTTATTTCATACCTAAAGGTTTGTGTTATTCTCTCTTCACAAATCTATTCACCTTTGCCTACGCACACACCCTGCCAGGCGCAATGGTGATCGGAAATACATGGTACGCTATCTTCCCCATCATTTCCCAGTCGAAGTGGCTTAAATTCTTTGCAGGGCAATTTTACATGACCCTGCCTTGTATCCAGAGCCAGATGACTTCAAACCAGAGCGATTCCTCAACTCAGATGGAGGCTTGCGCGACGACCCAATATTGGCGTCTGCATTCGGATATGGAAGACGTATCTGTCCCGGAAGACACTTTCTTGACACGACCTTGTTCATCGTAGTCGCATCTTTATTTTCAGTTTTCAATGTTGAGCGAGGCCAGGATGGCCCACTTAGCTACACATTTACAGGGGGTGGTGTGATAAGGTAGGGTTGCTAATAGTACCGGCGGCAGGGAGCAGTGAAGCTGATCATGTTTGTAGTCGTCCCAACTCGTTTCCATGTTCCATTATTCCCAGGGATAAGAAGTCAGAAGACCTTACTATCGCAATCACAGATACCATGGGGCGTTGAGATATTCGGCTCTGTAGAACTGGATGCATCATGTATGGCATTGTATTTTGTTGTGTGATCTAGATATTCGAAACGCGTACGAGGACTGAAATTCCCGAGGGTCTAAGTGGTGTGCGGATGCTGACTAATCAGACATCCAGTACGTACAAGGCGGAGTTGGACGCAGTCAGACACGGTCTCAGAAACAATCTCAGACAACAACTGTCCCATTCTTCCACCTCCAGTCGCTGAGCTGGGGCAACTGGTCCACTCTCGATCACCTCTCGCAATCCTGTCTCTCACTCTTGCCCTCTAACTAGCGTGCTTTCACCCTTGCTTCCCAACTGGCGTGCCGGATGTGAAATATACTGTGGCTCTCGCTTGCTGTCGTGTTTTCGGCCCTTTTTCCTCCTCAAATCGGTTTGCCAAATTTCACAGAACGGGCGATCTTAGTCCCCTTACTGTAAGCCATTCGTTCTCTCCTTTGCGTACGTTCCCTTATTCTTTGTTGCGCCCTCTTCTCTGTTCCTCATAATAGCCCACGAATGTTCATCAATGGAATTGCGGACAGTAAATTTTTATTATCTGCTGTCGCAACTCTTATTCTTTTATCAACCAGCTACTTCCTATTCCGTTCATAAAATGCCTCCCCACCGTCAGTCGGTATCTTCTAAGAGGCAGGTCGCCCAGCGGGCATGAAGGCAACGTGAACGAGAGTGCCGAGGTGGACTTGACAGCACAAATACACATACACATCGATTGCTCTAATCGCGGGACTAATCGTGATTTGATATCTTTCTACTTTGCGGTTGAATTATCGTCCCTAAGCGCCAAACGGTCACGGTTTGCGACTCGTCGGGTTTGTCCTGTTACTGTTTTTTCCTGCAATATCTTGCCATCAGTTTATCGCTTCTTGGTGGCTACTGGCCAGGATGTAGCCTGCGTGGCGCCCACCTGTCTCTGCTCACGTCAACCTCCGGAGATGTCCGGAATCCGTTCGTTGGGGTACCTGCTCACCAGGTCTACAGTACTCACGGAAATGCCTATCAAAGCAGAGTTCGGTCGTCACGTCGTCGCTTCCACTGCGTCTCGCTCAAAGCGTCTCCCGTCTCCCCTTTTGACGTCGTTTGGCCCAATGTATGTCGCATACTCTGCTACTCACGGAAATGCCCGTCAAAGAGCACAGTTCTGTTGTCACACTGTGTCTTGCTCACGGATCACCAGCTATGTCTGTGCCATGTAAACGTCTCCCCTTTCAACGTCACTGAGCCCAATGTGTACCGCCCGACATTGCACTCAAAAGGGCCGCAGTCACTCAAGCCTCTCCTTCATGTGCTGGCATCAGTCGC
The DNA here is from genome assembly GCA_022496195.1 of Lactifluus subvellereus. Taxonomy (NCBI): domain Eukaryota; kingdom Fungi; phylum Basidiomycota; class Agaricomycetes; order Russulales; family Russulaceae; genus Lactifluus; species Lactifluus subvellereus. Next base: position 340,464 of record WTXC01000013.1, on the reverse strand, counting down.
CTTCCTTCTGCCGTTAGTTCGTCCGTCTGTATGACATTGTCATCACTGTTTTCCTCTTTCCCCTCAGCATCGCACCTCGCATTCACACAGGCTGTGTCTGCTTTCTGTCTCTTGCTCCGCCTTCTTTCTACCTGCTGAGCCATCCCATGTTGTAGCGTGTTTCGATCACTGCTCTGCGTCGATCTCGCAGTGCGATACAAACGCGAGCACTTCGTTTTGTAACTTCGGCGATTTGCTAGCTATCTCGAAAACGGTCACCTGAGGTCACCTGGTCAATGGATCATCTCAGCGTCTGCAATTGGCCACTTTTTGGCATCTCCTTACTGTTTTCTCTTCCACCGCTTTGCTCTATTGGGGCCCATATGAACGACGCTGGATGTCTTTCTATTCTACATCGTCGTCCTCTCACACTTCGTGCTGTGTAGACGACAGTGTTGTAAATTTTGACCTAACTGTACAGTAAAATGTCATCATACAAAGTGAACGAAATCATCATATTTAACTGTACTGTAAAAACTCCGAGTCAACATGCATCATGGCGTAATCGGTTCCAGTTCCATGCGAAGCATGGGTCCGTCACCAGATACTGCTGGTAAGGAGAGAAAGAGATCTCATCGTATTCTTTAGCCGTCCGAACCCATTCCCATGCTTCATTACCCCGAGGGATAACTTAGGGATATCATGTGGCGTCCGCGGCTGCGGATCTTCTTTGTTCATTTCCCCGGAACATTCCGAATATTGCACAGCCTCTAACTTACTCGGGGATGCACATACAACTTGTCGAACGTCAACGCCAACCCTTATGAGCTTTCTTGTGGCCCGGAAGTCCGCATCCGCATCTGGAAAGATCTGGTTGTGACGAGGAGAGTTGAGCGCTGAAGAATCGCCTTGATTGTTGGGTTGGCGCAAGAATGTTCGGGTCATCTGTGATCTTGTAACTAATGCCTCTTAAGGCCCTTAGAATGTCGGCAACAATGTTTCCGACCGTGATCTCAGACAACATGTCTGAAGATGACACTACTACCTATGTCTTCGGCCTAGGAATTGTTGAAAATTGCGTACCATTTGATGTTCTTTTTCATTTTCAAAATACCTCAGGCTGGCTCATAGTCCGATAGTCGGTGAGTGGCGTATTGCAATAGTTCTTTTTCACAAGGACTCGGGCCGCACAAGTATTCTTAATTAACGTATTAAGGTAGTGTGTATGTTAGGTGACACACCCTTGATATATTTATGTGCCCATATAAGTATCCTCTTCTTTGCTGACCTAGGGGACTTGAGTCTCGGTTTACTACTTTGATAACGTTTTTTGGGTGCGATCATGGTCTCTCTAGTGTCTGTCCTTTTTGCTGCTCTATCGTTCATTGCCGCTCTTTGGGCTATCCACGATCATCGAAAGCGGGGAGGACTACCCTACCCTCCTGGTCCACGATCTTTACCTATCATTGGAAATCTTCTCGATATTCCAAAGGAATTCTCCTGGCTCGCATATACTCGATTTTCAAAAAAGCATGGTACGAGTCTTTCCCTTAGCAGAACTTCTTTTTACAGTCGGAGTGGCAGGGAATATCATGTCTTTCCACATTTTCGGGAGGGTCATCATCATACTGAACACGGCCAAAGCCGCTAAAGATCTCCTTGAAAAGCGTGGCGACATCTGCTCCGATCGTCCTGTGATTACTTTCTATGAGATGTATGTACCTCAATTCAGTGGCCAGGCCTGTCGAGTGACCTAGCCCAGGATGAGATGGCAATGGCATCTTTCAACCGCTAGATATACCGAGTCTTATCGCCTGTCACGCAAGCTCCTCGACCGTGGTCTCCGCTCGGGAGCCGTGGCGTCATTTCGCCAGATGCAACAGGCGAGGGCCCGTGGACTCCTCGCCCAGTTACTAGCAAATTCGAATAACTGGGAAACCCATATCGAACTGTCAGTGTCGCCACTTTGGACCCGCGCTATGTGTATGAAACGTGATTCTACACACATTTAGCTTCCAGGGAGGATTAATTCTCGCTACGACGTATGGCTACGAGGTTTGTGGGCCCGGTGACAAGAAAATCGAGGCAGCCAAAGCGATGAGCAGGTTTGGAGGGCGAGTGGTTCTTCCGGGTGCGTTACTCGTGAATGAACTTCCTTTCTGTGTGTGGTCTCGCTTTTGTGTAGCATCTTAGATTCACATTGAACGTTTCAGTGCGCCACATCCCCGAATGGCTGCCATGGTTTAGCTACAAGCCACTAGCCCGTATTGGCCATGGCCTAGGACAGGAGGTCCTCTATGAGCCGATTCGGTTCGTAAAAGAAAGTATAGTAAGCCATTAACTCTTTAAACCCAACGATATCTCAAATATGCTCATAAAACCTGTGGCAGCTCAATGGCACAGCACAACCTTCGCTTGCTCTTGAAATGTTTCAAGAAATGGAGGGCCTGTGTGGACCGGATCGTGATAAAGCGGAAAAAGCGGCTATTGGCGCTCTAGGCTCAATGTATACAGGTTCGTAGTTATCACAGTGCTGAGATCGGGTTTAATTACTTTCTATAGCTGGAGTCAACACCGTAAGTACTGCGCAGGATACTCCGAGGTTGTAGAAGCGCTGAAGGCTTCACGTCATTCTCTAGGCAGTAACGGCCATGAGGACCTTCGTCTTGGCAATGCTGCTTTACCCTGACATACAGAGGAAAGCGCAAGATGAACTCGACGTTGTCACAGGACGAGAGCGACTTCCGACTTTCGAGGACCGTCCAAGGTTACCATTCGTCGATGCAGTATGCAAGGAAGTTTTGAGATGGCGGCCTGTGGCTCCTCTGGGTGCGTTTCGTCGATCGTCACTCGGACAAGATATTTGAGTGTTTGTGTCATCCGCAGCTGTCCCCCATGCAGTCACGCAAGACAACGTCTACGCGGGTTATTTCATACCTAAAGGTTTGTGTTATTATCTCTTCATAAATCTATTCATCTTTGCCAACGCACACCCTGCCAGGCGCAGTAGTGATCGGAAATACATGGTACGTCGTATTCCCCATCCTATCCCAGTCGAAGTGGCTTGAATTCCTTGCAGGGCAATTTTACATGACCCTGCCTTGTATCCAGAGCCAGATGACTTCAAACCAGAGCGATTCCTCAACTCAGATGGAGGCTTGCGCGACGACCCAATATTGGCGTCTGCATTCGGATATGGAAGACGTATCTGTCCCGGAAGACACTTTCTTGACACGACCTTGTTCATCGTAGTCGCATCTTTATTTTCAGTTTTCAATGTTGAGCGAGGCCAGGATGATACCAAGGATGGCCCACTTAGCTATACATTTACAGGCGGTGTGACGAGGTAATTCTTAGGTTGTTACTGGCAGGGAGCACTGGCAGTGAAGCTGATCATGTTTGTAGTCGTCCCAACTCGTTTCCATGTTCCATTGTTCCCAGGGATAAGAAGTCAGAAGAACTTATTACCGCAGATACCATGGAGCGGTGAGATATTCGGTTCTGTAGTACTGGATGTATGACATTGTATTCTGTTGTGTGATGTAGACAAACGCGATTTGGTCATTATGTCAGCAATAAGTTACGACGAGCTAAGTTGGGGTGAGGACCGAAGCGGAAGATAACCAGAAATGAAGTGTACTGTGGCGCAACTGGCATTAGTAAGCCATGGCCCCACGTTCGCGCGAACTACTGTAGCTTTACCATCACGGTACCTACTCACCTCACTTGCCGCGACGTGCGCTGTCACCGTGACAAATGAAACCAATGTACTCAACGTACTCAACGCGCTCACTCCTATAGCCTGCTACACAACAGTTCTCACAGTTGCGGCATATATTTTTAAAACAGGAAAAAGGAAAATCGTATGTTTGAGGGACCCCTTCGCCACCTGCCTCAGGCTGCCAGTGGCTTGGACTCGGATTCTCGGACCCCATTTCTCATCTCCGCCGCCTGTCCCACCCTACTCTGACTCAAGACGCCTGACAGTGGGAATCTGAGCTTATGCGTTCCGATTCTTCCGAAGGCCACCGACTCGGGTGGCTGTGATTGTCATCCTTCGCTGGTTGTGCAGTAAACCTCACGGCCCACAGGTGATAAAGGTCGTCTCATACTAGTTTCTTTTCAATAGACTCGCTTGCGTCCACTGTCGGGAACCACATCTCATTACGGACTACAGTATACCAAGTCGCGTCTAGTCTCGCCGCCTTGAAAACTTTTTGCTCAGACCTGACTTACCATAGACGTTTATAGCATGATGCTCATTCCCACTTGTACTGTACAGTACCTAATCTTTTCCCCGAAGACTGAGTCTTTGTTCTACTCCCTACATGGTAGAACTCACTAAGACGTTTCTGGGTTTTCCTGATGCAGCCTGAGCGCTACTGATACACAACCCGCCACTGGCACTGCATTGTTTCGATTGGATAGCGGTCACGAATGTGTCCGAGTCAACCAGCGCGCCATTGACAAAGGGTCAAGCTGGTCACTCTGAGGACAGGGTCACATGTCATCATGCCAATGTCACGTGGAAGACCTGACGTGTCTACTTCACTTTGGCGAGACTTAGACTGGGTGCGATCATGGTCTTGCTAATGTCTGTCCTCGATTTTTTCGCTGTCACATCGTTCCTTGCCATTCTTTGGGCTGTCCGCGATCATCGAAGGCGGGGAGGACTGCCTTATCCTCCTGGTCCACGACCTTTACCTATCATTGGCAATCTTCTCGACATTCCAAGAGAGTTTTCTTGGCTCGCATACACACGGTTTTCGGAAAAATATGGTACTACTCTTTTCTGCAGCAGTTTTTTTTTACGATTGGAGCGGCAGGGAATATCTTGTCTTTCCATGTTTTCGGGCGGGTCATCATCGTACTGAACATTGCTAAAGCCACCAGGGATCTCCTTGAAAAGCGTGGGGACATCTGTTCTGATCGTGCAGTGGTTACTTTCTTTGAGATGTATGTACTTAAATTCACCGGCATGCCTGTCGAATGACGCAGCCCAGGGCGGGGTGGCAATGGTTTGTGCCAATCGCTAGATATGCCGAGCCTTATCGCCTGGCACGCAAGCTCCTTGATCGTGGCCTTCGCCCGGGGGCCGTGGCATCATATCGCCCTGTGCTACAGTTGAGAGCACGTCTTCTCCTCACCCGGCTTTTGGAAAATCCATGCGAGTGGGAGGCCCACGTCGAGCTGTGAGTAGCACTCCTTCCTCAATCTGATTTACCTCCCCTGACCATTTCCCAATGTCCAGTATGCAAGGCGAACTGTTATTAGCTATAGGTTATGGTTATGAAGCCCGGGGGCGCAATGACAGGAAGATCGACATTGCTAGGCAGTTTTCTGACTTTTCATCTGCAGTGGGTCTTCCAGGCGTCTTGCTCGTCAATGATCTTCCATTCCGTATGTGTTCTTTCATATGCACAACAAAACTTGAGTCATGGTAACCGTGTGGATCTCAGTTCGTCACATCCCTGAATGGTTTCCTTGGTTAAGTTACAAGCCGCTTGCTTGTTTGGGCTATAATTTAGGGCAAGAGACCGTACACGAACCAATTCGGTTCGCCAAAGAAAGCATGGTAAGCGACTGTTCTGGTTGTCTGCACGTGTTTGAAGAGCTCATTGCTATGCTCATAGCTCAATGGCACAGCACAACCTTCACTTGCTTTCGAGAATCTGCGCGAAGCGGAAAAACTAAGTGAACCAGAACGTAGAAGCGCTGAAGAAACGGTCACAGGAGCTCTAGGGTCGATGTATGGAGGTCAGTACTTCTTGCTGCTTCGAGGTTTGGTTGACGTGTTTTTCTGTAGCCGGGGTTGATACTGTACGTTGGTGAACAGTTACCTCCAACCCCGTGAACCCCTTGAACTTCAGCCTCGTTTTCTAGACAGTGGCGGCCATAATGTCCCTTCTCCTAGCTACTTTGCTTCACCCTGACATACAGAAGAGGGCACAGGAAGAACTTGATGCTGTCACGGGACGAGAACGACTGCCGACTTTCGAGGATCGACCAAGGCTAATGTTCGTCGATGCAGTATGCAAGGAAGCCCTGAGATGGAGGCCAGTTGTGCCTTTGGGTGCGTCTAATGAAAGATCGGTCGTCCGAGGTACTCGAAGCTTATATCACCCGTAGCTGTCCCTCATGTAACGACGGAAGATCTCGTCTATGAGGGTTACTTCATACCGAAAGGTGCGTAGTTTTGTGTCACGAATTTATCCCAATGTTTACTGATGCAAATCTTATTAGGCGCATTGGTGATCGGAAATACATGGTAAGCTGTCTTAGCTATGCTCAGAAAATAGCACTAATGATATACAGGGCCATTTTTCGCGACCCTTCCGCATATCCAGAGCCAGACGCGTTCAAACCGGAGCGATTCCTCGACTCAGACGGATGCTTGCGCGAGGATCCAATATTGACATCAGCATTTGGATACGGAAGGCGTATCTGTCCTGGAAGGCATTTTGTCGATGCAACGTTATTCATCACTGTCGCATCTTTATTTTCAGTTTTCAACATCGACAAAGGGCGAGATGCAGAGGGCAAGCCCTTTACTTACACCTTTACGGGCTCGATCGTAATGTACGACTATATCCCGTAGAGAAGGACAGGCATCTTATTATATCTCTAGTCGTCCAAACTCGTTTCCATGTTCTATGACCTCCAGAGATAGAAGGGCAGAAGAGCTTATTCTTGCTGACACCATGGCACGTTGACCTATCCAGGTGATTTATCTCATCTCAATTATTCTATGTTTGACATGTTTTGTATATGCTACATGGATCGGATGTGCCACTGACAATACCTTGTATTTCGACTCTACAATTATGAGTTGGCCTTCGTTGATAAGCCGCTGCTAGGGGTATGCATGCCTGCTAATGGATTACTGAGGGAGATAGGGCCTACTTCGCCACGAGAACTTACAATGAGCTTCCGTGGTGTTGCGCCACAAGAACGACAGTTACATACCTTCAATCGATTGCAGGGGACCTGAGGACGGAATACTCTCGGGAATGGGCTCGGACATAGACGCGGACAAACGTCGGGTACCTGAGCTGGTGTCTGCACACCTTAGATACGTTATCCGGGGTAGAACTAGTCCTTTTCCTCAACATAGCAGCACGAGAGCGGTCAAGAGTAGAGAAATACAGAACCTTTCTCGCGGGGTTGGCAAGTTCGATACCACATCTCGCGACGTTACTTTTGATGAAAGTATATGACAAACTAGATACACGTACGGTATGACGGTAAGAGGACTAGATTGGCGATGAAAGCGCTGACTAGGAGGGGCTATCTTGACGAAAGATTGGAATAGAAGTGGTGATGCGTATCCAGGTATGCAAGGCCCAAGGCAAGAAGAAAAGGGAGGTGTTGAACTGACCCCCAATGGGAGGTGCAACTTGTCAAACGCCTCTGCCAGTGCTTGTATAGTGTACTGGGCCGGAGTGACCTCGAGGTATGAACGAGCACATTCAATAACCGAGCGGCGAAGAAGAAAAGTTGTTGGACCGAACCGGAGTTGCGGGCCGGTACCGCACGGGGTTTTACCGCCGCTACCGTAGATTAGATAACCACTCATTTATCACTGATGCAGGTCCTAATTTTTCGGCCAATTTGATGCCCTTGTTACATCAGTAATTATGCAAATTAGTTTCCGGCGGTTGCTCAATGGAGATCGAAGAGGGTTAGAGTTCAATAACTCGAGTGAGCCACGCAGCTTTTCGCACTGCTGTAGTACTAACATCTCCGATTCCTCGCTCATGGGCTCAGTTGTACCGGCATCCAACTAAAATGGGTTGTATGCCGTTATAATATATTAAAGGAAGATCGGTGTTGGTTCTCTGCTTACTCTGGCTCCTGTTTCATGCAACAACAACCGAACGCCACCATCATTACAGTTTACTGGTCAGACCGACAGAGGACTCGGAGCGCTGGCTAGCATGAAGCGGATTACGTGAATGTGGTCACGTGGACGACTCGTGGACTAATAATTTCGGGCCGGTGTTACCGGTTGTGGCTGTTGAGCCGGTTAGGAGTCAGGGGCCCTGGCCTGGCGAAGGATTCTGGCCTTGGATTCGGATTCGGCCCGCTTCCTCCGCCTCACCTCTTGCACTGCATTGCATATTTTCCTGGCTTCAAACTACACAGGCGATGAAGGTATTGGTTTTCCAGGGGTCTCCGTACACCTATCTAGTTATGCCTCAGGGGCCTTCTCTGCATGCCTTTGGATGTTTTTCCGCGTTGATGTTGGTGCTGTCTAGTGTGTGAAGCACTTCCACTCATCCGGCATCTTCCTTGTACTAGTTAGCTCTCTACCGCGTCATTTGGAAAGGAGTATTCCATTGTAGCGTACTACCCTGTTTTTTTTATTTCATGACAATTTGACAAAGATGCTGTGTATTTCTCCTACACTCACGTCAATCATGTCTTCCATTACACCCCAGAGATGCACACGTGCACCCCAGAAATGCACACGTGACGAAATTTCGTTCCATAGTCGCTCGAAACATTGGGCAACATGAAATGTAGTTGTCCCCGAGAATTTGAACCCGATGGCATGCTTTCTTCTAACGAGTTTTTCCCCTCCCACTGCTTCCTCAGAAGGTCACTGCACAATGCATAGGGCAGCCCATAGTCTTAATATTCACGGTAAATAATCCACCTGCTGATACCGGCGAGCTCATAGGAGCCCAAAGAATTAATTCTTTGGGCTCCTATGTGTCGAAACTGTCGATGCAACACCTCGTCATTCCATTCTTGTACCAAAGGTCCATAGCCTCCTGTCCCATAAGTCTATAAAAGATCATCACCACGAACAACAAACGTACAAGACATTTAATCCTTCACCACTATCACCCACTTCCTTCTCAGTAAATCGCTCATTGAAGTATCACCCAATCGACTAGGTACCGAGCAATCGGGACTTAGTCGCCATCCAACAACCCCCTCCCTCGATGCCTTCGTATCCTGCTTCTGCCTCCCAGCTTCTGGGACAGACCATTGACAATGATGCCCTCAGGATAGAGGCAATCCTGGGTGCGGGGTCCTTCGGCGTTGTATACCGCGCTGTCGACACCCAAACTGGAGTACAATATGCCGTTAAGTGTGTAGAGAAGGATGGCTCCGACTACTACCAGACCCGCGAAAGAGAGCTACATGCACGGGTTTCATCCCACCCTCACGTACTCACATTCCACCGTGAGATCAACGCGGGCTGCTATGCCTTCTTCGTCTATGACCTATGCGCAGGCGATCTCCATTCGGTTATCAGGAAGATGACATTCTTCCGCGAGGATGAGCTTATCAGACGTGTCATTATCCAAATCATCGATGCGCTTCAGCATTGCCACACCAGTGGGGTGTATCACCGCGATTTAAAGCCAGAGAACATCCTCGTTTCCGCGCAAAGCCAAGATATGGATGTCTTCCTCGCCGACTTTGGTCTCGCCACCACAAATAAAATGTCGTCATCCTCTTGCGGAACTCCATGCTTCATGAGCCCAGGTATGTTATTTTTCTGTATCCCATCCATCTTTCGCTAACACTCTCGCAGAATCGCTCGTACCACACCATATGCCACACTCCACTGTTCATGACGACATTTGGGCACTCGGCTGCATACTCGCTGAGTTGATTGGCAATGCACGCCCCTGGGTGGTGGCTTCCCCGGAGGATAGAGATTACAGCGACTATAAGACGGACCGGACTATTTTGTTCGACGTCCTTCCTGTATCACACCAAGCGTACCTGTTACTTTGGAAGATATTCTCCATCAAGCCGGAGCGGCGGCCGTCACTCGCTGCTATCCGCACGGAGGTTCTTGCAATTGACACATTTTTCCTGAGCGAAGAAGAGGCGGCAAAGTCAGGGTGGACAGAGCGCCTTGAGAAAATGATGATGAGGAAGATACGTGCGCGCAGAGCGGATATCGACGCACCCCGTCGTTCTTCGGAAACGTCTTCCGGATCTTGTTACGAGTCGTTCACGGATGCGTCATCATCAGCATCTCGCTATTCCAGCGGATCATCATCATCGGCATTCGAGTCCAGCTCGGCCGAGTGGAGTCAGATACCCCTCACGCCTCCTGCTCCGGCAGTAGAAGCTATTCACATGGACAAGGTCTCTAGCCTGCTAGAGTTTCCACCGCGCGTAGTCGCGGCCCATACTTGTTGATCGATTGCTTTATCTCAAACACAGTTCCTTGATGGACGATACTGTATAATGTGTATGAACACAAACAGACCTTTACGATACTACGTACGATAATGACTTGAAGTTATTCTTCATATTATTTATTTACTGCTCCGCATAAGTTAACTGTATGTATCATGGACGATAGGGATATCATAATTAATCGTATTGAGTATAACCACGAATCACGCAATATTGAACACGCAATATGTTTTTGCAGGCGTTCAGCCCTGACTAGCTAGGTCTCCAACACTTTGTGAGTTTTACATCTCTCCATTTTCCTTTCCGTAAGGGCGTTTCATGGCCAGAATACAACCGCTGGGTCAAGACTTGAGTCACAATTCTGAGCCACGTCTCCTCTTCGTCGGTGACCACTAATGTGCTAACGATTGACGCAGTCAGCAACCCCACCACCTACAATGGACTTGGGTAAATGTCACACGCACGACAGAATAGAGAATATTGAAGTCATGAAACTGGAGACAGGGAAATCGCTGACGTAATAGGAACCACTATGACTAGAGGCAATCGTCAGGATATAAATTGAAGGTGAAGACGCAGACAGGAAGAGAAGGACAGTGTCAAAGCCTCTACAACACCACTATCCTCAAGAAATTGGTGCTCACGCTCTTGCGTTTTGTACGCGTTGCGTTGCCGGTCACTGCCGCATATGATTGAGGAGCGAACCCGAGATGGAATGGAGCGTAGCGAGGACGAGAAGATCGATTTCGGCCACTCAGTATGCACAACACTAGCAGCAGAAAGTTGACCGATGTTTTGTTTTATCCAATGCGAAGCACCAACGCGTGAATAGGGCCGGAGGATGGGATTTTGATGAGCGCAAGAGAGCTAACATGCCTACAAAATGTCCCAGATGACCCTTGCAAGAAATGTATGTCAAATCATGGCGGGATGGAAGGGATGCAGCAACTACAGTAGCCCATTTTCGCTAAGCATGAGAAGCCGTTTGACCGTCCAGGTTGTGGGACGTGCGCAGGTAAAATCAATAATGATCAACTATAGGATAGGTGCTTCATGATACCCTGTGCAAGCGTTCACTTTCCGTTGGCCGGCAAATGAGAAATCACTGGCAGTCGGCAAATGCCACCGTGACACTGGGTGTCGGGATGCCGCCACAAGGTGACCTCAATTACTGCAGCCGCGGACGGTCTTTTATCAGCCAATCTTGAGGTTATTATGGAATTAAGGAGGATGGGCGAAACTTTCAAGACAGGTACAATGGAGATTGATGAGGATTAGAGTTCAACACCTCGAGTGAGCCACGCAAGCCTTTCGCAGAACTGATTTCACTGATTCTGTAGTAACATCTCCGCTCATGTATTGTACCGTAGAGGTGGTGATGGCTAACACCCAACTAAAATGGGCTGTATGCCGTTATAATATATTAAAGGAAGATTGATGCTGGTTCTCTGCTTATTCCAGCTCTGGCAGCTCCGGTTTCACGCAACAACAACCGAACGCCAGATCATCATTACACATGCAGTTTATGGGCCAGGTCGACAGAGGAACTGTTGGAATGCAGTATCGTACTATAAGTCTTGCGATACAGAGGATATGGGGACGATAATAATGAGGATGGGACCAGACACTGGCAATACCATTCGCCCCTATACGAGGGCGTGCTCCTTAAGAGCAATCCTACGCGTTACATAATAAACAAATATTATCTTATCTTATCTTAGCCGGTCTGTCGGAACACATCCCAACAATAAGTAACGAAGGTGGAGTTCGGGCGAAAATAATTTTATAGTGAGCTGAGAAGCATCAGGTCGCCCATCTCGATCCGGTCCTGCCGGCCCGGCCGTTGGCACGCCGCAGCGTGTGGCTGCGCCTCAGCTCCTCCAACAGGAACGTCCTCACTGGTGTAACCTCTTAGGTCAGACTCCCTAACCGCAGTGACTGAATGAGGTGCTGTATAATCCATGCTCTTCTCTCCGTCGGTAAGCTCACAAGCGGCAGTAGCTTCGCTTCGAAGGCATGCCATATCATTCATATAGCGTCGTAGTACCAAATAGTGCAGCTGTCTTCAAGTTTCTCCGTTCGGCTTCTCCCGCTAATTCCAATCATGACATTAGTATAATATCCAGGCGTATCGCTAATGTGAACACCCTATAAGCACCGTAGTTACCCCCCAACTCACACCCCACTTGGATTCTGGCCGCAGCCATAGCTTCTCTGATGCCTGCAGTCGATGTCCTTGTCCTCCTGTCTTTCATTGTTGCGCTCTTTGCCATCCGTGACTATCGGAGGCGAGGGGGACTCCCCTACCCTCCTGGCCCCCGACCACTGCCGATAGTTGGCAATCTTTTTGACATCCCAAAGGAATTCTCTTGGCTCGCGTACACTCGATTTTCGAAGAAACACGGTATGAATTACTCCCTCGTAAGGTTACCCCAAACAGAAAGAATTGCAGGTGATATCTTGTCCTTTCACGTCTTTGGCCAAGTCATCGTCGTATTGAATTCCATCAAAGCCACAAAAGACCTGCTCGAAAAACGTGGTGATATTTACTCTGATCGTCCTGTCATTCCGATCTACGACATGTGTGTGCTCCAGAATTGACATTCCAACATGGTGACGAATACGCTCCAGGATGGAATGGGAATGGCTCTTGCCATTCACGAGATACACTGAATTTTGGCGTCAGGCACGGAAGCTGGTTGATCGTGGCCTTCGATCAGGGGCCTTGGTGGCATATCGACCCATGCAGCAAATGAAGGCACGCGTACTTCTTACTCGATTGTTAGCAAGCCCGGATGAGTGGGAGGCTCACTTCGAAATGTCCGTGGTATTCTTATCTCCGCTATCAAGTTCCCTTAAGCATTCCCAAAAATTTAGCCTGCCAGGAGAGGTAATGTTAGCTACTGTGTATGGTTACGAAGTCGAAGGGCGTGATGACCGGAGGGTCAATGTCGCCAGGCAAATGGCCCAACTTGCTGCGATAACAGCCCTCCCGGGTACCGTCCTCGTCAATGAACTTCCTTTCCGTCAGCAATCTTTCTTATATCTGATATCATGATGTTCAGCTTACAATGATCCACGTTAGTACAATACATCCCAGAATGGCTATCCTGGTTCAGCTATAAACCACTTGCCCGCTATGGCCACGATTTAGGACAGGAGGTCGTGCATGGACCGATGGCATTCGTCAAAGAAGGGATGGTAAGGAAGCAGTTGGTCTCTGGGGCCATGTTTGAAGTACAGTGTCCTTCAGTTCAGCGGCACAGCTCAGCCGTCGCTTGCTCTCGAGAAACTGCAGGAGACCGAGAAACTGAGTCGACCAAAACGCGAAAAGGCAGAGCAATTGATCGCCAAAGCCCTGGGATCCATGTATGCAGGTAAGTAATCGCCCCTGTTCTGAGATCTGGTTGAAACCCCTCCTCATCCCATAGCCGGGACTGACACAGTACGTCGGCGAGTGAAATATATGTAACTGCGCTAGCCATGCAGACCCCCATTTCTAGACAGCATCTACTCTAATGTCGTTTCTCGTGGCAATTTTACTTCGTCCAGATGTACAGACGATGGCACAGGAGGAACTCGATACTGTTACTGGGAGAGAGCGACTTCCGACATTCGAAGATCGTCCAAGGTTGCCATTCGTCGATGCGGTATGCAAGGAAGTTCTGAGATGGAGGCCCGTCGTGCCTCTCGGTGCGTTCACCTATCAATTGCTCACGCGAGATATCGATATCTGAGCGCATTTACCATCCCCAGCTATACCTCACGCAACCACAGAAGATAATGTCTACGAGGGATTCTTTATACCAAAGGGTTGTTCATGTTAGCGTACAAGTCTGCTTCAGTGATGACTAATCGTACTTTCAGGCGCAGTGGTAATAGGGAACACCTGGTGCAGTATCTTTCCTATTCCTTTGAGGTTGGCCTCAATTATTCGTAGGGCAATCTTGCATGACCCTTCATTATATCCTGAGCCAGATGTGTTTAAACCGGAGCGGTTCCTTAACCAAGATGAAAGCTTGCGTGATGATCCGACCTTGGCATCAACATTTGGATTTGGAAAACGGATTTGTCCTGGGAAGCACTTGGTCGATGGCACACTGTTCATTGTTGTCGCGTCTTTGCTCTCAGTTTTCAATATCAAGAGGGGCAAGAACGCTGGTGATAGACCTGAATACCCATATACGGGCGATGGCATAAGGTACAGACTTCATGCCTTGTTAGTGAAGTGGGTCAATTTGGAGAAAAGCAGCTTATCGTTTCTCTCTTTTTCAGTCGTCCGGCCTCCTTCGCGTGCTCCATCATTCCAAGAGACAAAAGGGCGGAGGAGCTTATCATCGCCGATGCCATGGCGTGTTGAATTATTTAGGCTATTCGACTTATCTCGTAGAGTCAATGTTCTAGACAGACTGTTACGCACGTTAACCACTTGCATTGGTAACTCGGCAGTGGCACCATATAGTGTCAGTGGTTTCGCATTAAATCGGAACAGGGTGTTAGATTCCCGTGAGGGAAGAGATGCAGCACGAGAAAGGGTACCTTGATTGTGTGGCAAACACAAGTCCCCACTCGTAGTTACAGGCTATTTAAGTCAATCACTCTCGAGAGATCAATTGAGATTTAAAGACGGATTTCACGTTGGCGGGTTCCACATGCGCGTGTGCTGAGCGAACTCAGCTGCTCACTCCCAACATGAGGTCCAGTTTTCAGGCATACACTAACACTGGCACGAAATGACATACATCAACGGTAGATTGTGGTGTCGAAAGAGCGAGACATTCGGCTATCCTTCCTCCACCTGCCGGTGAGCATGATGCTTACAGTGGTGATGGTGCAGTGGCTGGCGAGGGCTCTAGCTGTTTAGTTTCCTAGATCGTGGTGACGTCAGCGACAGAAACTAGCAGTTGCCATGTTGCACACTACTTTCAAACATGTCACAGTTGATGTGAGTAAATCCAAGCCCTCTCGCTGGCTCTGAGTCAGATCTGCGGTTTGCTGCGGTCACTGGCACTCTATCTGAGAATATAGAAGTTACGCAGACGTGGGGACAGATGGACGGGACCACACACACTTTCGCCCCTATTCATGGGCTTAAGAGCTTTCCTACGCATTACATAATAATCAAGAATTATCTTATCTAATCTTAGCCGGGTTGCATCTGAAAGCAGGTAACACTTGCAGTGATAGCATTACTAGAAATGCCACAACTTCGTTGGCGGAGACCTTGCTGCGGGAAAATGAAATATAAAACTCGGTGGTTATTTATTTAGAAAGCGGCATAAGTAGCGTAGGGCATGCCTGATTGTGAGTCATCATCATCATCAGCAGCATGCTCTTTTAAGCGCGCCAGTGCTGTCGTTGGTATTTTATTTTTTCCATTCATCCTCCTACTAACTAATAATTGCCCCTCCCAGGTACCTTAACGACACTCTGCCACTATGTCATCAACACGGGCCACACGGCCCCCATATCACAGTCATCCGAAAGCAGGTAACACTTGCAGTGATAGCATTATTACGGTAGATGGTACGAGAGTAGAATGTCTGGACGCAGACTCCCTCCCTCGTCGCGACGTGGCATCACAACGGACATTCAATTTTGCCTGTCCCAATTTGGACAAAATGCGGTCTGACCCACGTACGTACAGTATGTGTTGTGTTGATGTGCTTCCAAGATGACAGGACATCGTGACTTCTGAACTGAATGGACTCCGAGTTGCACTGGCACTGTGCGGCGTGGGAAGTTTTCCAGATGAGTGCAATGATAAAGTCCGGGTGTTCTCCACATTCTTGGCTTGACCCAGGCTAATCATGCCCTCTCTACTGTCTATCATCGATCTACTAGTTCTTCTGTCTTTTCTTTTCGCTTTTCGGGCTATCCGTGACTATCGACGACGGGGAAGGTTACCCTACCCTCCTGGCCCACGGCCGCTGCCTCTCATTGGCAATCTTTTTCATATACCAACAGAGTCCTCTTGGCTTGCATACACACGGTTCTCGAAGAAATATGGTATGAATGCATTTATGTATCTGTTCTCAGGCTGCTTACAATAGGGTCTGCAGGCGATGTTTTGTCCTTCCACGTGTTTGGCCGGGTCATTGTCGTGTTAAGCTCAGCCAAAGCCACAAAGGATCTGCTCGAGAAACGTGGCCATATCTACTCTGGTCGTCCTATGATCCCATTCTACGACATGTGCGGACTTTCAGTTGGCATTCCTACCTCTTAGTTTATATTTCTCAGGATGGAATGGGACTGGTTTCTACCAGCAGCGGGATATACTGAACGTTGGCATCAAGGGCGTAAGGTCCTTGACCGTGGCCTTCGATCCGGCGCTGCAGCTTTATATCGCCCGATGCAACAGGCTAAGACACGTGTGCTCCTTACACGGCTATTGGAAAGCCCGAGTGAATGGGAGGCCCACGTCCAGCTGTTAGCGACGTCCATTTTGGGTCTTCTCTCCTCTAACCATTTCCCGAATTTATAGCCTGCCGGGTGATTTAATCCTGACCATGACTTACGGTTACGAAGCGCGCGGACTTGACGACAGGAGGGTTGCCGTGGCAAGGAAGATGGCAGAGCATGGATCGACAACTGCGCTTCCGGATGCATTACTCGTCAATGACTTCCCTTTCCGTGCGTTCTCTCTTCTTGGATATAGTCTTTGTCGTAGTCGGCTCACGACGACCCACTTAGTTCGGCACATCCCTGAATGGTTGCCGTGGTTTAGCTACAAGCCGCTTGCCCGTTTTGGCCATGATCTAGGGGATGAGGTCTTGAATGAACCGATTCGGTTCGTTAGAGATAGCATGGTAAACTAGTAATGTGACTACCTGAGTACGTCCAAAGCGCTTACTTTGGGTTTGGGTGCGGTAGGTCAAGGGCACTGCACGACCTTCACTTGCTCTCGAGAATCTAGGGCAGACGGAGGAATTAAGTGGACCAGAGCGCGAAAGAGCCAAAGAAACGATTATTGGCGCTCTAGGGTCCATCTATGCAGGTCAGTAATTACCGCAGCGTTGAGATATGGCTGAAATGATTCGCTCCAGCCGGAAGTGACACTGTAAGTTGGCCAGCATATAGTCCCGAACCCCTCGACCTATCAAGACATCCAACTTCTAGACGGTTTCCGCTATGATGACCTTTTTCGTGGCAATGTTGCTCCACCCTGACATAATGAGAAAGGCGCAAGGCGAGCTTGATGCTATCACAGGACGAGGGCGACTTCCGACCTTCGAGGACCGTTCACGACTACCACTCGTTGATGCAATATGTAAGGAAGTCTTAAGGTGGCAACCCGTCACACCTTTGGGTGAGTCCTCGAACAAGGTATCTGAGGGTTTATGTCGTGACTCGGATCAGGTGTTCCACATGCATCCATAAAGGACGACGTTTACGACGACTTCTTTATCCCCAAAGGCATGTATTTCCTTTTCTTGCCAGTCTTCCCGATCTTAGCCTACGTATCGTTTACAGGTGCGGTAGTGATTGGAAATATATGGTGGGCCGTCTTTTCTATGTCCTCAAGGTATGTTCAACTCTTTTCAGGGCAATCATGCGTGACCCTGCCGTGTATCCCGAGCCAGATGTCTTTAAACCGGAACGATACCTTAGTCCAGATGGAACCTTGCTGGACGATCCTATACTAACGACAGTATTTGGATACGGAAAGCGGATTTGTCCTGGTAGACACTTTGTGGATGCAACACTCTTTATTGTAGTCGCGTCTTTGTTGTCAGTTTTCAATATCGAGAAAGTGCCAGATCCCGAGAGTCGGCCTTTAGTATACTCGTACACAGGCTCGATCATAAGGTGCAGTACACCTACCATCCCTATAGAAAGAAGCTAATCATCTGGGTAGTCGTCCAAACTCGTTTCCGTGCTCAATTATTCCGAGGGATAAACGAGCAGAGGAGTTGATTATTGCAGATGAAATGGCGCGCTAAATTGTCCAGTGATTGACCTTACCCCAAGTTTCCTGGACGATGTGTGCCACACGTGTTTTATGCATAACTTAGTTGGATGTCATACAAGGCTGGCAATCCAGTCTAGGTAGAATTGAGCCTGAGGTGAACACAACTGTCCACTAGAGCACACGAGCGCGGTGGCTTCTTCCCTTGGCCTAAATATCGTAACTTACTCGAGTACACTATCAGGACTATCTCAACTGGGTGCAGAACCAGGGTGCGTATTCTATATTCTCCCACTAGGTCATCCTAGCCTCCGTTTTTCTACCATGGTTGGACAATCCCTTGCAGGACCGCTGGATACTGCGTCCAGAGACGACGCTAGGTAAACCTTCGCGCAGGGGAACCCCAAGGACGATTGCCCGGGCCGGAGTGTCCCCTGGTCATTGGAGGAAAATCTCTCCAGAAGAGTGTTAGCTGGTACGAAAGAAACTGGCACTGTCGCGCATGGCCTCAAAGACCAGATACTGTTGTATCTTAGCACGGAGAGCGACCAGAGTGATAACTTGAAGCACCTAGTACAGACCTCAAATAACAGCGATTTTCATAAAGCCCGAACTAATCTAGCAAGACCTACTATACCAAGGTGCGCCCGCCGGGCCCATCGCATGTCTCCCTGCTTTCCGGTTTCTCATCGGAGTACTCATGGCCGATCATTCGATCAAGCAGAGAGAATCCACGAGGTCCTGTTATACTCCCTCTACACAGCCTCGCACACTGCACGCTGCCGTATGAAAGCCAACGACCAACCAACACTGGCTCCACCGCGCACCGGAAGCTTGCCAAATGCGGATCAAGTTTAGGAGAAACACGGCAAGTCTATGCCGTGTGAGAAAAACCCAGCAGGCGCGCTACGCCCTTTTTATGTGCTCCAACAATCTGCAGATACAGTATACAGATACAGGGACGTAACCCTTGGACTTCGGTCCGCATTGGATGTGTTGCCAGCGAAACCCCAGCGAAAGGACAACGACGATCACGCGTGAGAACACTTGACCATTGGAACATGTACATTTTAACTGCGTTCAGGTCCAGGTGACGGTTAGATATATACTCCGCGGGAGCAAATAAATAAGAAAGCGAAGGAACCGAATCTCCTACCAGGCCGCGGCACGTCACATCCCAAACCCATGACGACTTTCGCTTCCTCCCAATGTTTAAAACAAGTACCAATACGCGTGCGCGATCTTGCTCATCGACGAATCAAGCTGCTCATAAATAGTCAGAGAAAGAGGAAACAAAGGGCCGGAGTGAAAATGGTAGGCGACGAACGCAAACACGAACCTTGTAGCACAACAACGCGTCCTCGCACAGGACGCTCAAAAAGTCCGCCTTTCCGGGCAACTCGTTGGGCAGCCTGACCGCCTGGCGCGTCTCTCCACCCCCCGTTCCTGCCTCACGTCTTTTTTGCGGGAAGTACGAATCGACGTAAAGCGTGCCCTCGTCCCAATTAGGCGGATGCGACACCGCGCGCATGCCATATGCAACCATCTGCGCCTGCACCGCGTACGGCACCTTGCGCGGAGGCGTCGCGCGCACGGCGTCGTGCCACGCGGACCATGGCAGCACCATGTCTTTGTTCCCTGCTTGCTGTGCAGCCGTAAAGTGTTCGAGCAAGATGCGCGCAGGGACGTGTAGTTCGAACTGCTCTTCTCCGTGCTCGACAGGGCTCGTCACGACGCGCAGCACGATAAGCCGCTCGCGCGGATCGGCGTGGAACGGAGGCGAGTTGCCCTCGACGACCGAGGGATGTTCCCGTACCGCTGGCAGCGCGTTGCGGCGGAGCTGGATGTACCGTGAGGTCGTGGCGCGATTGATGGGAGGAAGCGCTAGCTGGAAGCGCAAAGGCTCCGCTTCTTTTTCCGTTCCTCGCTCCATTTGAGACTGCTGTTGCTGATGCTCGGCACAACTGCGCAAGTCGCATACATATATGCTGTCCTCCTTCGACACCGAGTACAGTATGTGGTGCTCGTCGAGAAAGTCGAACGACGAGAAATTGACCTCCGAGATCTTTCGGACGCGAATTTAGTGGAAACTGAATTTCCAAAAGAAAAATAAATAAATAGACGGGATTAGCGCGCGTACCTGATCGGAGACGATGTACCCTTTCTTCCAGTTCCAGACGGATATGAAGTAAACCCGCGTGCCGGCAGCGACATAGTCCCCCCAGACGCGTAAGTTGAACACATCGAAGCGCCGTGTACCATGCCACATGTTGAAGAAGCCGTCATGTTCGGCGAGCGGGTGCACCGTCCCCGTCGACAGCGTACACGCGTAGAACTTGCTATCCCTGATGTCACCCAATGTCGCCGGGGCGCGTCACCGTCATTTTACAATGTCTCCCAGACAAAGAGACCAATGAAACCACGTACAACACGTAAATGAGCAAATCCTGTGATGCGTCAATGCACACCCCGCCTGCGTCCGCGGGCAGATCGAGCACCCAGTGGGCAGCTTCGACCCGGCGCAGCGCGGATGGGACGCGGAACACGAGTAGGTCGAGGCGGGGTTTCGGCCTGACTTCCAGTCTGTGCTCGCCATGACGACTCCGGATGTGACCGTCCGAGGTGGCATGTACGTCCTTCGAGAAGACGAGGATGCTGCCCGAGACGGCTCTCGGTGCGCTCCACCCTACGAGTAGTCCTACTTTCTCGGGTTGGGATGAGTGGAGGTTTTGCCAAGCGGCGACATGCGCAGTTAGCATTTCGAGCTTCTCCGCGGTGCTTAGTACGCGTGAGGTGACGTCGCACATTCCATTCTCGGAGAGGGCGAGCTTGTAGCGTAGGGTTATCGAGCCCGAGATAACTTGTTTGAGAGCACGGCATGTCTGTGGGAAGAGAATGGTAGCGAGAACAGCGTAGGTATACACAGTCGATAATAGGGGCTCATCCACGAACCAGTCGACAAGCGAGCACTTCTTTAAAGTCGCACCACTCGAAAATTTTGACAATTATCTCCTCTGGGAGGATGATGAGATGGGGGCTGGTGGAACTTTCGATCAGCTTGCAGCACGCGGTGGCGGAGGTGGATATATCCTCGGGATAGAAAAGCATGGTAGAAGCACGGAAGGCAGTAAGAGAAAACATGGCAGTTGTGTGAGGGTACGAAACGTTCATTTTCCATTTTCATTAACGGTTAAATTGAATGCAGAGATTGAATAACAAAAAGCGGTCGATCGGGTTGCCGCTTTCTTTTACGTCACACTGTAAAGCGAAGGGAAATCTCCGTTTTGGTACAGTACCGTGAACGTTCCAGGGCGGAGCGAAGCGACCGGACAAGCTAGGTACAGTACAGTACGTACACCCCACTATTCTTCCTCTTCTCCCTCCTCATCTTCACCTTCGCTGTCCTCGTCTTCGGATACTTCCATCCCTTGTTCCTTCATCCGCTGCTTATCCTTTGCCCGCTTACCGCTCAACTCGTCTAACAGGACGAGCAGGTCTTCTTGCTCCTTTTCCACTTCGGCGCGCTTGGTGCGCTCCGCTGTGAGGGCAGCCTCTAACGCCCCGCGCTCCTGTTCACGCTAGCGTTCACGTTGTATCTGTCAGTGTGGAATGAAAAACCTACTTCATTGAGTTTTGTCGTAGACTGTGAGGTTGCGGAAGCTGCCGCTTCTGCGGCGGCTCGGGATGTCGCGGCGAGCTCCTTCAATTTGTCCTGCAACACCTCGATCTCGGCGGCCTGTTTTGCGATGACCGCACGAAGTGACGCGACCAGTATGCTCTCCTCGCCACTTTGTGCTGTTGGTAACCATGCGTGAATAAGATATGAATTTCATTTACGGATCACGCGCGTACCCGTTGAGGATGATGCCGAGTCCGGATCAGCCACGATCCCCCGCTGAACCGTATCTATGGCGTTATGGGCGTTAAGATAGGACCGGAGACTTGCAACGTTCAAGAAGCTCACGATTGTTCGCCTTCCAGAAGTCCACGAAAGCCCAGTCGAACCAGATTTCTGTCTCACCATCGTATATGGGCGTGAACGCCGGATCGAGCGCCTGCGGGCCAGGTGTAGGGCACGGCAGGACCCAAGAGTCTGGCCCGACGACTTTGATACGGTCGTCTTCGCGCACGCGGTTCATGCGGCCTACAAGCACGTCTGCGCCCAATCTCGCGAGAATCGGGTGTATCGTCGCCCTACATGCGCCCGCGTCCGCATACGCGAGTCAATATTGGCACGACCGCGTCAGAAGGAGCGGACAAGAGAAGAGACGCACCGTGTGATCTCGCCCGGCTCGCGGTTGAACTCGTAGCACACACCCAGTAAGAATGCACACAGACCGGGCACGACAACATCAATCTCGCTCGGTTGGTTCAACTGGTCGACGAGCACGCCAAGCCCCCCCGCTTCGAGGAACTCACGCACCGCCCTCGGGTCTTCCCACAGCCACTGCGTGAGTAGCGTGAGGTAAGCGCAGATGATGCGGTCCGCTTCCCGCGTTTCACGAGCGCTAGTTCTGCTCGTGAGCGCTGCAGGAACGCCAGCGAGAGGTGCTCGGCGAGGAGGGCGAGCAAGCTCTCCGAGCCATCTTCGGTGTCATCTTTGGGCGCAGGTTCGGGTGCAGGAGGTGCTGCACCGTCTGCAGGGACGAAGAAGGCGCCACCAGCAGTCGACGATCCTGGGAGAGGTGTCAACGGGGGAGGAACGATCTCGCGTGCTAGGGATTTGCATTGGGGTGCGTGCCGAAGTAGGTGGGCGAGGAGAACCGCTGCGAACTGGACCGAGGAGACGTTGGCACGATCCAGAGGCGAATTTGGAGGAATCATAAGGCCAAAGAGAAGCGGTGTTACAGGAGAGTGGGCGGGTGCACCTATTATAGAGTCCGTGAGGTTGTTGAATCATATAATGGAGTGGGCTCTGCAAACCAGCATTTTCGGGAGGGAGCATTCCCGCAACGATCGCCTCTTTCACGCGATCGTCCCTAACGAAGTGCTTGGGGCGGATTAAGCGAAACCTTAACCCATAAGGTAAAGCTCATACCTCGAACACGCCAACAGCTGTGGCACGTAGTTCGACGCTGTCTTTCTGCCTTCGCGCCGCATCTTGGCCATTATATTCACCATGCATGATGAGCTCAAGAAGGGCATCAATGCCGGTAGCAGCCTCGAGGCGGTCCCATTCTTCGCCATTTGTATCGAGGACTGGCATGTAGGGTGTTAGGATGATGTCCGGGAGGAGAGTAGCGGCTGCTGGAGGAAGCAGGCGGAGACACTAAAAAAAGAGTACAAATAACTGTGTGCAGTTTGGACGTTGTAGGTAAATTGAACCTACTTTTACTTTCAGTCGAGTGGGCGCATTCGACGCCAGTGCCATCTCGATGAGCAGTCTTGTAAAGGCGTACCCCTCCCGGAGCTGTATGGGCGCATGTATTCATATCCCGCATTTAGAGGAAAGCAGCTCCATAACCCACACCAGCTCCTTTAGATCCCAGCAACAAGCCAATAGCCTCAAGAATTAGGCCAGCGTTGGTGGCCTTATCTTCGTTCCAGAATTGCAATGCGAACTCTTGAGGCACAGCTTGATCTGGCTGTATCCCTGGATTGAAGAAGAGCAGCGAGCACAGTAGAGAGGGAAGGTTTGTCTCGCGAAAGTAGCTCTAAAATGATTCGATCAGAAGATATGGGTATGCAGGTGATATCAGAGGGATGTTACCTGGTTGGAAATGTTAAACCGGAGAAGTGTATCAACACATTTGAGAGCGTCGGTAACAACCGATTGGCCTTCGAGCCCACCTTCGCGGGTGATGACTGAAAAAAGCTTCTCAAAGATGCCATCGAACGCAAGAACCTTTTGGATCTCAGCGCTCTGCCTAATTAACGCGGCAAGCATTGCAGTGCCTAAAAATGAAGAGCTCTAGTCAATCCACATGATCATCATGTAAAACACCTCCTGGTGGGCGGGGCAAATCATCACGTGACGGCGGCGTTGAGAATGACAGAGAGAACTTGACAGGATGCTCACCACGTTCAACAATCTCCCTGTTGCCCTCTAAAAGCGCGATCACCGTAGCGGGTCCTGTCGGAGCTGTAAGGAAGTATGCCTGCACCCTCTGCGGCCGATTCTGGAGTATGCTAATCAACAGTACGCATGCGCTGTACCGTAGCAAGTAGTCCTGGTCGCCCAGTAGCGCGAAAAGTTTATGTGCTGTCTTCTCATCCTCCAATAGTTTGTCCGTGTGTTCCAAGCCGAGATCACGTTGAGTGTAGGAGGCATCGAGGGTGTCGCAAAGGACGGTGACAGTTTCGACAGCGGCGCGGCCAATATCTGGATCAACATCCGCATCGTTCTGGATGATCACAAGGAGGCCTTGGAGAGCATGAGCTGCAACTAGTTGCTTGTGAGCTCTGGCAAGGCCTTTGAGAGAAAGGACAGCTGCACGCCGGTCGGCGAGGAGGGTAGAGGGTGAGAGACGGTCGCTGAGTCGGGTGATTGTATCTGCCGGAGTTTGCTGTACGCCGGTTGGCCCACGAAGGGCGGTGTAGGTTTGCTGGAAGAATTCCATCGTAACGCCCTCCCTAGGCCACGCCAGCCAAGGGGAGACCGACGGCCCGCTCTCTCACGCCATTTCTGGCTGATTATATAATACTTTCCATCTGCTATTTAAGGGGCTTCCCGCTTTTCTGGTGATAGGTGAAATGGCACCCATATGCCACTAGCACTCATACTGGGAACTACGGGAATGTAGTGCTACCAGTGTTGAAGTGGGGGCGTTGATACGACGCAGGTCGGTCATTTGACCTGTGCTGGCTCGAAATTCGTGGAGATCGTCTTGACACCAGTAATTGAATGGAGTCCACACACTCTCAAGTCCCATTCTAGTACACGGAGAAGACATCGTGATTATTAGCTTGGGATAATCATGCAGCCCCCACAACAATTCTGATGGATTGGATAAGCTATCTGACCTCTGGGTCATTTTGTTCTCTGGCAGACACAGACCCAAACCACATACTTCTTCGATTTTGGTATACTAGTGCAGTGAATGCTCCACACCGTGACACGCACAGTAATTGGATCCGGATACTACTTGACACTAACAATACAGCTTGACACTCGGAGAGCCAAATAGCTCCATAATGTCCTCGCGTCTATTTTCCAGAATCTAATACACGACAAGTTCACTAGGTCACTAGTAACCAGTCGCATGTCCACCTTATCCCTCTTTCGGTCCTGGAGGTCCACATATAAGTTACTTGACTTCATCTATAACCCCCCTTCTCCCTTCCTATCATCTCTGCTAATGCTCCGCTCGCGTCATGAGCTCGGCCATATCTACAACAACCTCCCCGTTAACTTTCGACTTACCATCGATGGCTTTATTGCCTTAGACAGCTATGCCGAGCAGACGGGGATAGACCCCACTAAGAGTCCATTTACCGACAAGCTCTCCAATTCCTCTGTACTGTCCTTGACCTACTCGAGGAGCAGCGTTCGACGAATATCGAAATGGGAACCGGAGACTGGTACATTCGGTCAAGCCACCAGTGCCATGTCCTTCACGTGTTTTCCGGGTTTCTTGGCGAGGCCAATTAGCCTGGTGAGTCAATGGGCTTGACTCCTTCTGTATGGTTGTTTAACGCTTACCTCGGTAGGTCCCATTTCCACCGGCAAAAGCAATCTTTGTCGGTATTAACGTTCTCCTCTCTGTACGTTCCTCCGTCCTCGTCTCCAACGGGATTTCTGTGATGTGTTGCATTTCCAGCTGCTATTGGCATCAGTGTGAGCTACGACGCTCTCGTCGGTCTCTTCGATTGCATTGGAAACAACCTCCTCCATATACCGAGATTCCGCCCACCTCCACGATGACACGTACTTCGCCTGGTTTCTCGGTTCTGAGCTCCAGTCTCGATCTTTCTGTGCAACTCTACTTTTCTGCGCGGACATCGTGCCCTTCTCTGTCTCTGGGTCTCACTTCCGACTTTTACTTCTTACATTCCTACCCGTAGTCTTCGCGCACGCTAAGTTCGTAGCATTACTTTCTACTCCGTGCTTTACGTTTCTGGGCCACGAGAAGCTGCGTTCCCGGAGTATTTAATGTCTCAGTTTTGTTGAATAGAAGGAGGAGCAAGCAACGACATTAGAGCACTCGTGAAAATCCCATTTGCCTTCCTCACCCTGCGTGATCAAAAGTCCTCCCTAAGTCCTCTACGCGGTGATCCTTTAGCTTGCGAACTTGTAGATCACTATTGCCCCTCCCTTACCGCCTGCTTGCTCCCTTCGAACTCACCCGCGCGCCCACCAGTGCGCACAGGGCAAATGCGAATGCTTCAGATGACAATGACCAGACACCGTTGCACTTAGCATCAAAAGCCGGGCATCTAGATGTCGTGCGGTTGTTGCTCGAGTATGACGCAAATGTAAGTGCTCTGGACTGGGACCACGCGTCACCATTCACCTGGCAACAATTCAGGGAAACTCGAAGTTGCGCAATTACTTGTAGAGCGCACTGCAGCTCCTGATTCCCATGCCGATAAGGATAGCAGTCCACTACACACGGCATCATCTGGACGCCGTGCGGTTATTGCTCGATCGTGGGGAGCCCGTCAACGCGTGGACCTCCTGGAACCAGCAAACTCCACTGATTCTGGCATCTGGCAACGGAATATACTAGTAGCTTCGCAGAAGGGACATCTAAACATTGTCCAATTCCAATTACTCCTCAACCATGGTCCCGGTGCCAACGCCCAAAATGAGGGCGGTACCCCATTGCACCAGGTATTCGGGCAAGGAGTCCTCGGGGCTGTACATCAGCTGATTAAGTATGGTGTTGGCGTTACCTCCCGAGACATGCTGGGCTGAATTACGTTGCATACGGCATCGCAAGCGGGTGTCTCCGAGTCGACGTCGTGCGATCATCTCTTGAACATGGTGAATGCAAAGAACAACAGTGATCAGACTCGCACGACCCCCCTCCCAATCCGCACCTCCTGTCCCAGATCGTTTCCCTTTTTTCTACCCCCTACCTTGACGCTGTCCCCTCCCACATACGTACCCTCTGTCCTGGCCCTTATGAGGCCTGGAGGTCGACTTTACTGTAATTCCGTACGTATAGCTGCTAGTATAGCAGGCAGTGCGTAGTTAGTTTTCCCATAGGTAGATACTTTAGTTAGACCATTCCAGTAGGTAGTCACACGCAACCGCCCTGTACCTCGTAGTTACGCGGTGCGGTATAGGGGTTTGATTAAAAAAAAAAAACAGCGATCAGACGCCTTGGGATCTGGCATCAGATAACATAAAGTTCGGGGTTTGCAGTTCCTACGCCAGAACTACGCCGACGCAAGGTCCCATGACACGGAGGGGTGGACTTTGCATACGGCATCGGAGAAAGGGCGTGTCGATGTTGTAGAGTCGTTGCTGGGGCATGGGGACTCGGAGGACCTCAACGCCCAGAATTGACAGTGGCAAAAGACTGCATTGGATCTCGCGTCACAGATGAGACAGTTCAATTCGACGTCGCGCAGCTGCTTCTTAACAACCGGGGTGCCAACGTGAAGTCCAGAGACAAGGCCGGCAGGACTCCATTGCACTCGGCGGCATGGAATGGGCACCTCGACATGCGCGAGTTTATTGTTGGAATACGGCGCGGATATTAACGCACAGACTAACTTGAAGTTCTAATGGACTCCGTTACATTCTGTCTCGCGAATCGGACACCTCGAAGTTGCACGGTTCCTGCTCCAACACGGCGTAGACGCATATTTACGGGACGACAAGGGTATGACTCCGCTCCAGACGTCGTTGGAAAGAGGACACCACGAGGTTGTGCAGTTGCTGTAATTTAGGTCTTAGGAGCTACTACTGTAGTACCGAATCCGAGTCGCCCCACGTGGCCTCAGCCACATATTACCAGATCACGTGAAGAAAGTCACGGACTCGTCCCTTTTTTCCCGCGATCTCTTTCTTGATTCGTTTGGATTCTTTTTTTCTTCTTTTTCGTCGTGTGTGCGCGCGTGTTTTCACGGGCCTATGGTAAGGGGTCTCAATGCGTATACGATCATGAGGGTTGGGATTGGGGTTTTCCGGTGCTAGCTACGTTTTACACATCTCGGATGGCGTCTCTTGGGGAACCCTACCTGCTGATCCCTTTAGTTGGTTGCCGGAATAGTATTGCCAGGTTGGTCCCCCGACATCATGCCCCAGACACAAGTCTCTTCCTTCGCTATGCCATGCCCCCATACTCTGGACACAGACAGTTATATTAGGCTTTACGAAATCCAGCCGCTCTCGAACTAGCACATTGTCATCCACTCTATCATTCTTCTAGTACCGCCTCCATCATTTTCGCACGACCGGCATTCTCATTGAACTGTTCAGGTCTAATCCATAATGAAGGATTGACACTGAGTGCAGCACGAGTTACTGATAAACGATAAGGAGGTACACATGACTATTTGACCCTGAATATTTCTCACAAAAGCATATGTCTTGGATTGATTAAGCAGGGTCGTTATCACACGCAACGGGATTAGCGGGAATAGAGTTGTCCTCACAAGTAGCTACCGAAGATGGCAAGGGTCATGAATGCATGAACACAATACTGCCAATAGTGTCTGACATCTGTATTTCTCATGTCTGTTTGTCAGAGGCTGGCCAAGTTGCTAAACCCAAATGGCAATAGCCTCTTAGCCCGCCACTTAGGCTCCGCCACAACGATAAGTACAATACTCGTGAGTCCTTATATCGTATTACGCCATACGCATCATGCCGGACCGCTGGACAGAGTCCAAGGTCCCTTGTAATATTTCCAGTTTGGGCCTGGGCTGGCGGACTCTAATACCTGACACTGTACCCTGGGTTGGACATGCAAGGTCAAAACTGCGCATCATGTATTGTACTGTACTCCGCGTAGCCCAATCTTTGGCATAATTCAGGGCTGTATTCAAGTTCCACCCTCGGTCCTTGCTTGGCAGCTTGGATATCACCATCGTACGACTCTTGTCATACCCTTGTCATTGACAGGCATCACAGTGCATGCCGATGATTGAACTCAGGAATGGTATGTAGACCATGACTCAGGCCCCCGACGCAAGAGAAATCATAAACTCGCCAACACAGGTGTGTGGAGACTTCAAGGGAGAAGTCCGTGATTCATACATTCACATGACTCCAGGGTTGTACTGAACTAACACGTGCCTGAATGTATTCGGGTTTTTGAAGGTATGTTGCCAGAAGGATTTCTTCCATAGAGCGGCGATCCTTTTTTGATGAGTTGTCTGACCCGGACATGTGTTATCATAGTAGCCCTCCTGCTAGCTGCTTGAACCTCTCATTGTGCTCAGCTGCCAGACATAATGAAGACGTTGCGCCCCAATTGTACGAAGTTCCAGCGCCGCAGTCAGCCTCCCCGCCAAGGTCCCATATCTGCGCCACGGAAAAGTGTGGGGAGTGCTCCAACGTATAGCACGTGATTGCGTCGCCTGGCTCGACTCGGAAGACGAAGGGCTTTCGGAAGCTCGTAGGCCACTGCTGGGGTTACCACTGGCAGCGGTCACGCCTCCCGCAAGTGACATAGGCGTTTGGAGGAGCTGTTTAAGCGCACATGTCCAAGCATACCTGCCTCTAATTTGCTATGTGTACACGCATGCATGGGCGTTGGATCTTCAGGGCAATCAACCCGCAGACTTTCCGGCTAATTCGACTCTGACGTGAAGCGAGGAAGAAGCATGCTATGTTCCAGTCATTGAGACAGCCAGTTTTCATATAAACGTGTAACCGAGGACGATACCTTGCTTTGTCCGGAATCCTCATCAGACGATGTCACTGTCAAAGTACCAGTTGCCTCCGAATCCCTCCCCGCAGTTGCAAGTGGTGCTCGACTACTTCAAGTGCCTCTCGCGCTGGGACCTCGAAAAGCTCAGCACGTTGTCCTCGCCTCGTTTTACCCAGGAAACCCTGCCCGCGTCTATGGGCATACCATCCCGGACCAGGAGCGAAGATACGGCCTATCTGAAAGAGTTCCAGGACTCGCTGAAGAGTGCCCCCCTGCAGGTGGGTCAGATGAATGTTGTCCCGCCCATTCCTGTTAGCTGACGGGCGTGCCTGAAGATCCAAATATACGATATTAATGAGTCCAAGGGTAAAGTTTGGGTCCACGTACGCACCATCCTCATCCCTTCGGAGCGTGCTCGCGCAAGAAATGGCGGAACCTAACTGCATGGTGCTTGCATAGATGTTGATGAACCCCGTCAATGTCGAGTGCTTCTTCTTATTCGGGTTTGGCGTTGGCAATGAGGAGAATCTTATCGTCAACGTCACTGAGTTCGTTGACAGCAAAGTGTTCACGCAAATGAACAGCCAAAGTGCGCAGCCAGAAACACCGCAGAAAGAAACACCGCAGCCAGAAACACCTATCGAAGCTCTTTCAAGTTCAGTCCGTAATTGGGTCATGGCGACTGCGCACTGCTATGTCGATATGTTGTTCTTTGTACCCCGGAGCCTCGTTTATGTCCTGAGCATTGCAGATCAGAAGTAGAGTCCATGCAGCAGGGGGAGCGGCTGGCAAGTAGAGTGCTTTGCAGTACTGTTTATGCCTCACCAGTCAGAGATCGTCGCGTTGTATATTATTACTCATAACAATCACCGATTGAAAGGTCTGCGTGTACGATGACCCGCATGGATCCATAGGTGACGTCTTCCATGCATCAGATTGGGTGGCGCTACATGTTCTACCGCGCGAGATTTCGTCCCGTTTTCGCCGAGCCGAAAACGAAGACGGGAGAATGCAAAATTCATCGATTCTTGTAAATGGAAACTCTGGTCCAGGACCTTGCGGACGTTTCGGAGTGATTTCCGGACCAACACAATAATGTCGGCACCCCCAAATCAAAAGGGTATTAACCACCGATAGCAGTGTCTGTCAGTGTCGGTGTATGGAGTAGGTGATCCATGAAGGATGTCAAAATACAAGCGTTCGCTCGGCGTATCACGTCCAGAACGATTGTCTTCCGGATCGTTATGACGTCAGCAACGGAGAATAGACGTTCCAAGTAGCACCGCTATAGGCTGTGGAGATTTGAAAGGACCCAGAGTAGAGTGGTTGTCAACAGTCGATGATTTGTAGGATACTATGTGGGGATCTATCGATTTTCAGCATGATCACGATCCCTGTCAGTATAGCTGCGTGGGAAACGAGAGTGCCCCGCGGTCGGCTCCGCTGGGATTCACTTTGCCCGAATAGTCGGCCGTGAGGAACCGATAGAGGATCGAGATCCCGTGAGTTTTGAGACTCATTACGGACAGCAACTTATTGACCCTCAAGTTGTAATGATATGGGTGAGAATCAGCACACGGCTCCACAGCAGGACAGATCAAAACTAGGATCACGGCGTCGAAGGACCCCGGTTGCCGAAATGCCAGGGAACTGGATCCGGAGTGACAGTGAACTGCTGAGTTCCGAGCTTGCTTGAAGCACGTCATAACAGAAGCCGCACATGGGGTGTCCCGGTGAACCGACGAGGGTCCACTGTATGATCTGAGCAGGATCACCGGATGTTTCTCAGAAGAGGACGCATCTATCCGAACAAGACAAGAGGTCCCACATCGGGGGACCATTTCCTGTTCCATGATAGCACTAGCCGGCAGGCGTACTAGTCTCTAGTGGCGAGAAGCGTGTATGACACATAAGCCTCATGGAAGGAGTCACAGCGTTAACGGCGCCGAGCAACATTTTCTGCTCACGTGCTTCAAGTTGGCCCCCAGGTAAAATAAATGGTCCACGAAAAATGGGAGAATCTGGCGCATAACCGGGACGGCGATGTACCAAGCTTCATAGGACTGGTCCACGGCAAATAAACAATCTGACTACTGGCCGTTCATTCACACCCGGAAACCTGAATTGGCGACGTCATTCCCTACAGGATCACCGAGGACGCAGAATGGGTTACCTAGGACGCTCTGCGCGGTACATCGCGGCATACGGCTAAGCGAGAACCAAGACTTAACATTGGACCTCGAATAGGTGGGATGCCGGGAAGCCAGTCTGTTGGACCAGATCATACAGACTTCTGTCTTAAGATGGTCGTGTGCGCAGCGCTGATACTGTAAAAAGAGATTCAGGGTAGCCGGCACCTTCGGCAAGGAAGGTCACAAGTATATACTATTTCATTGACGATAAATGGTCTGAAGATGTCCTATGGATTGTAGAATTGGACGTTTCTAGCTAGTCTAGATGTCTAGCATGTTCGGGAACCCTTGATTGAGGGCATGCGTGCATGACAAATACAGCGTCGACTTCGCAGTGCTCGCGAACTATGCTGTAGGGAGCTATATAGAAGATGATAGATATTTGCGCGACATGTCACAGCAGTCTGTATACGACAGGACCACTCCAATGGTTGATGGAATGCTGATGCCCAAGCGCGACTGAGTTGTGGGACCCCGGCACACGGTGAGCCTCATGCTACGAGGCGCCACAGCCACATGGATAATGCTGAAATCATTGAGATTGACGTGCCTTAAGTTCGTAATGGGAGGGTTAATGGGGCCAATGCGGGGGTAAGTTAATAGAAACCCAACATCTGATGGCTGTGGCATGCGGATGGGAAAGAGGGGAGAAGCACATAGGCTGGAAGAGCAGGGAAAATAATTAGCGGAGAATGGAACCAGTGTCATGGCTGGTGACGTATTGACAAGAGCGCCATCACTCCTGGAGGCAGCTGAGGACTTAACATGGGAATGTTAAGCCAGACGTGCGAGAGATATGTAATAGGCTAGCCAGACTAACCTGGGACGACATTGACGGGACCTGACAGATTTCCGCAATGACTTATCAATGTGGGGATCCAGACACGTACATAGTGAGGCACTTTAATATAATACCGCTGACAGATCGATAAGTGGCGGTGAACTTGTATTAGATGCCAAACTGAGCAGAGACAATAGCTGCAGGATAGCTCGGGTTCTTGAAGCCTAATTGGCATGGTACGTGCACTGTATTCGAGTCCAGCTTTGCCTATCTCAGAGTCACAGCACATGTGCAACCCATTCAACACTGCGCTTTCTTAGAACCCTGCGAAGTTAGCGTCGATCTTCTCGATTGTCCGTTCTGATAGGGAATTGATAAGTCGCCGCATACGCTCCGTAATTGTACCGCTTTGTGGGAATCAATGCCCGTCAGGAGCGCAGTGCCGCATTGGCTGATATATTACCAAGCCCACCTCCGTGCTGTAACCCGAACGCCACCGGTTAGGTGGTGGATACGTGGTTCTTGGTATTCACGATGCGACACCCAACAGAGCCAGCTCTTTGCCAAACGATGGGAGGATAATGGGAGGAGGGGAAGGGGGCACGGCTAAGGGTGGCTTCGGAGATGCAACAGCCGAAAGTGCATCTGTCAAGCCATAGTTTCTAGGGCGTCGGGGCCCGCGTGGACAACGCACACAATTATGACCACCAAGAACCAGGGAACGAGAAACGGGCAACAAAACGAGAAAGGGGTGTCACGAATGCAATCATCAGTCAGAGAAGTCTTTTTGAGGTTCCCCCTGCGCAGAAACCGAGTAGGACAAACTTAAAACGAGCCCGAAGGAGCCAACGACTGGAATGTGGAGACATCGGCGAAGGTGTTCCGGAGCCGGGCTGCAGTGTCCGTGGCTGAGATATAGCGCATGCGCAGGACCGTTAACGACACTGTTGAACTCAGGGTTGGTGAAATACCTAGAAGATTTGATTATCGCGCATATATCTCGAAAATGAGATGATCGCTTTGAATAAAGTGGCAAGGTGGGCATAGTACGACGAACGTTAGACATAAGAAAGTGACAGGGGGCGGTCAAGAAGTACGGAAGCAGTAGGACCGTACATGCGGCGGGAAATCTCGATAAAATTATTATTTGAGAACGATACGATTCTGGTCCAAGAGTGACTTTCTGGGTCGGGCCAGTCAAGCTGGTCAAGGTTGAACTTTGAACGAGAAGTGTTGAAAGGGGAAAGGGAAAGGGAAGATTTGAAAAAAGTTCCGAACCAGAAGTGGAAGGAGGTGAAATGAATTTGAAATTATCGAACCCCCGCGTTTCGACTCGACTCACGTTCGCGTCGCGTTCCAACGACCGACTTGACCGACTTGACTGGTGGCACGACTTAATGGAGAATCGTGAGCGCATCGCCCGCATGAGCAGGAACGATCTCGAACCCCCGGAATCTCTGTCCACTGATAGTGTCAAGTGAAGTGCTAAGTTCAGAGTAGGAATGCATTGGATCTCGTTATTGGATCCTGCCGCCCGGCGAGGAAATAACAGATGATCTAACCTCAAGTCTCTCCGCCAATAGTATAAATATCCCCATCTGAAAGCTTTCAGAGTACACTCCTCTAGCAGTACCAATAGTACCGATCATGGGGAACAGCCACTCGCAGCCTACCAATAATGTAGACCCGGCTTTGCGTCCTCGATCGCTCAAGCACCACAAATCAACTCCTCACTCACTCAGACTTTTACGTGCTCGCGAATCTTCTTCCATCTCTAGAAGCCCATCACCTTCCTTCAACAGCTTCTCAGAAAAATACTACGAAAGGGAAAAAGAAAACCAGCAGCCTAGTCGAACGCCGGGAGGGCCACTTGTCCGCTTATCTCCACCCTCGGGCGCCACATCCGTCCAGCCTCTTTCCGTTCCCGTACTTACCCATATTCTTCTCCCTTCACCTGCGGCAGGCCTTCTTTCGGCACCACCATCAAGAGGATCTACCTCAGAATCCGATTCCGCATACGTTCGCTTCCTTCACGAATATCCTCAGTACGCACTTAGCTGGCATGTTGATGCACTACGCCGCTCCGAGTACAGTCGTCTCGGACCAAATGAGACATATGTAGACTATATGGGTGGCGCTCTCTATCCCGCTAGTCTCATTTCGGTTCACGCCGAATTCCTACAAACCGCTGTTCTCGGCAATACCCACTCAGAGAGCCCAAGGTCCGCCTCATCATGCTAAGCTGCGACGTGTCACTCACTGTACTTATAGCTCAAAGCTGTCCGCGGCACTAACAGCCACAGCGCGGGCGGCCGTACTCTCATTCTTGAATGCCCCACGAGGGTCAACAGTCGTCTTCACAGCTAATGCAAGTGCTGCGCTAAAACTCGTGGGAGAGGCATTCCCCTTCACTCCAGGCGCCGCATTCATCCTCCCAGAGGATGCCCACAACTCGGTACACGGCATTCGCGAATTTGCGAGAGCAAAAAACGCACCTATTGTCTATTTACCTTCCCCTCCGCGTGGCGGCGTGCGCGTGAGAGAGACATTTGTGGGTGCACCCCCCCTTTTACGGCACATATGTCCAATTAACGCGCATACATGTGCCATCAGGTACTCATAGACAAGCACCGCCCCCCTGCGGGCACCCCTGCGCTATTCGCATATACGGGGCAATCAAACATCACCAACTCAAAACCGCCACTTGCGGTTCTTGCCCATGCTGCTGCGCGCGGCTTCACTACGCTGCTTGATGCTGCGGCGTTAGCGCCCACTACACCAATTGATCTGACGCAAACTCCTGTCGATGCGGTCGCGGTCAGCTTCTACAAGATGTTTGGATTTCCTACAGGCATAGGGGCGCTCGTCCTCGCACCGGGGATTGGTGTCTGGCTTAGAGAGAAACGACCATGGTTTGCCGGTGGCACCGTCGACGTCGTGCAGGTCCCTGGGATCGCTGTTGGCCGCACCGCTGCCATTGATGAGGCATTCGAGGTTAGCGTTACCCCCATGTACGGCACTAATGCTGATCCCTGACACGAAATCCAGGACGGGACGCTCAACTACACGCTCCTCCCTGCTGTGACAACTGGCATCCGTCTTCTCAGTGCATATCTCCCCGCTTTGCCGGCACGCGTCACTGCACTTTCTGCCTCCTGCGCACGCCACCTTGAAAACCTCCGCTGGCCACGAAGTGGTGCTCCTGCCGTGCGTGTGCTTTCGCGCCGTCCGGATATGCCACCCGAGGCAGGCGAAGCAGCGCAAGGCGCGGGTGGCATCGTCTCCTGCCTAATGCTCAATGTAAGTCCTTCTTACTGAATCTTACGACACCAATGAACCTATGGCACTGACGCAAACTCCCAAAACGTATCGCAGGAGCAAGGCGACCCTATCCCCCTCTCGCGTGTGGCAGCTCACGCCGCCGAAAATGGCATAGCCCTGCGTACAGGTTGTATGTGTAACCCAGGTGGTGCAGCGGCGTTGCTCTCTCTCGGCAGTCTCATGACCGTACTCGGGCGTGGGGACGCCAATCACCCGCCAACGCTACGCGCGCTTGAAGCGGCTGCTGGGCGAGAACTTGGAGTCGTACGGGTCAGTTTCGGACTGGCAAGTTGCTGGACAGACGTCTGGCGCGTGCGGTGTTGGGTTGTCCAGGCACTCAAGGACGAATGGGCGATTAATTCTTCGGCATCGGTGCCCTCCGCTGAGATTGATGGCGAGGCGGGCTTAGGGAGTGTTGTGGGAAGGGCGATTTGATCTGGGTTGTTTCTTGATCAAGATCTCGTGATGGGAGGAGCGTCAAGATAACTTATTGATGTCACGTAAGCGGCTACCCGTCCGTAACGCAAGTTTGTCAGCATTTATTCTGTATTCGTGGCCCACAGGAATGTAGACTTTCAAGCCTTTCCAATTCCCAGTTTTGGGTCGAGTATTCCCCATTGGAATTCGTGTCTATATGAATAGGGATGATTGATCCTGAGTATCGCCTGTATGGCTCGGATATCGAGTTGGACAACGGACTCCACCATGGGTCATTAAAAAGATCGGCGCCGGCGGCCTGGGATTTTCTAGGCCTAGCACAATGCAATGTATGAACCAACGTACCACTGCGGGTCCGCCTTGCACCCCTTCATCGCCTTTGCGGGTCGATAATACGTTCCTTGAAACTTACGATATTCTCCACCGCACAAACAACCCGGCGGATCGCGAACAGGAACAACCTAAGCACGAACCCGTGGCAGTGTGATGCCAGGGCCAGGTCTGCCGTAGGACTGACACTCGTAATTGCGGGACTGAAAACAAAATGACACGACAACTACGAAAGGGATCATGATCTGATTCACCCGTTTAGAAATCGTCTCGCTTTTGTGCGAGGCACAATCATTTTATTCAAAGATGAACTTTAATGACTTACTGTAACAAGTCATCATATCCAGTGCTTACTGTATGAGTGTGGAAAGTGTTCAGTGGCGTGGGGTGAAGTGACAACCAGCGCTGATACAGGGCTCAGCTGACGCCGGATCGGACCGCTGATTTCCCACAAGCGCGCGCATTCCAAGAGTCCCTATCCCCACCGGCGCTTGAGTTGCGTGGGGCGGAGTGGTAGGATTATTATGTGGTGGCCGACAGCTGCGGAGCAACATTGAAGCCACATACCCTGGCAATACCGTAGGCCCTATATTGTTCCACCTCGTTCTGCGCCTTCTCGGGTACTACTTGAGGATTTTCCGCTTGGGTTTCAGTTTCTTGCCTCTTGCCTCTTTCCCTTGCGCCATGTGCGCTACTTCCCACTCGTGACCAGTTATATTACTCCCTGAAACACCACGATCGTAACCTTAGTACAGCATTCGAGGTTCATGTCCCATAATCAGGGCCATCTCCCGGAGTACCTGTGTTTGGACTTGGTGGGGAACAGGATACAGTCCTACGTAATACTAACTTGTGAGTAGTAGTGTACTAGTGAATACCCGATACGACGATGACAGAGAAAGATGAACAGAGCTATTTCAAGGGCTGAGTGCAGGGAAATTCTCAGCACGTAAGCCGGGAGGGCTTGGTGTTAGGTGTACTGTATGGGATATGGAAGGTGTCCTTTGTAGTGAGTGTGTCAACCGCCCTCGTATGTACTAAGACTGATTAACGGCAGACCGGGTAGTAGCCGTGGCGGAAGGCGGCGTTCCAACTCGGTGCCAGTGGCTAAAAGGCGTGTAGATAGTCTGCTCGCAAGTTCCACCCTGCAGGGGTAACAACACCGGCAACCAAGGGCGCTGACACCCAGGACAGCTAATGCGTATCGAACACCTAAACGGCCCAGGGTACCTTGGACAGTTCAAGTTGAAGCCCGGTCTCCTTGAGACGGACGCCGTGGGCTGACCCCGAGCACGCTTTCAGGCGTGTGCTTGTCACCGCAGGCGAGCACGAGGCGCATGTCGACCAGGTCCAGACTGCTGCAGCCTCAATCGTCGATGTTTCAAGGACATGATGGAATAGGGAGGGGGAGCATGAGGGACGAGTCGGACATCCATTGGCACGAGGAAGTCACGGGACAGAGATATGTAACTGTACAAACGATCATGTAAGCAGAATCTGTTGACCTGACCCCGAACCTGACCCTGAACCGACCCCGAACCGCTCCAGAATAGTGCGACGCCACTAACGACGGTGTTCGTTCTGCCTGGAGGCGTACATGAGGCTCTGTGAGTCACTGAGGTGTTTAAGTCGAGAAGATAGGTGAGGTGACGATAGCAGGCTCAGCGGTTTCTCTGCAAACGACGACTGAGAAGGATGACTTTGGATGACTCAGACTCAGAGGAAACTCTGGTGAGGGACAGCATGTTGTTTTGACAGCAGCCGTCCGCGTAGGAGGCCGAGATAGGATACGTTTCTGACAAGCAGGTCAGGGATTAATCGAAGAGCTTCCCTCTTAGCTGTTCCACTACACTGCCTTTCGACTGTGATATCAGCGATACCAGCAGTCTCTCTCACAGCAGCTCGGTTGGTTTGTCCATGTGCCTTAGAGCCTACAAGGTTAATTGATACACATCCACATCCCATACTTCCATGGTCGATTACATACGGACAAGGAAGTCAGGTCAACCGCTGTTAGCGGCTTCATGTTATGCTAGAATGCCTCTCAATACGTCAATAATGCGATCCACCTCCTCTGTCGTGTTATAATGTATAAACGACACTCGCACTACACCATCATCGGCGTCAATATTTGGGTCTAGTTCATCTACGAGGGTGTACGCGTGAAAGTGGCCATTTCTTATTCCGATCTACCATTAACCAAAAGTCATGAGCAATGGAGGGATGGTATGAGGTACATTAGAACGAACGGTGCCCGTCTCGTTGCATGCGCGTGCGATATCTTGACTTCGCATACCTTGCACAACGAAGCTGATCGCCGGTATGCGCGAGCTGCCGCTATGCGCATCACCAACGATACGCACGCGCGGTGCATATCCGCGTAAGAATGAGAGCAAGCGTTCGGAGAGTGTGCTCTCATACGCAGCTGTGGCTGCGAACGTGGCGTCGAGGGTACCCGTGGGTGTCAGGCTTCGCAGGTATGTGATTGCGCCCGCTGCCCCGTACACTAGCTCATAGCGTGGTCCACCCGGATGCAACTTGTAGCCGATAGTACCAGCACCAAGGAAGTGGTGTGTCAGTGCGGAAACGGATGAGCGCAGCGAGGCTGCGCGAGCATAGAGTGCGGCAACATGTGGGCCGAATGCCTGCCAGTGGCCGGCGGTCAGCATGTGAGCTGAGAAAATTTAGAAGCGACCTTATAAAACGAGATGGCAGCGTAATCGACGTCCCAGTCCTGCACATCAATTCTGCGATACGAAGCATAGGTCACACAGTCGACGCAGAATTCTATCTTCCTCACGCCGAGTTCGGTCGCTCGGGACCGCGCCGCAGCAACGACTGCCTTGACTGGGACAATAGAACCAAGGATGTTGGAGCAGGCTGTAAACGCGACGATGCGGGTCTTTGCGGTAATCAACGGAAGGAGATCCTCGACGCAGAGAGCGAGGGAGTATAGGTTAGATGGATCTGTGATGCGTGGGCGCCAATGCTTTACGGTGAGGCCTTTGCGAGAAGCTAGTCCCGTCCAAGACCCGACGTTTGCTAAAAACATGGAGTGTCATCCTAGAGGCAACATGAAAGCCGGTGATGATGCGTTATCCGCACACCTTCGTGCTCTCCTGTCACTATAATCTCCTCTTCATCCAAAACGTCTCCCTCCAGAGACCGCGCAAGGTTCTCGAGGTTCATAGTCGTGCTCGACCCAAACACAATTTCGTCGGGCGACGCTGCGTTGAAGAGCTCTGCAGCGGCCACTGATCCCGCAGCAACTCGCTGCGCGCTTTCAATAGAGACGGAATAGTCCGCACCAAGTTGTGCGTTTGTGTTTAGAAGGTAATCGAGAATGCATTTTGCGACGAGCTCGGCGCACTGGGAGCCCCCTGCATTGTCAGCAAACGTAAAGCCTGAACGCAGGGAGGGAAATTGGGCACGGGCGATATCTGGGAGGGAGGTCATAGAAAGTGAATTAGATATCGATAGCAGCAATCAGATTACGGAAGCGCTAGGGCACTCATACGACGATAGCACTGATCTAGCCTAATCAGGCAATTGATAGGCTCAGTAGGCAGTGCTTGTCAATCCGCATAGCCAAGCGTTAAAAGGTTAACCTATGGGGGGTTTGTATATGAGATCATTATCAGGACCCATTCACCCCATTACTATATCAGCATGGGCATCATCTTGTAAAGAGGGGCTATTAGCCAGATATCCTGTCATTATAAAACGAACTGAAGTGAGCCCGAACCACCTTCCGCTGACAGCTCTAACGCAGAGGAAATTGTATAGTTGCTTAGTACATGGCGCTTGTATAGTGACAGGTCACACCCTTTATTCACTACCATGGCATTAACTGCGTGTTCTCTTGTATGATGTTTTGGGCAGAGCTTGATGAAGACGCGTGCCGGCTGTCCCAGTGCTCTTGTGACGTCCATGAAGTGCTTGTGTGTATTCTGAGCATTCTGTAGAGGAGCTATGCGGCGAGGTCAAACCGCAGGTTTCTCGGGATTAGGTTTTCGCGTTTGGTGAACAATAGGCCCTCGAATACCGGGAGAGCGCACTGTAGCAGATAAAAAGGGTAAAAATCATGAAGATACACGCGAGTGCCTACCTAAAGTCCTCAAAGTCTCTTGCCGCTAGTTCGTGAATTGCCGGTGCAATTCCTTGAGAAGCGTCATGTCGTATCGTTCCATAACGTAATACCAATCGGTGCCAGGGCATTCATGACGGGAAGAAAGAGGACCAAGGCGAGGAAAGGACGTCAAGCTAAGTGAGGGTTGACATGACTTCAGTGACAGACGTCGAATCCGCTTTATGTGTAGTCGAGGTTAGAAAGGTTCCAATTATCCGTGTTGTTAAACAGCATTTTCATCGTATGACGTCATGCAAACACGGAGAATGTGTGGAGCTTCAATAAACAAAATTCAGTGAAAAACTTATGGGGCGAGTCAGTTTTGACTACAATAATGCAGAGGAACCCTCGGGTTTGCGCTGATTGACTATTGTGCGTGTTCTTGTCTAGGCTCTGTAATGGGTGAAACGTGAGCAGGTACCTGCAGTGCTGACCGCGGACGCCGTCCGGTCAGCCATCGCACAGCACCACCACCTCGAGCCCAGGCCTTCTTCTACCCGGCAGGTTGGCTGACCTCGAGAACGCGCTGGCATTCGGGCGTGGGGTGGTCACCGCAGGCGAGCTTAAGATCCGGAGGCCGCAGCCTCAATTGCTGAGATACCAAAGACCCTGCGGTATCTGTTCTGCCCTGAGGCGGCCATAAGGGACTTCGGGTCATTGAGGCGTTTAGGCCGCGGGAAGTTTGAAGGGGAGACAGAGCTCGTCGCGTCGTGGATGTCTGCGACTCTCAAACTGTAAAAACTGGGTATGTGGTCCCTGCAGTGGCAGGATGGCGTTCATCTTGTGGTTACTGCAGTAACTTTCAGTCAAGACGAATGAATGGCGGTTTTTTGACCTGATAATCACTGCAGGACTAAAGCGATGCTCCGGTTGACTCGT
Organism: Lactifluus subvellereus; assembly: GCA_022496195.1. NCBI lineage: Eukaryota > Fungi > Basidiomycota > Agaricomycetes > Russulales > Russulaceae > Lactifluus > Lactifluus subvellereus. The sequence continues at coordinate 298,568 of WTXC01000013.1, read as the reverse complement.
ATAGCTTGCTTCGGGAGTGACTCGGAAGAAGCAGTTGGACTGGCCCGGGAGTAGGCATCAGATGTCACGTGCAATGTGAGCGTACTACTGCGTACTAGTAACTTGAGATCGCCGAGTGGATGTAAATTCATTCACTGCAGCGGGGACTCTGAATCAGAGTCAGTCTTAAGTTTTGACGCTAGTCCGAGTCGAACGAAATAGACCACGACTCGGACACGACAAGACGTAAGTTTTTGCTGGCAACAGACTGCTTTATGGCAGAGAATAGGTGCTTCAGTATGGGTCTTCTTACGCGCACCAATCTGGCCCGGAGCGAGATTTTCCGTTCTGAGTGCCGGGAAGACACTTGTTAATACGCACCGTATTCTGCTTCGGTAGGAACGTACCAGGCAGTCGTGGGAATATTTTGGCCGAGATAGGACGTGTTTCATAGACTGTTGGTCAGCACGATATGTTACTTCAAGTTCTCCTGCAGCAGCAGTTCGGCTAATTTGTTCAATATTGTATGTGTCTTAATGGCTTACAAGCTAATTACTGTTACACATACTCACATCTCATATTTCTGTGATTGATTACATACTGGCAAGGAAGTCACGGTGACAGTGGGGGCTTCACATCATCCAAAACAACTCTCAGTGCGTCTATAATACGATCCACTTCCTCCATCGTGTTATAATGCACCAACGACACTCGTGCCACGCCATCGTCAACATCAATCTTTGGGTCTAGCTCATTCACGAGGGTGTACGCATAAAAGTGGCCATATCGTATTCCTATCTAACGTTCGTCATCCACAATCATGAATAAGGAGGGAAAATATGAGAAACATGACGGCGCACCGTTCCCGTCTCGTCACACGCGCGTACTATATCTTGATTGCGTATTCCCTTTACGACGAAGCTGATCGTCGGTGCGCGCGAGTTTCGACATACGCGTCACCAACGACAAGTACACGCGGTGCATATCCGCGTAAGAACGAGAGGAAACGTTCGGAGAGCGTATACTCATGTGCAGCTGAAGCTTCGAATGTGGCTTCGAGGGTACCCGCGGGTGTCAGGCTCCGCAGGTATGTGGGCACGCCTGCGGCTCCGTACACTAGTTCATAACCCGACCCGCCCGGCTGCAACTTGGAACCGACATCATCGAAGCGATAAAAGTGGTGAGTTAGCGCGGTGAGTGATGAGCGCAGCGAGGCTGTGCGAGCGTAGAGTGCTGAGATATGTGGGCCGAACACCTGATTCTCGTTAGTTTGGCATACTGACAGAAGTCAGGAGATACCTTATAGAACGAGAAGACAGCATAATCACATCCCAGTGCTGCACATCCATTCGGCGATGTGGAGCATAGGCCACACAGTCGACGCAAAACTCGATCTTCCTCACGCCGAGTTCTGTCGCACGGGAGCGCGCAGCAGCAACGACGGCCTTGACCGGTACGATTGAACCGAGGATATTGGAACAGGCTGTGAACGCGACGATACGTGTCTTAGAGCTGACCAATGGAAGGAGATCCTCGACGTTAAGAGCGAGGGAGTATGGATTAGATGGATCTGTGATGCGCGGGCGCCAATGCTTTAAAATAAGGCCTTTCCGAGCAGCTAGTCTCTTCCAAGGTCCGACGTTTGCTCAAACATGTGGAGTATCAATCTAGAGTGAAGATGCAAGCTGACGGTGTGTTACCCACATACCTTCATGTTCACCGTCACTATAATCTCCTCCTTGTCTAAAATGTCTTTCTCCAGAGACCGCGCGAGGTTCTCGAGGTTCATAGTTGTGCTCGAGCCGAACGCAATCTCGTCGAGCGACGCTGCGTTAAAGAGTTCTGCAGCAGCTACTGGTCCCATAGCAATACGCCGCCCGCTTTCAGCAGAGACGAAATAGTCCGCACAGACTTGTGCATTTGTATTTAGAAGGTAATCGAAAATGCGTTCTGCGACGAGCTCGGCACACTGGAGCCACCTGCATTGTCGGCAAATATAAAGCCTGAGCGCAGGGAGGGAAACTGGACACGGCGACATCCGGGAAAGAAGTCATAGATAGGGTGAAATCGATTCACAAATATAATTTCTTTGTTGTTTACGGAGTTGGTGTGGACTGGCCGGGGATTTGGCGCCAACGTTCACGTTCCGTTCCCTAACTTTGATTAGTCAGCACAACTGACCTTGCCATTCTCTTGACACCTCGTCCTCAACACCCCTTGTCGATAAGATGTCCACAGCGCATAGACCGACATGGGACCCAGCTCAAGCCAGGGACGTAAAAGGCGGGTCGCGCCAGTACTCCGTGCGCGACATGGCCGCCCATACCAAGCTCAAATTCCGGTGCGAACGGTTGTGATCTCTCCTCAACATACACTCACTTTAGCCTACGTCCAACTCTCAGGCAGCCTGGCCAAACTTCTGTAGACGAGGTTAAGAAGCGTGATTTGCGTGTGGAGCTTCTTGCTGCAGAAGCCGACGCGCGTGCGAAGAAGCGCAAGGCCGCCGGATTACCAGCGGAAGACGAGCCACGGGCGCCTGCAGCAATCGAGGACGAGGAGGCAAGCAAGCGAAGAAAGGTTTTACAAGAAGCACTAGAGATGGATAAGGATGCAGATAGCGACGAGGATGAAGATGCAGACGGCCCGAAGGGGGATACCAAGTGCGTGGCGTGTTGCGTTTCTCTGGTGGTACTTATTGGCTGACACCTACAAACAGTGGAGACCAGAACGGGCGAGACGAAGACCATGCCGGTGGTGACGATGGTGATGACGACGACGACGACGGGGATGACGAGGAGGATGACACCGCAGAGCTACTTCGTGAGCTCGAGAAAATAAAGCGTGAGCGAGCAGCAGAAAAAGCTCGTGTCGTGCAAGCAGAAGCTGCGGCTACTGAGGCCGAGCGCGAGGCGCAAATAGCGACTGCAAACCCTTTACTCAATCTTGCCGCTGCGCTGGGCAATGCACCAGGCATAAACACGACGGCACCTGGCACTTTTGCCGTGAAGCGGCGCTGGGACGATGGTGTGTCATCTGGAATTTACACATGGATAAAAACTTATAGCATTCGTGCTTCCATCTAGACCTCATTTTCAAGAATCAGGCAGTAAACGAGAGGGAGAACTCCCAGAGTCAGTTCGTCAATGACCTTCTTCGGACAGAGTTCCATAAGTGAGTTTATGGGGTCATCCTCCTCCATTCGCGGCTTATTCCTTGCACAGGAAATTTATGTCACGCTTCATTAAGTAGTGGTGTACTACTTCGAATGTTCGTATGTATTCGTGTATATCACGCATCACACCACCATGTATGGACGACGCTATATTTCGACTCTGCTTACGGGAGACTCCTCCGTGTTCGGCTTGATGTGCTTCTGTTCATGCACTCGGTGGTTGGCTCTCATCAAAGGGAGAAAATAAATTCCCCCAAGGTATATGCTCCTTCCGGAGACACTCGACATAGTCACCTTTTGTGCTCTATAGCAATTACTCAAGGTAAGGAACAACCCTTGTGGACCTTGGCGTTAGCCTGGACTGGTTATGAAGTGCTGTTGGGTCAATACAAGAAGACCGTGCGGTGTGGAGACACTAGCCTGCGCAGATTCATGTGATACTGGTCAGTCACCATTCCGGAGGTGTTGCGGGACAGATAGAGAACGCTGTCTTGCATCACTTCACAAGTATTGGCTGTGATGAATAGAACCTCAGGCTGCACTGTGGCGTCTCATTTGCGGAGCGAGCAAGGTTGCATCAAAATATGGAAGCGACTTCTCAAAACGCCGACCTAGCTACATGGTGATTCAGCTAACTTATTCTCATTCACGCATGATGAGCAGTTTACCAAAACGTCAGACAAACGGACCTCGCGCTCGAGGGTGACTCACGTGGGTAGTGTTAGCGATCAGGTATAAAGAGACCAATTTCGACACCCCAGCTACTCACCAAGCGATTACAACGTCTGTCCAGCACTCGCACACAAGTTTACACTCAGAATGGAAGCCACGTACGAAGTTCCCAAGTTACCTTCTTCGCAACTGAAGATAGTCCTCCTATACCTCGACCTCATCAAAGTATTCAATCTCGAGGAGGTTGAAAAACTTTTCATGGATGATTTCGTCCAGTCGACGGCCCCCTCATCCCTCCACGTACCCTCGAGGACAAAGGAAGAGGACCTGGCATTTCTGAAAGGGCTGTCCGAAACACTGGAAGGAAGGCACCTTGAGGTGATCCGTCTCGTTTCGCGATCCCCTCGCACTAGGTGACAGATAGTGTTGGACAGATCACTATCTATGACATTGTGGAGTCCCCCGGGAAGGCCTGGGTTCATGTACGTGGGCGCCCTCGCCATGGTGTTATGTAGCGAACGCTAACAGGTTCCCTGAAGCTCCTTCTGCATGGTGAACCGCCGAAGGGCAAGGCGTTCACTGTCGAGTGTATTTACCTGTTTACCCTCGTCGGGCACTTGGGCTTCCATAAGATCAAGGCTATTACCGACTTCGTGGACGCCGGGGCATTCAAGGAGATGAACGGGGGCAACTGAAGAATTAGAGTGCATTGATGGGTCGCATTGGCACCAGAAAATAGATCGGTGATACCAGTCAGCGCTCACAGTGTTACATGATTATGTCCACCTGTTTCATAGCACGTACGAACCTCGTTGACAGCGTGGCAATCCCGGCCCGGGACCACAGCTTTTCGGAACTCAGCGGGTGGGTTAAGTGCAGGTCACGTGATTTGCAACAACTCTCATGGAACGATGGAAGGCCGACAACATGCCGGGTCGCCAACCTGGGCGAAACGGCCCACTGATTCAGGTCCTCTCGGGCTTGGCAGCCTGCACTGACCCCGCCAGGACCAGGGCCGGACCGGAATGTCGTGGGATGTACGGCTGGCCGGCACCGCTTTAACAACGGACGGTACTGTACAGTACAGTACGTCGTTTCTCATTTCTCGGGACTTTCTCGGGTCCACTCGCTCGGTCAACTCGGGCTAAGGTTCGCCGGCTCTGCGTCCTGAAGCAACGTCCGCTCGCTTGACTGGCTTCCTAGCACACATTATTTGGGATGGACGGCGCACAAAGGCTTTTGCGTCCGAGCGGCAGATCCCGGACTTGCCTTCTCTCGATCGCGCGTCCTATCTTGAATGGTGACAGCACGACTTAGCGCGGAACGGAGTCAGTCAGCAAGCAATGGAAGGACGCGGTAATATTTCAGGCGAGGTCTCAGCACCCGTTGGCCAAAAAATTACCGAAAATAGGACAGGTCCTACCTCCACACGTTGATTCGTACTACTCTGTACTGCATGTTCCAGAACCTCGCTCCCACTCCCACCCCTCAGCAGCCCAGGCTGGCATTTGAGTCTCAAACACGCCCAGACTTGTAGTGTACCGCAGCGCATGCAAGAATATGTACAGGCGCTCGGGTGGCGGATCCGGATGCAGTGGCAGATAGCACTCGCGACAGTATAACGCGCCGTCGTTCTCCTCTTGCACCGCAATTTGCGCGGCGGCTTGTTTCGCGCGCCCGTTCTCGGTCGGCGCGTCCGGGGGAGGCGCGACTCGCACAAGCGGATTTTCCGCTTGTGGCAAGGCGGTGTCGATGATTGTAAGGACTTCTTCCTCCGTGAGCGGAGCGGCTTCCCGCTGCAGCGCGGGTTGTTGCTCATCTGGAGGCGTGCCCGCCGCAGGGACATCGGTCTCAGTCCAGGCAGGGCCGCCTCGTTTGCGCCGATTCTGGGGAGGCAACTTTTGTTGGGGCATGCCCTTCGGGTGCAGCCGGCCCTTCGCCTTGAAAACGACATCGCGCCACCGGGACCAGTCCTCATCCTCATCCTTTTACGGAGAAGACAATAAGTACAGAATCTGTCTCGGTTGTAATGGAATCCGCTGCCAGTACCTACCTTCATATTGCGCAAACGGGTGATAATGCCCACAGCCTCCGCAGACAGCGGTAATGGCGATCCCATGCCGATATCTTGCCCAGTTTCACGCGGGAGTAATTGTGCCTGAGATGTGACCGGCGCGCCAGCGGTAGGTGGCGCTATTGGATCGATACGCGTTGAATCTGCCGTGTCTGATCCGGCCAGGTGTGCAGGTGGAGCCGGCGGCGCACGTTCATCTGATGGCGTCGTGTCAATACCACCCTTCCCAAGGTTTGGTCCCTGCATACAGTCAGGTCAGATACGTTTGGACAAGGGGCATAACATGCCCAGATCTTTGTCTCTGAGTAGACTGGATCGTTAGCAATTGGGTAGCCCAGGTATTGGAGATGAACACGAATTTGGTGCGCTAGAGAGGATATAAGTCGGACGCGAGGTCAGGCACAGAATTTATGACCTACAACGGCCTGTCAGAGGGCGACCTAGATATGATTTATGGTGTCAGCTTCCCATCGATAATCAGAAATAGCAATTACGTACAATGAAGTACACTCGTGTTTGTATTTCCGTCGTAATGCAAACGTTTGAAAACAGTCATTGCAGGCTTCACGTATGCGAGATCGGTCAAGGGCGGTGTTTCTGAGGACTACGTACACGTACTTTTCCTTCTGAATGTACGATGTTTAATCCCATCTGACGGTCGACGGTAAGCAGAGGTTGGTCCACAACAACCTCTTCTACCGGGAACTCGCCTGAACAGCGTGCTATGTATTCCTTCTTGACCTCGCCCTGCACAAACTCCTGCGAAAGGATGTGCGCGCGAGAGGATGAGAGACCAATAATCATCAGGCCGGAGGTGAGGCGATCTAGTCGATTAACAGCTAGGACAGAAGTTAATATACGCTACGGAGACTGGTGCTAAATCACCCCTACTATAAACCTTTGGGTATCCAAATTCTCGCTGAAGGATCTCCACGAGGGAGAGATAAAAATATCGCCCCGTTGCGTGGACAGGCTGAACGTGTGTCAGCTTAATCCCGTAGAATGCCGAGCAGTATACGCACAATACTACCCGGCTTGTCAATTACGACGAACTCGCGCTCTCGGTCTTCGTGTAGTATCTTGACAGGTCTAGACGTGACTGGGGGCTCGTGGCGATGTACGACGTTCTCGATGCGGTCCCCATTGCGCACAATCGTGTCAGGCTTGGCAATCTTGCCGTTGATAGTCGTGACGCCGGATTCGAGCGCGTATCTCTGCAGCAATACGCCTCCTCAGCTGATATTCACATAGTGAGGTGCAGTCAAGGGAATCACACATAGTACTCAATCGAGCGGTCTCGGAATTCAGTTGAAACTATCTCAAGTATTTCTCGGTTGAGCCAGCGACCTTTGGCCATGGTTGTGTATGGATACCAGTACGGCGCGATCTTGCGCAACCCAGGGCGCGCTGGTGCAGGTGCCGGTGCCGGTGCTGGGACGGCATCCGGCGCCATGGCGGCGAGGAGCATACGACGAAAGACGTGTCTAAATTGATCTGCAGGGGGTACGAGTATAAGTGGCAGATGAACCTTGTTCGTGTGAAAGGGAAAGACGGGTAATGACGACCCCAGCTTGGCAGTAATCGTGGTGAGGGAAGGTAGCTTAGAGCGCGGACCAACCGTTCGATCCGGCCACTGCTAAGGTTGGCCCGGCCCGTGCGCGTCCGAGTCCGATTTCAGTCACGGTGGGTACCCTCTGTCATCGACTCTCGTGACATTGCGGATGGTTCGTCCTATCACAGGGACTAATTTTTATACTTTTCCTCTCAGCGCAGAAGAAGGGGCTATCACGCTGGAGCAAGTCGTGCACGTGCAGGGACAAGTGGATGTCTCACTTAACTTTAACTTAGGCCGGCCTCTGTAACTCTTTTGATCTTTGTATCCCATCGAACGGTGGCCTTACCGCCTTGAATACCTTCGGAGACCGTTATAATGCCGCCCGAGCGAATGGTATCAGTAAAAACCATATGCATTTTGCTCAGACGAAGCTGCTCTATTCTCTGGGTCCTATTGAGTCGTATTGACCCGTGCAAACCGACCTCTGGAGGTGATCATTCAAGTTGAGCTACACGTGTGGCTCTGTCTCGCGGCCAGCACTTGTTTTGACTATTTGCTTACTGTCGTTGGTTCGGAACCATCTTGGGCCTAGGCAGCTGGTGAGCTCATAGGTCGTAGTGGGAAGACCACTGCGAAGCTCTTAGAGACCCGTCGAGAGTTGAACTTTATCGACCATTATCGACCATTGCCAGCGGGGCGAGCTTGTGGCGGTATTTGCCATGCAGGTGCGTGATACGACCGCAGCGAAGGCTAGGTGGGTGTACATTCGGGACTTCGTGAAGGCTTTACTTTCGCAGGACAAATATAGAGAGTCGCTTCAAGGAATACGAGAGATGTGGTCCAACTACGTCAGCAGGCTCGGTGCCTGCGCAATGAGTCATATCCGTCATCTCAGGACGTTTCAAGGGCGGTGTACTCGCACGAGATAGCACGTCGGTGATCCTCATCCAGGTCAGGAATTTTCTCGAAGACCAGAGAGACTCCATTAGATTTATGGACTCATTCGATATCGGCTTGTTCTCAGGCGGAGATTCGCCGCTACCGGTCATCAGGATGGTCTTTGCTCTGACTCCTTTGTTCCCCAACACAATCAAAATCATGCTTAGGGCTCGCCCCGTATGATATTCGGTGTGCGGAGCTGTCGTCGGAGACCTTCTCGTGCGTCGGCGTCGACTCGGCGATGATCCGTTCTTGTAGCAGGCCCATTCACCCCAAGCGTACTACTTGATAGATATTCAATGGCGATATCGTACTGAGGGAGTAATTGCCCTAAGAGGAGACTCGCGACGTCGGGTCAGACCATTGGCAGGTCTTCACCACGCAAATAATTCCCAGAACGAGAGAAAGACATGATTGAGCTTACAGTGCAGGATTGGTCTGGGGCGAAGTGCAGGGGCGTGTACAAGTATGTTCCGCCAGAGCAAGTGAGTATATTGAAATAAAAGCGTCTTGTTCGATTGCGTTGCTGGAAGGGGGATGCAAAGGGACCGCTCAGACCGACTCAGCGCCGTAGTCAAAATCTCCACCTGGCTGGGTGTCATGGGTCTCTCAGACTTCAGCTTGGCGAGTCGGGCTTTACTCCTGCACTTGCTTTTCACTTTCCTTTGCTTGCTTTCTCCTTCAGCAATCCTCAGCAACTCAAGGCACCCTCTAGTTTCTAGGGGAACGTGACTGCTATGCACCCTTGACGAGGGACGAATGATGTTTCCAGCGGATTCAGTTGTCATGCGACGTTTTTTTTTTGGGGGGGGGCGGCTGTGTTCGGGCAAAAGTGGATATTTACGTGTATTTGTTCTGTGACACGACTGTGCGAAAAGCTTCTCGAGCCCCTTCGTCATGCTCTGATGCAGCCTTGTGCAATAGCGATAAGATGGTGAAGTGCAGGTTTTGATAGCCCGATGTCATAAGAAACAACCTAGTCTTGATCCCGTGGATTTCATCCAAGAAGAGTCCAGGAGACTCCTCAAGCATGGTAAACAGATCATGTCGTTGATTGGCATTGAGAAAGTGAGGGCGACCCTGTAAAGGATTTCGGGGAGGAATGACACTGCTATACTGATTGAAATTGCTTTGCCCGAGTTGAATGTGGTCTTTGATGTCTTTGTTGATATGCCGAAAGACCGTACTTGTGATAAACAGCAGTGGGATGACTCAAAATACTTAGGAACTGATTGAGAACAGTTACATCTGTCCCAGGTAACAGGCGTAGCCGCACTCTACTTTGGTTCCCGCTCCACACCGGTTATCCAATTGAGCAAGCCATAAATGGCAATGGTGTTGAATCTAAAAGCCGAACACAGCCGCCAAAAAAAAAAAAATGTCGCTCCGCTGCCAGTGTAAGATTCATGGTTTTTTGGTTTCCCTGATGCGCCCCTGTGTGCATCCGGTGCGCTGCTGTCGCTCTTATCTCCGGCAGCCTGATACTCTTGCACGCTATCTGCTAGTACCGGATTGATACTTCCCTAACAGAGTATGCGCTACGTTATGATGAAGACTCGTGGCTTCTGTCTCGGAAGGCAATTTGCGCTGGAACTCATATATAAGGACTAGCTGTAGGCTAGGACCCAACTAAAAGGCTCTGAGAATGCTGCCCGATCGAGTTGCTTCCCACAATGTTGCCTCTGATCCCGCCTCCTTTTTTGCAGATCGTCGCTGGAGCTCCGGGCCTTACCACATGTACTCGCTCGGTGCAGCTACCATAACCATATTGCTTCTCATTGGAGGTTACCAACTGTGGAGGCGCACTTGGCTTCCCCTGCCTCCTGGCCCCAAGGGTCTTCCTTTGATCGGAAATGTGCTGCAGTTGAGAGACAAGCGCTGGCTCCTTTCTCCGGGTTGTCTAGAAAAATACGGTGCGACGAGTCCTAGGTTTGCTGCTGTCTATCTTGACCCTCGCTCCTTTACAGGAGATATGATTTACATGACGGCGCTAGGACAATCGATGGTATTTCTCAATACGCAGAAGATAGCAGCCGACCTTCTGGATAGACGATCATCGATCTATATGGCACGGCCACATTTCATCGTCGCCACCGAGTTTATCAACCGTGGGATGTCCATGTCCCTAGCGCCGCCGAGCGACTTGTAAGCCCTCCCTCACGTCTCCTTCCCGCAGTCAGTTGAGCCTATACTTCTCTTCCAGATGGCGCCGCATGCGTAGAGCCTCATCAGATAGTTTCAGTAAAAATGCCGTCAGGAACTACCACGCTATCCAATCAAAGGAGGCCGTTTTAATGGCCTGGAACATACTTTCCAAGCCTGCAGACGTCGACAAACAATTTCGCCGAACTGCCGCGTCAATGATCATGTCTGTCGTGTATGATCTACCTCCCGTTGAGAGTGACAATGATCCCAATGTGTCAAGAGTCAAGGAACATATGGAAAGGTTGGTGGCCAGCACGACCCCAGGGGCACATTGGGTGGAGTTTTTCCCATGGATGAAATACATACCTAAGAGGTCCGTGTCCAGGTCGTCTGACCAAAGCGGGGCAGTTTTCAGTGATGCTGATCGGCGGCGAGTGTATTTGTCTAACCAGGTTCGCAAAATGGAAGCGCGATGCGGAACGCTATCATCGGGAAACTAATGCCATGTATCTCGATCTATTCAGTAAAGTCCAGAGCGATTTGGTTTGTTCGAGAGCTTCTCGGTCGACCTTATGAACTGAGAGCATGATAATAGATGAATGGGATCGACCGTCCTAGCATGAGCGCGAATCTCATCAAACAGCAGGAGCATTTCGGTCTGTCAGACGTGGAAAGAGCTTGGACTGCTGGAGAAATGTTGTAAGTTTTATCACACCCGCTGTCAACCATGCATTTAACTCACCGAAGGGTGCAGCACTGCCGCATCCGAAACAACGGCAGGTGCGCTGTCATGGTGGTGCCTCGCGATGCTCGCATATCCTCAGACGCAAGCTCGTGCCCAAGCAGAGCTCGATACTGTCGTCGGCCGCGGACGCCTCCCATCCTTCGCAGACCGCCCTCACCTCCCATACACCAGCGCGATGGTGAAAGAAGTATTGCGATGGCGACCTTCTCTTCCATTCGGCGTCCCGCACGTAGCAACAGCAGACGATTGGTACGAGGGGATGTTTATTCCAAAGGGCACGATTTGCTTCCCAAATATATGGCAGTGCAATCACCAAGTGGAAGTATATGGCTCAGACGCGGATGAGTTTAACCCTGCGCGGTTCCTTGACGAGCATGGGCAGTTAGCTCTAGGGCCGTCAGATGCCAAAGAGGACGGTCATAAGACATATGGGTACGGACGACGCTCATGCATAGGCAAATACTTGGCGAACGACTCGTTGTTTATCGATATTGCGACCATGTTGTGGGCTATGAGATTCGAGCGGCAGAAGGATGCCAGTGGCAACGAAGTATCTGTGGACGTCGATACCTTGGTAGGCGATGGGCTGATCCCGTACGTTCATATTACCGTCTCAGAGCTTGTCCAGATGAGATGTGCTGACTCGGTCGATGCAGCTGTCCTGCCCCGTATTCATGTCGAACCCTGACTCGTTTCCCCGAAGCTGCCGCTATGCTAGCCGCAGCTCGTGAGCTCCAGGGGTAACGCGTCCGAATCATGATGTATATGCTCGTTTATGGCTTTGACCGCACCAGCATTAGATCTCTCTACGCAGTTCTATAAATCAATGTCATGGCAGTTTAGATACTAGCCGGGATCAGGACATCGGACAGGATCAGGCTTTTGGTCAGTCATGCAGTGTCACAGGGGTAGTCAGTACAGGCGTGTACGCTAGTTGGGAAGTATAACAAATAGATATGATAGTATTATTGTTATGAATGATCCTGGAAAGGAGTGTAGCAGTAAGCGGGGTAAGTAAGCAGAAGTTGGCGGGTACAAGAGGCATGCGTTTGATGGACGCAATCTCCTCCCGCGACGCGACTTGGGTCGACATAGAAACTCCGACGCGGCATCAGACAACGTTTTTTGTTGAAGTAATCCTGTCCATGTTGTCCTGATCAGGGTTATAATGATTGAGTTATCCATGTTCAGCGACCAGTGACCACATTTTATATGGCCCCTGATGGTTGGAGTCCAGGACCCGGACGCACTCTTACTGAATCCGCTGTAATCCCCCGTCGCCATTTTCACCAAGCGTTCTTCATGCTGTTTTCAAGTATTAGGCTTTGCAAGACCGGACCTTTCTCCTGGAGACTCCGAGCTCAGAAAAACCCGCCAATTATGCCACTACTGTACTCATACATGTGAAATATTCGCAGCAGCAGTAAGATCCCGAATAAGGGTGGGTCAGTATATAACAAAATCAATCCCAGATATTTGTATTTCTCCAAGTCAATCAACACCACCCCTAGTAATTCATTGCAGCCATGTTAGCTGCAATAATAAGCTCTTTCGCACGATCATCTCGGGGTGTGATGGTGCACTTGAAGTCTAGGGGGCGGCTGCGTGAAGGTTGGTACCGGTGAATATCTTTTGTGCCGAGCCGAGTTAGCACGTAGTCCGTACCTCGAGTTGGCGCCGCTGTCTCTGAGTTCCACCGGGATTTCTTTGCCTCGCTCATCCTTTGCCGGGCCGACATCGAACACGGCAAGGATACACGAAACCGTGATGAACAAGCTGGAATCGACAAAGTGGCGAGCCGGACAGAGCCGCCTACCGAAACCGAAAGCCGAGGTCAGCAATGGGTCGTCGCGGAAGGTCCCATCAGGAGCGAGGAAGCGCTCAGGCTTGAATACGAAAGGTTCCGGATAGGCGATGGGGTCGTGGAGCATGCCCCTGGTGAAATCAACAAGGGCCACTACGCGATTTGATTATAGACCGCCCATACCATGCATTTGCAATTACTATGGCACCTGTTTCAGTCGAGTTTCAGCAAGACCTCGAGGAGCGTTTGGATGAAGAGGCAGCAAACCCTTGGGAATTAGATAGCCTTCATAAACGTCGTCTTGTGTCGTTGCGTGGGGAACGCCTGGGAGCGTTCGTGTTAATTTCCGGTCATTCCTCGTGAACGGGAGGTAGCACCAACCAACAGGCGTCGCCATACTCCACCTCATGACCTCTCTGCACAAAGCATCAATATACGGCAGACAAGGGCGATCATTGTAATCAGGGAGGCGGAGGGTTCCGGTGACAGCGTCTAATTCCTTCTGGGCGCGTTTCTGGACCTCCGGATGCAAGACGAGGATGCGAAAGAATGCGATTATCGTGAGAGCCGTCTAGGAGGAATATTAAGCTTAACCATGTTAGGCAACCTGGATATTCTCTCACCGAATCCGAGCCAGCTTCGTGAGAGTGAATTTCAAAAACTGATAACCGGTGTTACGTAAAGGAGTTCCGCTCACCGGTGTACATCGACCCCAGTACTCCCGTCAACACAGCTTCAGCGTTCTCTCTCTGCGGAGGCGACATCTTCTCTATGTCTTGCAAATTTTCGAGCGCCAGAGATGAGCGGGCAGTGCCGTCTTTCTGTTCGGGGTGAGGCCGTCACTCAGGTGCGCTTTCGCTTCCCAAGATAGCACACGCACAAAACCGTCCTTGACAAATCGCATTGGGTAGCGGAGCACGGCCTGCCCAGCATGGTATCCCGCCTGCGCTGCGGGCTTGTAACTCAACCACGGGATCCACGCGGGGATATGTCCCACTGCAATCAGTATTTTTAGCCTGTCGCATCGACTAATCGGATGGCGGAAGCTTACAAAATGGTAACTCGTTGACGAGAACGGTCCCAGGAAGGACCGCGCTCCCAAGCTCGGCCATCTTCCGGGCAATGACGAATAAGTGGTCGTCATAGCCTTTCACGTCATACCCATATACCAGCGACATCAACAGTTTGGCTTGATACCTGATTGCCTAATAAGTTCGGGACGTTGATGAGAGCCTACAGTCGCTCACAACTCAATCTGACGATGGAAAGATTCGGGATCGGAGAGGAGCCGATAAAGGAGATCATGTGTTTTCGCGAGCTGCATTGGACGATATTGCACCACAGAGCCTGCACGGAGGCTGCGATCCAGGATCTTGCGCCCCTCCCGCCAGTAGTCACTGTAAGGAGTAGTGGGATGGAACCATTCCCACCCCATCCTAGTAGAATAACAGCGTTAGGGCAGCCGGGTATGGAGAGACGATGCGTACATGCGGTAAAATGGCATGAGATGACGATCCGAGTAGATATTTCCACGTTTCTCAAGCAAGTCCTTGGCTGCCTTCGGCGAGTTAAGAATGATTATCACCTGTCCCAGGATTTTAACGGACATGACATCCCCTGTACACTCCTACCATCAGCTTGCGGCATATTGGAAGTGGATATATCCTACCATATTGCTGACCCCACTTGGTGAATGTCAGCCAAACAAAATTCTTCGGAAAAGTCAGGAAATGGCCGATTATTGGCAACCCTCGCGGTCCTGGGGGATAGGGGAGTCGACCCCGTTCCCATCGGTAGCTGAAGGAAGTAGCAAGGGCCACAAGGGTGGTAGCTGCGAGTATGTCCAAAACCGTGATCAGTGATGAATACATCCTGTTGATTGTATAGGGAAGAGGAAGTAGATGTAGTTCGTTGTGCAGGTGTGAGGCGATCCAGTGTTTAAAAAGGAGAGACATGAGGGAACTCCCAAAAGGTATGGCGATACTAACCTCGATGGGATGATTTGAAACGTCCCAAATTGACTACGCATAGGAGAGGAACGGGTAGGATGTGGCGCACCATAGTGAATGATGGCGTCCGATATGAGGCTATCGCAGTCCAGATGAGGGATAATAAATGCGACGGATGGTATTCGCTGGAGGCCGCATAAAACACATGCAAGGTTCATTGATGTCGGCGACCTCGCAGATTGAAGAGAAGCCGAAATTCCAGGAGCGGATCCTCCTCTGAGACGTTGTCTCGCATTAAGGGAGGTACAATCATACCCACGAAGGTAGTCATCATCAGTCGGTGAGACAAAGAAGTCATGATAGTGAAATGAAGTAGGTATCCGGACAGAGCCAGCCCTACATCGAAGTCTTGCAGTTCCAGAGCGGTGAGGTGTTGGTATGTTCTTTGAACATTAGTGGGAACGGGGCTGGTTGTATAAGTAGAGTGACCCTGAGGGAATCGGCGACGACGCGGAGCTGTTACGGAGGCCTAGAAATAAACGCAGCATCGGGAGGCCGTAGGTCTCTGAACTTTTCAAAGGTCCGAGACATATGGGGACACAAAATACTCCAAGACCTTGTTCTACACCACTGCCGCAGCCGGTGATTCAATAGAGAGTTCTTTACGGCACTGTCTGGATCCGAATCCTTCGGGCGTCGGGCAACACTGGCCAAAACTGATGGCGACGCAGTGAGACTCAACTCAATGGCTGGTATTAGTCGCATAGCTACGTGTTTCATTGACGCTTGCCTAACGGTGCGGCTCTTGACTAGAACCTCATGGTCCGGGAGACGACAAATTCCGAGTAGAGACGGAGTTCGTGACTAAGAAACAGTGATCGAGCACCAACCAGTCATGGTTAGGCTCAGACGTGGAAGTGAGTGGAATGACTCTGCGAGGACCACTTTGAGAGAAAAGCATCGTCTGGAATTCATTTCGGATCGATTCATCGCATCGACCACTTCCTTGGTCGCTTCCGAAACCTTCACTGCTATTACAAATCAAATTTACACTGAACCTCGCCTTGGAGATCAGTTGGAGTAAAGATTTGAGCTCAACACTCACATAAGACCTCTCCTGATGCATGAATCACACTTTTTCGTGTCGTTCCTGAAATCTGAGGGTAGAGACGCCAGAAAAAATGGGCATGAAAGACCGTAGGTACAGTAACTTCTGAGACCTGCGAGGGCTTACTGAAGAGGCGGACGCGCTGGCTGAGTGTATACAGCAGGATGTGTTATGATAGTCCGGGTCCTTCAAGTTGTCAGGTAGGGGCGAAAGCGCACGCACATTATCCGTCTTTCACCCTCACATTGACAAATTACCAGACGATTTCAGAACAAATGAAATAGAGTAAGAATGGGGAGACTGCGAGGTGGATGATGAATAAGCTTGACGAGTCAATGTCTGCGCGTCGCCACTGGGGTGACTCGGACCTCATGGTTCGTGGTAATACCGTGACAGGCATGCAACCTCAATCCGAAACCAAGTTGTCTGTCGATGCCGCTTGACTTTACCGCTGAGTCACTTGTATTTCCCTCCTCCAACTAGTAGCCTTAATCCTGGCTCGCCAAAGTTCTTCGATGCATATTCGGAGTTCTCATCTTCGCGCACAGACCGGAACAGCCTGAGGACGCAATTGTGCAGGTCTTCCTAACTTGATCACTATTCGTCGGTCGGCTGCACAGCTACACTTTCTTCGAGATGCGAAGCCGACCCTTACTGATGTCTGAAGCCACTGGTCTTAGTAGGGGAGGTTCGGTTCCCTGATACACTCTGAGTAGACACGACCCTAAAGTGACAATCTCTATGGGCTTTTGAAAACACACCGGGTTGTGCTTTTGTAACACACCGTGATTGGTGGAGAGACACATCAAAACTTTATCCATACGATATTGCACCGATTCGACACGGGAGAATGTTCGCAAGTGCGGGCCAGCTATAGCGACGATAGCATGACGACATACCGGCCCTGCCATTCCCCAAACTTGCAGAGAAGCTACGTATCAGAAAAGGTACGCATGTGCAATTTCAACTGGATGTTTCAGGTCGTGAGAGACTTCGGTCCAGGTAAGTTATCTGTGGCTCGGGCGCTTTCTGTCGATCTACCCCAATCTAGGCCCACGAACACCATTTCTATAACTTCTAACTTCTCCTCCAGTCGCCAGTCTAGTCATGCAGCTCCCTTTCATCACGGCTATCGACTGCCTTGCGATCTCCTCATTTCTTTACCTACTTATTGCCTTCCGTGATCATAGAAGACGGAGAGGACTTCCTTATCCCCCTGGTCCACCATTGCTGCCAATAATAGGAAATCTGCTTGATGTCCCAAAGGAGTCACCTTGGGCTAAATACGCAGATATATCCAACAAATACGGTAAGGTTCCACCTTCGTGATACCCTTCCGCTAATATTGGCATCGTCAGGCGATATCTTTTGCCTTCGGGTTTTTGGTCAGGTCGTTGTGGTGCTGAACTCACTATCTGCCATCAAAGATCTGCTCGAAAAGCGCGGAGAGGTATACGCAGATCGGCCTATTTTTCCTATCGTAGAAATGTGTGCTTAACAGTGTTTTATCCCTAACCACTCTGCAAAGTTAACGTTAACTCGGACTGTAGACTGGAAATGGATTGGCTCCTGCCCCTCACTACGAAGAGTGAATCTTGGCGCGAGGGAAGAAGGCTATTGGATCGTAGCCTCCGGCCTGGTGGGACTACGTCGTATCGGCATATGATGGAAGAAAAGACACGCACGTTTCTCGCAAAGCTCCTTGAAACCCCAAAGCACTTCCGTGACCATGTCGGACTGTCCGTTTTTCCAGTTTCGTTCGGTCTTACAGATATTAACGACTTTACAGTCATCCAGGAAGACTTGTCATGTCCCTCACATACGGGTATGACCTGAAGGATAACGACGATATAATCGCAGCACCGATTCAAGCCGTCGAAATCATGTCACGGCTCCTCTTGCCTGGGGCGGCGTGGGTAAACCATCTCCCATTCTGTATGGCCTCTTTTGTTGCCCCATCCATACTGCTGGCTCACAGATCTCTTCAGTGAGACACATCCCTTCGTGGGTTCCGTGGTTCAGTTATGAACCACTGGCGCGGATAGGCAGGAAGCTGGCTCAGAGGATGAAGAATGAGCCTATAGATTTCGTGAAGAATGCCATGGTTTGTAATTGTACTTCTAGTAATCCCGCCAACTGACTCGACTATAGCATGAGGGTACTGCAATTCCGTCACTAGCGAGTAACTACCTCCAGGAGATAGAGTGTTTGGATCTTCCAGAACGTCAACGACAGGAGGAGATTATCAAGAGGACCTTAGGGTCAATATTTGCAGGTGAGTTGCTAAGTCTGAAACCAAGGCACATGCCACTCACTTCAAACCACCTTTGTCAGGTGGTTCAGATACAGTGCGTGTTCTCGTCATTCCTATAACCTCTCTATTGACACTCAATTAAGACCGTGTCCTCGATGACCTCTCTCTTTCTCGCGCTGGTCCTCTACCCGGAGGTGAAGAAGAGAGCACAAGCAGAACTCGACTCTGTCGTCGGAAGGGACAGGCTGCCAACATTCGGTGATAGGCCGCATCTTCCGTACATCGATGCCATGTGTAAAGAATTGATGAGGTGGCAGTTGGTGACACCTATGGGTGCGATCATACCTATATTAAAAACTCGATTCAAGATGCTAAAAGTATGGTTCAAGGCATTCCTCATGCATTAGCCGAAGACGATGTCTACAGAGGGTTTTTTATTCCAAAAGGTCTGCGTTGTCATACATTCTGCTATCTGGTGACTTACCGCTCATCATTCTTGCTTAAAAAGGTTCAATCATAGTGGCTAATGCATGGTGCGTTGGCTTCCCATCTTCCCAGTGTCCATCTAACATATCTCAGGGCAATCCTACATGATCCAGAGTCGTACCCAGATCCAGAGGCATTCAAACCCGAGCGTTTTCTCAACGAAGACGGAACCGTCCGAGATGACCCGGCAATTTCCCTGGCATTTGGTGTTGGGAAGAGGATCTGTCCTGGGCGTCATTTCGCTGACGCGACGCTCTTCATCGTTGCCTCATCAGTGGTGTCTGTATTTGATGTGACTAAGGCAAAAGATGAGAATGGCCACGAAATCCCAGTCGAGATTGTGATGTCTATCCGAAGCGGAATCGTCATGTAAGTTAGACTATTGCTTAGAAGTGCGCCTTGACACTGATAGTTGGGCTTTTACAAAGACAACCGGAGGAGTTTAGCTGTTCTATCGTTCCGAGAGATAAACATGCAGAGGAATTAATTGTAGCAAATGCTTTGCCTTGACGTGTCATCTATTCTTGTGGCCTGTCTGTGTAGGGTCTGTTGTTCTATTATACCGAAGTGTGGGTATTGTAACTTGTAATCAGGTGATACATATATTGGGCTGGAAAAACTAAACTGCAAGCTGTAGTTGCTACCACCGAAGGTAATGACCAAGGGGTATAGAATGCTCTGGATTGCTGGAGATCCAGACAAAGCAAATAGTATGTAAACCGACAGGATTGTAAACGTGCTGGTAGTGGGCGGGGGCCATACGTCGGCTGTGCGGATTGACCTCATTTCCGGCCAGGAAATAAACTCCTCGACTTACCCTGTGTCGCCGTGAGACCACAGGTGTGTCATCCACTGCAGAAACCCATCCAGTCATCTACCAAGGAATATCGTTGTTAACCACAGGAAGCCCAGAAAGCGCCACGGGAGCCACAGGAACAATTTGCGTATTTACCGGCCGAGCGCACATACGTTGCCGCATTGCCAGTTTGCCACAGTAACAGTCATAACATGGCGGAGAGGACAAGCCAGCCAAGCGCAATTACTAGGCACGTAGAGTGACAAAGAGAAGAAAAGTCAATGCCGCCAACTGAAGTCAGCGTAGCCGCAAGAGATAGCGAGAAGTAGGGCGCAGTGGTGGTGGCACCGTGACGAAGACGATCATCGTCTCAGCCCGGGACTGCAATATGAAGTGTCCGAGTCCGCCTTCACGCCGAGTCAAAGCTCGTCAGAGTCCCAACCGCCAGTTCCCGAAATCTCACTTTGCTGCCGCGCAGGCCCGGCCCGCGCTCCCGTGGCTGCCCGTGATGGCACAAAAATCAACGCGAAGGTGCCATTGATGGGGTCATACATCGTGACGCAATCATGATGCGGTCAGTATCCAGCATGCGAGCTAACTTTGCCCGTAGTTGAAGGCATCACGCTGACTGAGCCCATATTTCCTCCCTCACTCCGAGTCCTGCCCTAAGCCTCAAGGGACCTTCAGACCTTCAGGCAATTGGAATATACATTGCTACATGGGTTGCGGTATTCTCGTTATGCCGGCAGTAACGTTTGTCGATGTCGCAAGAGAAGTGGGCGGGTCATGAAAAAATTTAGCGCATCTTATCTACCTGAGCAAAGCCAAGAACCGCGACCAGCTTCCCGGACGAATATGAAGGTGAATGTTTCAGGACCACGCATCAACCGTCCCAAAACGAAATGCCACAATGGTCCAGACTCCGTACAGTTTTTATATATACAGTACGCGTGTATGCATGATTGGATGATATCGTCTCAGTGCAATCCAAGCGCAAGCAGACCCTGGTCCCTTTGCTGTGGTTTTCTCTGGTCTTTCGGTGTTGGGAGCTTCCAGTTACATAACCAAGGGCATAAAATGAATTAGGAGTGAACCACACAGCCCACGAACCACCAAAGTTGTATTACATGGGGATTATACTAGTAGGCGTGGATCTCTTTCGGGGCTACGGTGGTTTTCCATATCCACCGACGGCACGGTCCAGGGCTTGAAAGTTCCTAGGGACCGGACGAACCCACAGAGGCCGGCTCGGGTATACAGAAGCTAGGTTTATGGCACCCATGTGGACAACAAAGGGAGGTTCATCTCGTCTAGTGCGCAGGCTCACGGAAGTATTATGTAGCCCGACGGGTCTTAACTTCAACTGCTGCCGTTTCGTTTCTGGCGACTGGTGCTGGAAGCCGAGACGGTAGAGGCAGGGAGCGTTGCCGCAGGAGATGGGTCGCAAGATGAGCGTCTTGCCTTGCCTAACCGTGACTTCGTGACGCCATATGGGCAGGGCCGCTCTTTGTAACCACGCCACGGAGGTAGTACGGCCGAAGCCATACAAATTTCCCTTTCCCCCCATTCGTGTTTGAGATCTTGAGAAGCTGAATGCTCGCTCAAACAGCGTATCGAAGTCGGTGATCACAAAGTTGCATGGGAATTCAGTCGCGTATAAAAGACTTCTGTTTGACCCGACTATGGTGTTCATCATCGTACCCCCACCTCTTTCACCTGCTTGCAACTCTGCATCCGTGTTGTTCCTTTCAGTTCGATGAAGTTTGGTTCGCTCCTCGCCGTCGCTTCCCTCGCCGCAGGTGCGTTCGCGCAGAGCATCACCATTGGCTATCCCCCCCGGGGCAAGCTCATAAAAGCTGGCCATCCACTTACCGTTCAAGTTAACCGGCCTGTACGTAGGACCCTCCTGGGTGCTACTGTACCGACGGGGCGTCGCGCTAAATGATGTTCCCAGGATACCCTAACAGGCTCCCAGGAGGTCGCGATTGTGATCTCGCTGGTGCCTTGTCCCCATGGCCGGTGCCCCAAACCATCAAACGTCCTCGGCCCAACGCTCTATGCGGGCCCCTACCATCCAGAGTTCCCATCGACCCCGACTTCGCAACACGTACCACAACAGAACTTCACCGTGACGATACCAGACTCTTTTAAGCCCAACAGCACAGCGCAACTCACAGTGGCCCACCTGTCGCTTGTTGGCGTAAGTTGTTTGAAATCCTGTGTAGAATGCAGAAGGCGCTGACAGATTGGACTTTAGGCGGGGCCATTTGCCCTGTTCGAGTACAAGAATGTGACCCTCCGTGTACAGTGACGCGTGGACCCGACATGCTATAGACACGAGGTCACTAGACAGTAGTCTGTGAAGTGTGATTAGCGAATGGTTCGTAGCAATAAAATGGCGCCATGTTTACAGCGCTTTACGGCAGGTTAGAGAAGGACTGGGTTCGGGCCGTTTTCTGCGGAAGTTGGCAATAGCATTGACTGGGATAGAACAGCATAGATGCTCCAGTTCCAGGAATGTTCGGAGAATCCACCCCACGCCTCGTTCCCAAGACGCGAGATCCTTTTCGGTAATTCCCAATGCGAAAGGTCCAGAATGCAGCTTCGCAATGTCCATACTGCGTTGGCTCATTGAGACCTAGTCCGTCAGAGCTTTTGAGATGTCGTGGGCGGAATATCCGTATAGACCTAGACCAGCGCTGGCAGTAGTCCATTGTCACGATTTCGCTATGGATGCTTTCCAACTGATCCAGAGATCTCATCATCTTCAAACTTCAGCCTTGTTGTCAATTATTGCGGAGACGGATGCTCTCTTCTGCCTGGCCCGCAATGCAAGAACCTGGCACCTGAAGGACGACCCCACGGCTACTCATTTACTTGTACAAGCAGGAATCTGGAGCTTCTCAGGCTGGACCATAATTTTGTTCTTGGGGAAAAAAAGTACAAGTTGATTCGGAGTGGCTTCCACCAGCAGAGATCTATTGCATCCCGGATATGGGTCACGTTTGGCGGCACAGCCACCAGTGCGGATCCAGGCTGTCTGGAGAGAAGGCATGCCGCACTGGATGGTGGCCTAGAGTGGGGTGTTCGAGTTGCATAAGTGTGAGTAGGTATAAGACGACGCCTGACGAAAGGCCTAGTCAAGTCCGTGTCTGTTCTTTGGAGGCGGGCAGTTCGCGCGCATCGCACATTTAACCTGCTGCACCAGTTACTGGATCGGACTATGTGCAACTGTGCTTGATTAATCGTCATCCGATTCACTGGTGGAAATAGGGAAGGAGCAAGGACAGAAGTCACATGATCATGAGGAAGTCACGGACAAGTTGGGTTGAACCTTGAACGAGTCCTGGGCGTGACCCTCTCTCCACTCCACTGGGTCTGTGGCTGGTGTACAGTTGACGTGAGTAACAAGGAAAAAGTTGCCATTCTGCCAGTCTCAGATCTCAGTCCTTAATCACTTATACATGTATCTCCAACTGCAACTGCGTACCCACTAGAAGGGGAGCCTCAGCAAGTCCCCGTTCGAGTTAAATGAAAACTCGAGCAGCGCGGGGCCGGCAACAGTCTTACTGTCATCTACACCATCGGCATCGGTTGTAACAAGGATATAGACTACACCGCGTAAAGTGTCAGGGATGTTGACACTCTTCCCACCGTCAGTCAGAGGTACGACAAGGGCTTCTTGCCCACTTAGGAACGCGCCATACAACTTCGTGGAAGGACCGAAGCTGCCCGGTGTCATGAATTTGAGCGGCGTCGCTGAACCTGGCCATGCACCAGCAGGGTCAGGGAGTGTGAGCTCAGCAAATGGGGTGGCGGGGAGCTTGGGGTTCGTAGGAGGGCAGGAGGTGATGCAATTGGATGCAATTGTAAAGCTTGATTCATATTGAGAGGGGCCTACATTGGGGATGTTAGAACCTGACCAGATCACCAAACGTCAAGCCTACATCGAATGAGCCGCTCCATGGGCTTCCTTTCCTGACAACAGAGTCAAGCCAAGCAGAATGGCGGGCCTCCGTGGAGGGTATTGTCGCTGCGGCTAGAAGGTAGTCCTTGGGTTCCGCAATCACGACTCGTGGACCAGGCACATCAGGAAGCGGAGCGAACCTACCTTGTTTTCAAAGAACTTTGATGCGCCGATATACGCCGAGTCCCCTTATATAGAAGGCGTTGAGATGGAAGAGTATCCATCGACTATATGGTACTTGCCGACAATCTCAAGAGCATGGCTAAGGGCAGCAAATGACTTGGGGTCATCATAACGGCTAGACGAAAGGTGTGTCAGCCACGGGTACGCATGGTAATGGGCAGGATCACGGGTAATTTGTAAATGCAAGGTTTACTGGCTTTGTCACCAATAGTTGTCTCCAAAAACTGAACGTGGGCGGCCTCATGCGTGGCGATCTGCTTGAGCCGCCCGTATGACCAATCCGGAAAGCCGGCGTCTACGAAATCCTTTTGCGTGAACCTGGAAAGACCCTGAGTATAGAACGCGTTCTCGAGGTGCTCCAGAGTGAGGGCAAAGTTCAAGATATCAACGTCTATAAGGAGTTCAAGTTCACAGCCAAATGGTCCAGGAGATATACTGAGGCGCGTACGCACCACTCGGTGCGGCGTCACGCGGTAGAGGACGGGCAAGAGCGAGTGCCGTGAGGGTGCTGGGAGAGAAAAGGCGGACTACAAACCTCATTGTCGGACTGAAGGAAGGAGTGAAAAGAGTGGAACGGTTTGAGGGCCAAGAAAGATGCCTCGGATGGAAGTCGAAAGATTCGGAGGACAACCAAGGAATTGGGCGACGATTGACATTTCTCTCTGTTTAAGTGTCATCCCCAAGGGCTTCGGTTGGAATCCGAACAGAACATAAGGCAAGCGGCGTCATCAGTGGCCTGGGACGCGGGACGCGTTCAAGACGGTCTGTAGCCTGAGCCCATACAGACGCCCCGGTGTACATCCCGCACAGCCCAACTTTGAACACGCGTCCGACCGAATCGATCCTCCCCCGCGCGGACAGGGCATTCACCCGAATCAATTACATCGATCTTGACATACCCACACTGCGATGCGCATTTGCGTGGTGTACGCGACGCGCCTCACATTGGCACATATCCCCTTTGGCATAACCACGACTCACACATGTGTAGTGTTGTGCGAGCCTTGACCGCCGCGCACCGGCAATTATGTTTTCTGATCCACGCACATTCGGCAACGCGATCATGATGCCTCTTTCCCGATTAGTCTGCCCACCGCGGCAACTCCGTGAACTTGGACCGCAGGTCTTTGCCGCCAATGTGTTTCGGGCGCAAGACTTCCTTGCCCTGCTCGTACTGCGACGCAAAGCTACCCACATCCTCCGTATGCAAGTCGAATGCGATCGAGACGTGCAGCAGGAAGCTGTGGAACGCGACTCAGAGCTATGAGTCCGCCACATCGATGGCATCGGCGGCGACGGGCCCGCTGACACCGAGCTCGTGGAGAAGCGAGCGTTTTAGAGAAGGTATTATTTCGCTCGGAGCACAGAGGGAATGACCATGTCACACCGCCCAGCCACACGGAGAACCACACAGCACCCGTACGGTCTGCGATTCCACTCATCTTCCCCGCAGAGAGGATAGGAGGGTATGTTTTGTGAGTGAGGGACAAGCGTTCAAAGCCGACGGAGGAAGCAGGGACCACGTACAACTCCGGTGGCCATAGTTCCTATGCCCGGTCCCCAGTTGCCTTCACACAGTACGAGAAGTTGGGCTGCGCCGCAGAAAACATCCGGGGGTGCAGCTCGATGTTCGACGTCACTTGGTTAGAAGCGCTAGCCGAAAGTCTACTAGTAAGGGGTCGAGATACAGTAATACACCGAAAATCTCCGTCCTGAACAGGCCCTAACCAACTCCGACGAAAAGTACCGGTTTAGGTAAGGTCACCTAACGCCCTACGTCATTCCGTCATTCCATCATACTTCTCGGGAAAGGCCCAGAGGTATGGGGTATGGGGTATGCAAGAGAGCCATACTGCAAAGGCGCCAACTTGGGAAATCCGAAAATGTATGTCCTATGAGGGAGTATGGGTTATACCTGGTACGTGTTAGGAGGGAGTCTACTGTACTCTTCTCCTTCCACGACCACTTTCACGCTCCTGCCGTGTATTAGTTGCCAATATGCCCATCACGAAGTCTGTCTTTACCACCTGGCGCAACCTCCTCGTCCCAAATGGACGGGACACTCGTTATTTCCCTCCTGCGCGTCGACAAAAGAGGAGGACATCGCCCTCCCCACACCTCAACCTTTAATCCCCCAGCGTGGCATCCCAATAAACTGCCATCCTGCGTGCATCTAGTCCGAGCCTTGCCATCCAAGATGCACCAAGACTTGCGCCGCATTCTCCGCGAGCGCTGCGCCGATCGAGCAGCAGCAACACAGTCCCTACGGTATGGTCACAGCTACACGCCCGATAATGTTTTCAATATTCTACGAGGAGACTGTCAAGACATCACTTTCCAAGTCAATTACGAGTCAGATGCCGAATACATCGCCGGAGCTGTGTCCCGGTTGGTCAGAGACGTTTATTATGCGCTGGTGGACGAACTTCCGATGTTCGCCAGGCGAGAGCGCATGGAACACAAAATCGTTATCACCGATCTCGCATACAAACTCGACGACCAGATCAAAATTTTGTGGGAGGAAAAATCGCCAAGGGTGTTTCACAAGTTTGTCGGGAACCTCATGAGGCAGATCAGCAGCCAGAGATTATCAGGGAGGGACCTATACCCCGAGACGTCTGCAACCACATACAGGGGTTATCGCGCTATTCTAAGCAAGGTTTGTCTTGTTGCCTCTGTCAGTAGTCTACTATCCGAGTCATCTTTACCTCTAGCTTTCCTACCATGGGATGTCCATTCAGCCCCGGGTCCGTTGGGCAGTCGTTTTCAGCCGACTCAAGTACATCGTCATTTATATCCCACGCTTGCCAGAAAGACCAAGGTTCTATTGCTCGCCAATTATGAGGTTTTACCTTCAACCTGGTGATCCAGAACCTACCGGACGAGCACCACCTCCAATCTGGAGCTTGTTGGTCTACATGCTCCTCACAGAAACCTTTAATATCAATAATGACACTCTGAGGCAACGATTGGGCGTGCCTGTCCCTTTGGAGGACTCAGGGGGCACGTCTTCGTTACCACTCAGGCACTCAAAAAGTCTTAAGACGATCAATGAGGCTGGTGAAGGTCAACGTCACTCGGGAAATCGAGCAGAGCTCGGAATCGCCCATGGGGCTGACGGATCTCTTCAGGCTCCCGGAGACATGGTCGTTCAATGCATCGATGGCCTCCCGATGGCTCTCTCGCTCGTTGGCACGCCTCAATCCTCCGGCGGCGAGGAGCAGCATCCGTTTGTACATCTCGATTGCTACCTTGGTGGGGGTTGGTCCTCCGTGTATGCGTCGAGCAGATCGCACGTCATCGTCAAGTTTGCCACCGTGCCCAAGAAAGACAGAGCTGAGCTCAAACGCCAGCTTAGGAACGAGAAGGCCGTGTACGATAAGCTTGCCCTTCTCACCCGATTGGTGGTCCCTCTCTGTTATGGAGAATATGTATGGTATGGTGGACGAGCGCTTGTTCTTTCTGATGAGGGACAGTCCTTGGCTGCTCTCGAGATGGAGTTCGCATCACTGGGGCTCGTAGAGAGGTGTGTGATTCACATCAATTTAAAGAGAATTTTTCTGACTTTATGTGACAGACTTGTCCTGTTTGGGCAGTTGTACCTCATCCACCGTCTCGGAGTTGACCACCGGGACTTTGAGCCACGGAATGTGTTGCGAAAGGGGTGGTGCCGTCTGACAATCATTGACTTTGCGTTCTCAGACGTCAACCATTCATGTCATGGGTGGAGGGAGTGTCCCGAGCTGAAGTACGCATGGCATGAGCAACTCCAGTTGGGTAGGTTGAGCAGGTTGGCTTTCAATCGCGAGAGTGGGATGCTGGGGAAGGTTCGACTGCTTGTAGGTATAGTTTGTGGGCTTTCCTTCGTCTATTTCCTGTTCATATCCTTGGCCGTTGCATGAGCGATGGACTTGCTTGCAGACCAGGAAATCTGGCCGCTGCTACTGGGATCTTTCTCTTTCCGTGCATTTTTAGAACCACAACGCACCTATTGCTTCCTTTACGGAGTTGATAGGAGCCGTATATTACTTTAATTTCGTTTACCTCTGTTTCTCCTGTGCCCTTCCTGTCCAATCGCGCAGGACATTAGCCTTTTCCATTTATATGTACCGCTCAACGCAAAGCCGCGTCGACGTCATACGCTTGTCATTTGTATCTCAGTTAGCGGCCACTCTAAGCAGTCGTCCTATTCGTTTGCTCTCATGTCCTCCCTGGCCTCCATCGGTTTTCCCTGTCCGGCGCAGGGCAAGCGACTGATAAGTATCCGACCAATTCCCTTATACTAAAAGACGTGGGGTATCCTAGAATCATTCCCATTAGCTATGGTGTGGTTACCCTAGATGTAGAAAGGAGGATTCGACTAGAAATACCGTTGCGAACATTACGATGGAAAAAAAAGACATGCCGTAGATTGGATGATGCAACAGCCGTCTGTCGTCAGCGATACGGAGCTTTCCTGGACAGTAGTAACGTCAGGGTCATACATGGAAATGTTGAACCTCGTAAGTCATGGACACACACCATCCCACATACATACCCGTCTCTCACCCACGTGCCTCGAAAGACCTGTTCAGTCCGAGCAGACGCGCGGATGGCACATTCGTGTTCTACTTGCTCGTCGAAGATGGTCACGTTGCCATGATCGCGCTCGAGGACCTCGACTTCTTTGCCAAGACATCCGGGAGGGGCCTAGAAGTTGCGAGCGACATGGTATCCTAGCCTCAGCTAGTGGAGACGTTTACAAAGATGGCAGAAAGCCGAGTACGGACGGCGGACGGGAGACGCTGGAGCAGTAGGCTGCGAACCTTGAAAATTCGGACAAGCCAGTCGCTATCCAAGGCGGTGCCAAGTCCACGACGTTCAGACAGAACTTCTACGGATGTTGGAGCGCTTTCCGGGACGACGTGATCACGTGGGACATGGGCTGGATCCGAAAGGTGCATCATAATGGGTACGCGCTAGATAAGTGGATGGCCGAGAATCAGTACGACAGGATGCTCTACAAGGATCTTGTCCTAAAACTCGTCACGGGTGAGAAGCCAGTTCTCAAGAGCAGGGTAGAGTAGAAAGATGGGAGGAAGGAGATGAACTGAAGCCCTTCAATTAGTAGTACAACGTGACTCTGAGTGAGTTCTTTTTTAACTCAAGGCTCGGCAATACAGGCGCACCTGGGCCAGAAAGGAGTTTCCAGACAATGCCCACGGTCCGAGACAAAACGCTGGCGGAACGTAACATCTCTCCAGTCTCGCAGCCGTTGGGTGGTCCAGGACTCTTGATGAGGGGCATAGAACAGAACTTCCTGAGACCATTTGGGGAATTCCTAAGTCATGAGTCAGCATTAACAATGTGGGACATTAACTTGAGCTTAGGCAAATAAAACCCAGACCGTTCCTAGTTTTGATGTCAGCGGAGTGTTTCAACACTGGAGCGGGTACCGTATAACCGGTCCATACCAGTGAGCACGTGAGCAGCGGGGCTCATCTTATCATTCCATGAATCACATCACGTGTTCAGTCTTCCAAGAAACGCCAGAACACCAATGGCATTCCTGTCAATTCAATCGCGGGATTTTCCGACCTTGTAGGTCCCGTGGATTCGCCGTCAGCCGCACAGCAACAGTTTTCTCAGATGCAACCCCAGCCCCTACTATTAATCGAGGCCATGAATTGTGAGGTGGTGGTAGCGGCCCACTGGCACGGGGAACTCTGAGGGAGGAACCAATCCCGGCACTGGTAACTGGGGAGTAGCACTTTGGCCAATCTAGCGCATGAGCGCCTGATCTGGGCTATATGACGCATAAGATCGCGGGGATGGGCTATTATTTATAACTTCCCATCCCTCCACAAGCTGCCAGTTCAGTCATGCAGCTCCCTTTCATCACCCTCATTGACTTTCTCGCGACCTCCATTTTTCTTTACCTGCTACTTGCCTTCCGTGATTACAGAAGGCGGAGAGGACTTCCTTATCCCCCTGGCCCACCATCGCGGCCGATAATAGGAAATCTATTCGATGTCCCAAAAGAGTCACCTTGGACTAAATACGCAGATATATCCAACAACTACGGTAGGGTTTACACCCTCGTGATACACTTTCGCTAACATTGGCATGAACAGGCGATATCTTTTGCCTTCGAATTTTTGGTCAGGTTATTGTGGTACTGAACTCACTATCTGCCATCAAGGATCTACTCGAAAAGCGCGGCGATGTATATGCAGATCGGCCTATGTTGTCCATCATGGAAATGTGTGCTTAATAATGTTTATCCCTAACTACCCTGCAAAGTTAACTCGAACTGTAGACTGGAACTAGATTGGCTCCTACCCATCTCTAGGAAGAGTAAATCTTGGCGCGAGGGAAGAAGGCTATTGGATCGTAGCCTTCGGCCTGGTGGAACTACATCGTATCGGCATATGATGGAGGAAAAGACACGCACGTTTCTCGCAAAGCTCCTTGATACTCCAAAGCACTTCCGTGACCATATCGAACTGTCCGTTTTCCGGTTTCATTCTGTCGTACGGTCATTAACGACTTTATAGTCTTCAAGGAAGACTCGTCATGTCCCTCACATACGGGTATGACCTGAAGGATAATGACGATATTATTACAGCACCGGTTCAAGCCACCGAAATCATGTCGCAACTTATCTTACCTGGGGCGGCATTGGTAAATCATCTTCCGTTCTGTACGGTCTTTTATATTGCCCCATCCATATTGCTGGCTCACAGATCTCTCCAGTGAGGCACATCCCTTCATGGACTCCATGGTTCAGCTATGAACCACTGGCGCGGATAGGTAGGAACCTGGCTCAGAGGATGAAGAATGAGCCTATAGATTTCGTGAAGAATGCCATGGTTTGTAATTGCACTTCTAGTATTCCTGTCAACTGAGTCGACTATAGCATGAGGGTACTGCAATTCCGTCACTAGCGAGTAAATACCTCCAGGAGATAGAGTATTTGAATCTTCCAGAACGTCAACGACAGGAGGAGATTATCAAGAGGACCTTAGGGTCAATATTTGGAGGCGAGTTGCTAAGTCCGAAACCAAGGCACATGCCACTCACTTCAAACTACCTTCGTCAGCTGGTTCAGATACAGTGCGTGTTCTCGTCATTCCTATAACCTCTCTACTGACACTTAATTAAGACCGTGTCCTCGATGACCTCTCTCTTTCTCGCGCTGGTTCTTTACCCAGAGGTAAAGAAGAAAGCACAGGCAGAACTCGACTCTCTCCTCGGAAGGGATAGGCTGCCAACATTCGGTGACAGGCCGCATCTTCCGTACATCGATGCCATGTGTAAAGAATTGATGAGGTGGCAGTTGGTGACACCTATGGGTGCGATCATATCTATATTAAGAACTCGATCCAGGATGCTAAAAATATGGTTTAAGGCATTCCTCACGCATCAACCGAAGACGATGTCTACAGAGGGTTTTTTATTCCAAAAGGTCTGCGCTGTCTTACATTCTGCTATTCGGTAACTTATTATTCATCATTCTGCTCAAAAAGGTTCAATCATGGTAGCTAATGCGTGGTGCGTTGGCTTCCCATCTTCATAGCGTCCATCTGAGATATCTCAGGGCAATCCTACACGATCCAGAGTCATACCCAGATCCGGAGGCATTCAAACCCGAGCGTTTTCTCAATGAAGACGGAACCGTCCGAGATGACCCGGCAATTTCTCTGGCATTTGGTGTTGGGAAGAGGATCTGTCCTGGGCGTCATTTTGTGGACGCGACGCTCTTCATCGTTGCCTCATCAGTGGTGTCTGTATTTGATGTGACTAAGGCAAAAGACGAGAATGGCCACGAAATCCCTGTCGATGTTGTGATGTCTATCCGAAGCGGAATCGTCATGTAAGTTAGACTATCGTTTAGAAGTGCGCCTTGACACTGATAGTTGAGTTTTTACAAAGACAACCAGAGGAGTTTAGCTGTTGTATCGTCCCGAGAGATAAACATGCGGAAGAATTAATTGTAGCGAATGCTTTGCCCTGACGTCATCATCTACCCCTGCTCATAGTCTGTCTGTCCAGGAGGTCGATTAACTAGATTGATGCGTGTCATGCTTGTGTTCGAGTAGTAGGTGTATCGGGCTGGAAAATAGACCACCCTTGCCAGTATCGCCGAGGGCAGTGAATAAGGGGAATAGAAAGGTTAGAAACACTCCAGATTTTCGGGCTGGTGAATTTCGGGTTGCGCGTCCACATGTGCGGGGGAGGACCTGGCTCTGCATTGCGCAGGCTTGCCAGCGCTTTGAGGCCTAGGACCACTGTGATCTTCTGTACTTACACCTCTTATATCATTTAGTCTTTGAATGCTTTTGAGTAGGACTTCTACTGTTTCCGTTCACCTCATGGCGCCGCCCTAGCACCTCTCATTACCAGATCGAGCGCGACAGGGGGCCCCTGAACCGTGGACGGGGACGACGTAATTTACTATGGACTGGGCCGCCAGGCCACATCCCTTTTTTTCGGTTTCACTATACCTGTCGTTTTCCCTTAGATACCGCGTTCACAACCGTTATTGCTTCGTACAAGACAGTGCATCGGGGACACTACCTAGATAGGTTCGAATGTACCTGGAAGCGAAGTGTCTTTGTACCGAATCATTACCCCGCTCAAACGTTCTGCCCGCGCGGCCTGCACGTTTTCGATAACACACAAGGCATATGAGGCGGTATAACAGCGATGGTGATGGCATCTGGGTGGGGGGGAATAAGGACGCCTCCGGGTAGTTAGCAATACCTTGATTGGATCAGTAACGAAATATACTGGGATAGAGTCCGTATAGAATGATCCGAAATAAAAGGGCGAGAAGGCGTCTATGGGTATGGCGCACAGATTCGAGATAGAAAGTGACCCCCTCTGGCCATCTCTTCTGTCCACTGATACGGAATTTTTTATGAGATGAGAGACGCAGAGATGATGGAGGACTTCCCGAAACTACTAGTATACGACAGCTTCCCATTGTCATACGATAGACCTCGGGACGCAAACCTGCGCAAATCATACATGATCTAAACCATTCCCAACCCAAGCTTTTAGTTGTTAGTTTTCCTGTGTCAGTAGAATATTGAAAGGGTACTGAAATTGAACGACGCGACGTTTGATCAAGGAATAATGTGCTGAATTACCTTTTTTTTTTACGGCAGGAACCGATTAGTGAGCACGTGAGCACAAGGCAATAGAACCCAGAAAAGGACTCCACCATTGTCTTTTCTAGCCAGAGCGGGTTCAATGCTTCTCACATTGATCACTATGCTGTCGGCCACTGATCTGCTGCACAGTGATACTTTGTCGCACTCCTATCAGCGGCCAAGGCCCCGGATTGTGGGGCTCTGTTAGTACTGGGAGTTTCACCCCGGGCCGACTCGGACATACACCTACACACGCCAGACACTATACAAGGTGCAGGGGGCATCACGCCGCGAATGGCAGCACTGTTGTCCAACTGAGAATGCTGCGTGCTGGCGAGCACCGGGTAACATCACTCGGCGCATCTCCGTGGTACTTGTGGGTCATAACGCTCACGTCTCACACCAGTCAGATGGCCCGGCGGAGTGTCTCCGTTCATCGATGAGGTACAAGTACTGCACTGTTTCGACGAGCATGCTCACCAATGGGAGCCGGATCGTGGAGCGACGGACACACTAGCAACGAGAAGCATCCCCTAAATATGAAGGTCCCTTCTATCTCCGGCACCGTGACGTTTTGCTGGCGAGGATGACGTGCACTTCTAGGACTTCTGTGTTTTATCTATGATAGGAATGTTGACTTCCACACAAGATGCAGCCTTTATAACCTCACACCTTCCCTCAGGCTCCGGATGGTGCTGGTCCAGTCATGCAGCTGTTCCCTTTCGTTGACTGTCTCGCAACCTCCGCATTTCTTTACCTACTATTTGCCTTCCGTGATCACAGAAGACGGAGAGGATTTCCTTATCCCCCTGGCCCACCATCACTCCCAATGATAGGAAATCTGCTCGAAGTCCAGAATGAGTTACCTTGGACTAGAAACACAGACTTGTCTAAGAAATATGGTATGGTTTCTGTCTTTGTGATACTCATCCCCTGACACTGGCATGATGAGGGGATGTTTTTTGCCTTCGAGTGGACGCAATACTGTTCATCGTTGCGTCGTCAGTGCTGTCCGTATTTGATGTGATGAAAGCAAAGGATGGGAACGGCCGTGGAATTCCTGTCAAGGTTGCGGTGACTGCTGGAACTGGTGGCATCGTGTAAGTTAGGTATTGCTCAGAAGCGCATTTTGAGGCTGATGGCCGGTTTTACAAAGACACTCGGAGAAGTTTGTCTGTTCTATTCTTCCAAGGGATCAACTTGCACAAGATTTAATTGTGGCGAATGCAAATGTTTTGTCCTGACTTGTGCTAAAATGCTGAGCGTATTGAGCTGGAAACCTGTTATCCATTGAACTCGACCGTCACCGGCGGTCACCGTCCGATAGCTCCGAGAAGTCACGGTAGCGTCTAAGCGCGGAGGCCCCTACCGTACAAAGAGACCCGCACAGA
This sequence comes from Lactifluus subvellereus, assembly GCA_022496195.1. NCBI lineage: Eukaryota > Fungi > Basidiomycota > Agaricomycetes > Russulales > Russulaceae > Lactifluus > Lactifluus subvellereus. The sequence continues at coordinate 264,212 of WTXC01000013.1, read as the reverse complement.
CACTTAATTGAAGTAATCACATATAGCTCCAGGGTCGCCACAGCAGCCCAGGGTGTACTGCATGTCGAGAATTCCTGGGCCCGCGTCAATCATTCAAATAAAGCAACCGCGATCCGGGCGGGCCTCGTTTTCCCAACTTTCTCATCCATGGGCCGCCCCCTCCTGAATAGCTGAACTGGTCTTTGATACCTTCGGTCGAACTTCAATGGATCGAGCAATTATACCACGACAGCAGCCCCAACCGCGCGACTGCTGCTGTCAGACACCCTGTCGTTTGTTACCATCTACACCAAAATCTTTACGCATACTGGTTCCCAAGAGTAAAACGTTCACCAAGACAGTGTGCTAGATTCCATTCCGGAGAAAATGAATGATGCCAAGCGTTTCCAAGACAAGTTTCACAGATTTTTGTGATTGATTAACTGACTGACACTGGCTAGTCATCTTCTGTCGATGGCACTACCCCAGGACTCTCTACAGTCAAAGCTCTTATAACCCATAGCTCCGATAACCCATACACCCTTATACCCCATACATTTTTCTAGTTACCAACTTGGTTTGCAGGGAATTTTGGTCAATAACCCATACATTCCCAATACTCCATAACCCATACTGTCTGCGACCCAAAACCCATACTTTTACTAGTACATTTTAGGACAAACTGTAACCTGAACCGACTATTGTATGTCAAACCACTAAATAAACCTTTTTTTTCCCACAAATTTCATGTAAATCATGGCCCTGAAGCCACTTGAGGTCCTCAGAAAAGGGCTGAAAGTCCTCCAAAACCAAGTCCGGACAAAGAAGACACTTCAGGCCCAGCTGGTGGAGAAGAAACCAATTTCATCACAAGAGGAGCAATGGCTTGACCACAATGCCAATTTAGTGGACGAGGTGCAGGTCATAGACACTCTGGAGAATGCCTCAGACTACAAGAGGGCCTCATTCGGACACCAGATGCATTTGGAGAGGACACAATCATTGGTCCCTACCCATGTCACTGATTACTTTAATTACATATAATTGGTAGTGTCTCCAGAACACATCGAATACTTCAAAACATAGTACAATTTTTTGGCCTATTTTTAGTAACATCCTAAAAACCCATACTCCCCCATAACCCACACCCTGAAGCCGTTACCGAGGGGTATGGATTAAGAGTGCTTCGACTGTATACTGAAATTTTCTTATTCAATTATGTCACCGCATATGGGAACCCATTTACGGGTTCTCCTGTAATATTCAGCCATTCCCGAACTGATGTGCCCTGGCACTCGGCCTAGCCGGATTGTTCTGAGCCGAGCAGTTCCAACCTCACTGGGAAGATTCGTGCAGATGCTCCTACCTAAGGTTGGAACCATCCTTGACAAAGCTCTCCGAGATGCATGAATTTCACAGCAACGGTGGTCCCGATGTCGACGACGGGGTTAACGGATGCCATGAACGGCGCAGAAGGGTGACGCAGTTGTTATATGGGTAATGGCGGCGGCAGTCACAAAGAGGTCCCACGCCACGTCTGCCACCGGGTACCAGGCAAAAGAAAAAAATAGCAAAGTCAAAGGTCACGAAGGGCGGAGTGGGGAGTTCACGGCAAAGCGCAGGGAGTTTGGCATCAATTCTCGAGGAAGCATCTTGTAGGGATTCTTGGGTAGGAGAGGGGGGAGAGCAGATCGACGTGTGGCATGGTACGAGTAACAAGTTGCTGCAGCAGATCGGGCGACGCGGGGCAGAGAACGACGAAGACGAACTCCAGAGCTAGAATCCTACATGATTGAAGGGGAGTCAGAACCTAAAACCTGATACCACACAGGCCGTCCTGGACCACGGACTCACGGAACTGTCAAGGCGATCGTGTGCATGCTTTGTCCCTCGCACGCTGTTGCGCAATCGGGAAGGCCTTGAGTATCAGTTCAACATGCGCGAGGATCATCCACTGGCAATACTAGGTTGGGGATACAGTACGGTTATGATGTCGACGGAGTTGAAAATCATAAGTGACGCATCGGATTACGTCGGTCGACGGCTTTCTGACGCTGAGACTCCCTGATTAGGGTCTTGGGGATTCGAATCGAATCAACATCCTGTAAATCTATGGTTTTCGCTTGCCACCAGTGCCAGTAGAATGGACGATGTCAGTTTAACGGCAGCCGCTCGGCCCTCAAGTTGGGATGCGCTTTTCGCCTCTTCTCTTCAGTGTCTTCACTTCGGCTGTGACCTTCAAACGTTGTAACTCCGCCCTCTCGCTTCGCTTCCTTATTCGGTCATCCGGGACAAGAACATGACGTTTGCGTAATATAGTAAATATGAACTCGAAATGGCATACAGATGAAGTCCGCCTCATAGAAATGTGATTGCATAGAGACTGGTCATGCTTCCCTCCCCATCCTCTTAATTTCTGTTCACATACTCAGGTTCAACCATGCAGCTGTCTGTCAGCACAGTGGCCGACTGCCTCGCCATCTCAGGATTCCTCTACCTCCTCTTTGCTTTTCGTGACCACACCCGGCGAAGAGGATTTCCTTATCCCCCCGGGCCGCCATCTTGGCCTGTGATAGGAAATATGCTTGATATCCCGACTCGTTCGCAATGGGTTGCATATGCGGGTATGTCCAAGAAATACGGTAGGTGTGACTTGGTCGTGGCGCCCCGTCTCTGAAACTGGGGGTACTAGGCGACATCATGTGCTTTCGAGTTTTTGGCCAAGTCATTGTGGTGCTGTCCTCATTGACTGCAATTAAGGATCTCCTCGAAAAGCGCGGAGAAATGTATGCAGATCGACCCCCTGTTCCAATCGTTGAGATGTGCGCATCAACTTTCCTTCCTTTATCCGCATTTGGTCCTAATAGTCCCCTTCCTCTAGTATGGAGATGGATTGGGTCTTGCCGATTTCAAGGAAGGGGGAATATTGGCGTGAGGGCCGCCGGTTATTGGATGGTAGCCTCCGACCAGGTGCTACAATGTCGCATGGGCGGGTAATCGAGGAAAAGACACGAGCATTTCTCGGTCAGCTGCTCGCGACCCCAAAGGACTTCCGTGCTCATATCGACCTGTCAGTGTTGTCACTTTCGTGAGTTCAACGACCGTTAACGCCTATGCAGGCTTCAAGGGAGGATTATCATGGCCATCACATACGGGTATGACTTAGGAGAGAATGACGACATAATAGTACCTGCACATAAGACCGGCGAGATCATGGCACAGCTTATCTTGCCTGGAGCAGCTTTAGTGAACCATCTTCCATTCTGTATGAGCCCTTACCTTTCGCTGTTATTGGAGATTCTCATCGCTATTTTCAGTGCGCCACCTCCCTTCGTGGATCCCTTGGTTTAAGTGTGAGCCCATGGCCGGGATATGCAGGAACCTAGGCAAGAGGATGAAGAATGAGCCTATCGACTTCGTGAAAAATGCCTTGGTCTGCAATAAGAGCATTTCTGGCATTCATCTGGGCTAATGGGATTTAGGGAGAAGGTACTGCGGTATCATCACTAGCAAGTGAACATCTTCAGGAGGCAGAGCATCTGAGCGGTTCGGAACGTCAGAAGCGGGAAAGGGTTATCAAAGAAACCCTAGGGTCTTTATTTCAAGGTGAACCACTGTATTCGTGACCGAGGCATAAAGTATTTACCTCGATTAACAGCCGGTTCAGACACGGCGCGTGCTCCCATTGCACTCATAACGTCTTTTAACTGACGCACCCATGTAGACGGTGTCCTCGATGTCATCTCTATTCCTTGGACTCACCGTTTATCCAGAGGTGCAGAAGCGGGCACAGGCGGAACTTGACTCCGTTGTCACAAGAGACAGGCTGCCAACGCTTGATGACAAGCCGCGGCTTCCATACATTGAAGCGATGTGCAAAGAATTGATAAGGTGGCAGATGGTGACACCATTAGGTGCGAGTGCCCCACCCCGATGGCAGGAATTACAGTGCTCTGAATAGTTTGCCAAGGCGTTCCCCACGCGTCCACTGACGATGACGTCTACAGAGGCTTCTTCATTCCAAAAGGTTCGAGGCACCGTTCGTGTACTTTTCTGGCGTCCAGCGCTCAACTATCTACTTGGTAGGTTCCATATTGATAGCCGATGCATGGTGAGTAGATGCAGACAAGAACCAGTCCTTCCCGAGGTCGTTCTAAGATTTTTCAGGGCGGTCCTGCACAACCCCGACCTATACCCCGATCCAGAGACTTTTATACCTGAGCGCTTCCTCAACGAAGATGGAACATTCCAAGACGATCCGAATATCCCCCTTGCGTTTGGCGTTGGCAAGCGGATCTGTCCCGGGCGCCACTTGGTCGATGCGATACTCTTCGTTGTCACGGCATCCGTATTATCCTTGTTCCACATAGCAAAGGCGAAGGATAAGGCTGGTAACGAAATTCCTGTTGAGGTTCGGGCTTCGGAGGGAGGGATTGCTATGTGAGTAACTGCATCACCTGAAGTCAGTGCTTGGGCTGATTGGGTGGGCCCTCGAAGTCACCCGGAAAAATTTGAGTGTTCTATCACTCCGAGAGATAAGCTTGCCGAGGATTTGATTCGAGCGGGTGTTTGGGTTTGACACCTCTGACACTTGCCTTTCTGTATCTTCTCATTGTTGTTTTGTCCGGAAGTTGCGATTTGTAGCGTAAAGCCCTTGTTGTCTCCTTGGGTTCAAGTTGGCCGGCAATAGAGTACAAAGGCCATGAGAGAAGATATAATACCAGCCATACGCCGCCTCTCCCCAACGGAATAGATTCATTACTCCACAATCCCGTCTTCAGTAGCGAGACGGTACACAAAGGGGTATTATCTTAACGAGGTGAGAGGGAGTATCGAGCTGGCGGTTACTGAGCTAAGGTGTATAGTAACTGTTGCGAGGGATGTGGTGGGAACGACGTGGGCTTCAAGTTGAGAAGCAATCAACGCACGGTTTTCCCCAGAGGCATCTGCGGGCTCCGAGAAGAGCTGGCACTGACTTGGCCTCTCTACGTGAACTACTGGGGCGATACGGTGATGTAGGAGAAAAGCAGACAGAACATCGCCGCATCTGTACTGTCCCATGTGGTTGCATTTGGTTGATGGACTCGGAAACTCTTGCCGTGTGAAAGGCAAACGGAAAAAAAGAAGGCCCGTAGCCCCAGAATCACCTCAGGCTCTCTCCGTCAAGGGATATGATGTAGAGATCACTTTCACCGAAGAAGTGTCATCCGAACTGTCTCGTGATAGGTACCATAAGATTGACGCTGAACCTTGTCAAAATCAACGAATCCATCACGCATACAACATACCAGCAACACTTTTCTCAAATGCCCCTCCGTTCCTTGGTCGATCGACTTGGCCTGTAGGAGATGCACAGTACTTATCGTTTAATATTCTCATCTTAGAAGCCTCCGCATACTCTCTGCTCTGCTCTGGGAGTAACGTTTCCTTGTGTTGCAGATCCCTGAACGCCAGCGATTGGACGGGCAATTTCGCCTCTCTACGTTAACCGGTGCAAGTCACTGCACTATGCGCTTTTTTTTTTGAGAGTACGAACACACGAGGGTGCCTCTAGTGAGATCCACTCCAGAAAATAGTCTGCCTGCGCTACTAGACCACGCCCCGCAAACTTGAACTGAGCCCGAGAAGGGTGGGTCTCAGTCAAATCCGTGCTTCAGCTAACTACCCACAAAACTTATATATTTGGACGTGGTCTGTGCCCCGATGAAAAGAGCGGTTCTCACAGCCACTCACATCGTAACCCCCCCAACGTACCCTGAATGACAACACCAAAGGTGATTTCATATTTTCCTCAACGTCATCCTCCCACGCCGACTCGAGATAGCAGCGTGCTGTACCTTGGGGGAAGTTTCCGATTGAGATATCGTTTCCGGCTGTGTGTGACACAATGCTCGAATGATATTCGTATGGAAGATATGAATAGCTCCACCTCTCTGGTTAAAGGCAAGTCGCAAAACCAACTTGGTACATCCGAAATACGGAAGCACCACCTTCCATGATACCATGACAGACCGGATGGGAACGTCACTTGTGCAAGATCACTCGGGTTATGCAGAGGGTCACGTCATGAGATCTAGAGCATGCACAGCCAGTCGTGCACATCGTGTTCAAGGGCTCAAACCTCGAAAAGCGACGGTTATGATGCGCGCTGGGAAATTTCGACCAGCGGATTCGGATTTTTTTGAATTGAGGATGTGAAGAGCTCGCGGTCAAATTTCGGAGGCGACGAGCATTAATGGTTCGATTGTCGGCTGAGATTCAATCGTCGGCTATTGTGGGGGGGGAATCTCGGGGCAGGCGAAGTGATTACGTAAGTATTTGTGTTCTCGAACTTGAAGTCGGGCATTGACAGCCGCTGTGCTACAGTAATCGAAAAAGCCAGTACAGATCCCACTGTCAAGGCCTCATGGAGGCCCGCATACCTTGTCCAGTCGCCTGGTGACCACTCAGCTTGTATGATAACTCGCCGGAACTGATTCAAGGCACAGACAACGTCAGACGATCGGGATCTCATATTCGTGACTTGGATCTTCCAGGAGCAGGGCGGTTCGATTCTATACGCTCGGACTCAGATATAGATTGGGTAGCTAATGTCCGCTCAGAGTCCTTGGAGTCCTTAAAGATGGCTGGCCGTGTGGAGGAATCCTGTCTCGTCCCTGTCCTTGACCTCTTGACCCCCCTCCGTAAGTAGCCCGAGACAAACATGCAGTTCCTTAGCATCACAGCGGTCGACTGCCTTATGATCTGCTTTGTTCTTTATCTCCTCACTGCTCTCCAAGACCACAGACGGAGAAGAGGATATCCCTATCCACCCGGTCCACGATCATGGCCGATTATAGGGAATCTGTTCGATGTCCCGAACCGGTTACCATGGATTGCATATACAGATATGTCCAAGAAATACGGTATGGGTCGCGCTCCTGCGACTCCCCTCAGCTACTGAATGCAGTGATCATCAGGTGATGTCATGTGTCTTCGAGTTTTCGATCAGGTCGTGGTTGTCCTGTCGTCGTCGTCTGCTATTAAGGATCTGCTGGGAAGGCGCGGAGAAATGTACTCAGATCGACCTTTGTTTCGTCTTCATCAAGTGTACGCACAATCCACATCATTGTCTTTTCTGTCTACTTTTCCCCTTATGATCTCCAAAAATTCAGGCTGGGAACAGGCTGGCTCTTACCAGTTCTTCCCAAGGGTGAAGCCTGGCTCGAGGGCCGAAAGTTATTGGATCGCAGCCTTCGGCCTGGTGCCCCAACCACATATCGAAGGATGATGGAGGAAAAGACACGTGTGTTTCTCGGTCAACTGCTGACGACCCCAAAGAACTTCCGTGATCATTTGGAACTGTCAGCGGCAATGTCATCCCCTCGACTCATATGACTACTGATAACCATATAGTTTTGAGGGGAAACTCATCATGTCCCTTACTTATGGGTACGATTTGAAGACGCACGATGATAAGATGATAGAGGCTCCAGTGGAGATCAACAAGATCCTAATGCAGATCGTTTTGCCCGGGGCAGCCATAATGAATCATCTTCCATTCCGTGCGTACATATGTCCTGCCTCCTTCCATATTAGTGGCCCATTGCTATTTTCAGTACAATATATCCACTCCTGGATCCCCTATTATAGCTACGAGACAATGGCGCGGAGATCCAGGGTACTGTGCCAGAGGATGAGGGACGACCCCATTAACTTCGTGCGGCAGTCCATGGTGTGTACTAGTCAGTACTCTTGACACTTTTGTCGACTAATACGACTTGTAGCGAGAGGGTACTGCAGTCCCATCGTTGGCTAGCGAGTGCCTCCAGGAGATAGAGCCTCTAAGGGGACCGGAGCGGCAAAAGCAGGAGACAGTCGTTCAGGAAACTCTGGGGTCCCTGTTTGACGGTGAGTTCCCTTGTTCACTAGCAAAATACGCAAAGCGGTAACTTCGGGTGTCATCACAACAGCTGGGGCGGACACGGTTCGTGTTTTCGCTTTTATGCCGCGCACCTTCAACTCACGCATGCAACTCAGACCGTGTCCGCGATGCTATCTCTGTTCCTTGCACTCACCCTACACCCAGAAGTGCAGAAGCGGGCGCAGGCGGAGCTCGACTCTGTTCTTGGGAGAGACAGGTTGCCAACGTTTGACGACAAACCACGCCTACCATACATAGATGCGTTATTCAAGGAGTTGCTGAGGTGGCGAATGGTAGTGCCCCTTGGTGCGTAGATACCCGCTCCTCCCGCACTAATCGGCAGTTTCATGACCGCTGTGCTCAAAGGTTTCCCCCACTCGTCAAGTGAGGATGGCGTCTACAATGGCTACTTCATTCCCAAAGGTCTGGTTCGTCATTCGCCGAGTACTTTCACCGCCTAACACACATATCCTCTTCGCCCATCAAGGCACCATAATCATAGCCAACGCATGGTGCGTCGTACTCTCTATCCTCTTCATCCTCCTCGTACCTATTCGAACCCTAGGGGGGTTCTACACGACCCAGAGCTCTACCCGGACCCGGAGACATTCAATCCCGAGCGCTTCCTAAACGTCCCGGCCACCGGCGCCGTTCGCACGCCTTCGGGGACGCCCCTCAACGACCCGTCGGCGATCCCGCTCGCCTTTGGCGCCGGGAAGCGCATCTGCCCCGGGCGCCACTTTGTCGAGGCGACGCTCTTCATCCTCGCCGCGTCCGTCTTGGCTGTCTTTGACGTGTCGAAGCCTAGGTCGAAGGACGGGGAGGACCGCGGGGCTAGCGGCGAATCTAGCGAGATTGAGAACACGATCATCTGGTAAGTGCGCGCGTTTTCATCAGAACCCGTAACAACGATAGAGAGCTGACCTTGCCTTTTTTTTTTTCTTTTGTTCTTTGTTTCTCCGGTCCCCTCTTGCGTGCACAAAAGTGTTCCAGGGAAGTTTGAATGCTCTATCATCCCTAGAGATAAGCTCTCCGAGGACCTGATTGTGGCGAATGTAATGGCCTGACGGATCACTTGTCTTGATGGGTCCGTATATCGGATCAGATAGAATGTATTGTGTGAATGTGTGCCATAGTGTCGCAGATCTTGATTGTACTGATTAGTGTGTAGCGTCGTGACGTACTGTAGTTGAAAGAAAAGAACGAACCGATCCATTCAGCCCTCACAGAATTCGCCCTTGTCTTTCTCCTCAGTCGGTTGACGAAGAAAACAGAATGATGGCATGATCGCCCGCACTGACATTAAAAAGAGCATTGATACTCGCATACAACGGCCAAGTATCGGTAAAGGTGTCAACACTCTCATACAACAATCGCCATCCCCGTTACACTACCATCCGTCACGATCGTTCGACATATGCATGTGGACAAAAGTTGAGGGTGAGAGAGCGGATATAAAAATGTCCAAAAATCAGCGCTGCCGCCGCCGAGCAACCAGCTTCGTCATGTCATCTTCACGAAGCGCATACAAATCAGAACAGATGCACAAAGTTGCTCGGGAAGATGTGCCGCCCCGGCACGCGCCGATTCTCATCGAGCAGCTCGCCGCTCCACCATCCGTCTTCGGGGGTAGCGGTGACGGCGATGATATCGTTCGCCTGGAAATCGAACTCCTCCGGGATCGTCGCAGTGTAGTCGTACAGCGCGCGCACTACATCGACGCACACGCGTGCCACGAGTACGAAAAGGTCAACATCTCAAAACTCTACGGAAGGACGAAAATATAAATAAAAAACGTACCATAGAAGAGCACGCCACGCCCGTCCTCCGTGTACTGGCGCGTCGGCGGTTCCGCAACAGGTTGTGTCTGGGGCTGCGTGAGCGCCATTGGTTGCGGCGACGGACTCCTGTTCACCGGGCCGGGACTGACGGTCGGTACCCGCCGTTTCCGTACCCGACGGGCTGGTGTTGCTGCTGCTGCTGCTGCTGATACTGCTGCCGTTGCTGCTGGGGTGGCGACGCGTACGCCTGGTGCTGCGACACGTAATAATCTCCACCGTTCGAGCTCGTCGCGCCGTGCTGCACCGTCTGCTGCCTCTGCAGCTGTTGCATCGGCTGCTGCATGCCATAACCCACCGGTGTAGTGTGATACATCTGCGAGGGCGGCGGGTTCGCGTATGGGTGTGGAGCTTGCGCATACGCAGGCGAGTGCTGGGGTACCTGTTGTTGCACCGGTGGTGGCGAGACGTACTGCTGTGGCGGTGGAGCAGAAGGTTGCCAGGGGGCGGGTGCGCCATACGGGGCGTTGACGCTTGTCTGGCGTTGCATAGGCCGCGGGGCGACACCGCTAGCTATTTGCGGTTGTTGGGGCTGGGGTAAAGGCTGCTGGTACTGCACTGGTGCGGGGGGCGGTGGCTGCATTGGCGGTGGAACTTGCGCTTGCTGGACTTGTCTTGCTTGAACCACCTGCTGCTGTTGCTGGCTGTTGTTGTTGGCGATATACATCCGCCATAGAGTCCATAGCAACATTTCCATGGGGGTCGAGGGCAATACCCACACTGTTCGGCGTCGTAGCGCGATACTGTCCCTGACTTGCCCTTTGATCTCCGCGGCTAACACTACCTCCACGTGCCGGCCCGGGCGGTGCGGGCGAGAGGCTAGGGGAAGTATGGTTGAGAGATGGGCTGCGTGAACGGCCGTTGGCACCAATGCCAGCATGTCCTTCTCGGCTAACTGGGCGCTCCAGAAGATCGCCCTGGACATGCGCTTGACTTTGGGATGGTGCGGCTGCGGTTGGGGTGCGTTGAAGCTCGTGCGACGACTGTTGGGCCGGCTCCTACGTTCACCTGGGAAACTCTGGTGGTACGAATCAATGACGGTATCTACGACAGCTGCGGGACCCTGTGATGGCGGTTGCATGAAGTTGGCGGTCGGTGGTACAGGCGAGGTTGAGCGTGAGTGGGGAGCTTGCGTAGATGGATGGACACCGACGACTAGTTCTGCTGAGTTGCGGTAATCAAGATTCCTGCTCGGAGGGGATATATTGGCAGGTGGAGTGAGCGCCTTGGAGGGTGAAGCGGTGGTGGAAGAGGCGCTGGCTGCAGGCGTGTCTGCAGGAATCATCTTGCGCGTCCCACTGCGTCCAACACTATTTCCCGCGGGAGCACGCAGGTTCGCCAAAGCTTGCACCATGGGGTCCGTCTCATCGCCAACCTTCGAGGCGGTAGCGGGAGCCCGAGGGTTAGTCTGTTGATCTTTGGAAGGATCGACCCTGTAAGTATTTTCACCCACAACAAGCTCGTGCTGCGTCGGGTTGATCGCCTGGGCTGACGGTGTCGCGGAGAAATTACCAGCAGGACGGAACGCTGTCGGCGGTGGCGATGAACCAGATGAGAATCCGTTGGTAGGAGCATTTGCATTACTATTGCCGTTCGTTGGAGGGGGTTGCGGCGTGTGCTGGCCCTCGAAAGGCTGATGGTATGAGTGGAGGTGGGGTCGTTAGGGTTAACAGCACGATTACCGGCACCAACACCGGCCGTATTGACGAAAGGTTCATCGTCGGGCTGAGGCGGAGCACTGGCGATTCGTGCCATGCGTTGTGTAGTGCGGGTGAATTGAGCGGGACGACTGGTAAATTTTGACGCAGAGGATGTGAGAGGTGCACCCTCCGCAGAGGAATAGTTGACAAATTGTGGGGGATCTGGCATGGCATTCCCTGTGCCGTAATCGCGAACAAAATTCTCTTGATCTTTCTCAGGTTCGAACGACTCGAGGGCTAGGCGCAAACGTTCGCAAGACTGGAGATCACGGAGATCATTATCACCGAGGATCATGATCAGGCGAATGACACAACGACCAAATTATTGACACACGTACCTCGTCATCGGACACGCAAACGATAGAAACGGCATTGGCATAGACCCAAACATTATCCTTGGTAAATTCCATACGTTCCTCTTCAAGATCCTGGCAGCTATCGCAAAATTGCTTCCATTCCTGTTCCCATTTTACAGCGGTATCCTGCAGAGCGCGCGCAAAGTTGGCATATTCACGCTCGTTGGCGTGTACTGTCTGCTGCGCACGTTCAAGCTTGACAGAGATGCGCTCTAGATCCTTTCCCTGGACAAGGGTACTCTGCGCGGTATAAGCATTAATACGAAGACAATCCTGCTCGTATTTCTCGCGAGCCTTGTTGACATGAGCTTCTTGTGCCTGCTTCGTCTTGAATTGCTTCTCGATCGCAGCCTGATAGACTTTACGATGGTGAGCCTGACGGGCGGAAAACGTGGTGACGGCAGTTTCGAGCTCATTTCGGATCTGCTGCGCAAGCTGTAGATGGAAACTGGATTGCTTGTCTGTCTCTTGTCGAAGGGTATCGAGCGAGTTTCGAAATTCGCTTGACGTGGCATGTCAATGAACACAGCTTATAATGGCCAGATGGGGACACACCCTATCTCATCCCGTCCCAAGGTCAATTTGGCGAGTTTGGAAAGTCGTTTCGCGTAGTCCTCCTCGATTGCAGCCCTAAAGGAAGCGTGAAGGAGAGGAAGGATAAGCGCGCAAACATTAGGTACCTCTCCTTCCAAAAATTACGAAGTTCTTCCATGGTCCTTGCGGCCCCACGCATTCTAGCGAACAATACGTCGACGCCGGCATCGGCTGGACCCCAGAAAGCATTACAAAAGTCAAGAGAGCGGGCAGTAGGATCTGGGGAACCATCTCTGGCGAATTTTGATAGGGAAGTAGTTGATGCCTGTCGCCTGGCAGACATGGCTGATGGGAGGGTTAATTGACCTGACCAACGCTGTTCATTCACTACTGCTATTAGCGCTCATTCGGCAACATCCGTGCATTGCATTATCTAATCATTTCCCATCACCAACTAAGTTACAATTGTCCAATCCTTTGCTGCATCTTCTCCTTCACCGTCTGATACGCGTTCAAAATCGTCTGCTCGTTGATCACAATCTCCGTCGTGTCCGCCCGAGGTCGGCTCACCCGTGACGCGATCGTCGTCGGGTCCGTCTCCACAATGATCCTGCCCATCTCGTTGTCACGCACCCGGCCGGTGCACAGCAAGAGGCACGTACCCGTCGTCTATCGTCTCATCCAAGCAGAGGATGACGCAGTCCAAATTTTCCAATACGGCCCGCTTCTCGACCTGGTTTCGTAACAACAGGTGTAGCGCATCCATAAACGCAGACAGCGCCGAGTGCAGCATGAGTTCGTTCTCTAGTGGTCCCCCCAGCATGTAAAATATGAGGTCCAGGGAGTGTCTGTACACTGCTAGGTGTCCCTCGTACAATATAATATCACCTGTCATCCCCCCAAACAAAGACTGAATCCTATGCATGAACGGAAAGAAATGGAACTGACGCACCGCCCGGCTTTTTCGTTTTGGAAAACAAGCCCTTCTCGAACGCCCTCTGCTCCTTCAAGTTTTGCAGCGCCTTGTTTGGATCTGGGTCGCCCAACTGTGACCGCCCTTTTGGAGAGTAATACTTGGCCAGGACGCGATGGCCATCCGTGTCGAGCACGATAAATGCGTTGACGGTGTACAAGGACAAATTCATTTAAGTACCCGTTGTCAATGGTGTGGACGTATGGACAAGTCAAGTCGAAGAGGCGTGTGATCGGATAAGGTAATCGGGGCCGGCGATTTCAACCAACTTTCTAGATCACCGCCCGATACCAGTCACATGTGAACCCCCGTGTGAGGCCGCTCATAGCCAAGTGCCTCGCTGCAACGCCCTCAACCTCCTAACTGTTGTAGACGTGACGTGGCTTCTATTGACGTCATCCGGCGTTTCCATGGCCGCTGCGTCGGGGAACCTCTCATGCATACACTGAGGTCCTCCGAGGACCCCCCGGCCGACTGCGTCAAGGCCTCTAAGCAGTCGCCAAGGCGAAGCCGGTCCATATAAGAAGCCAACAAGGGAAGCAGGAAGCAGTGTCTACTCTGTTTCGCTTCCTCACAGGGCACGTCTTTACTTGGTAAATATGCCCAGCGCTTCCACGCGGAGCGTGCTCCCTCTGCGTGCGAATGCGGCTCTGGCCCACAGACGGTCCTCGCTGCACCGCCGCCCAATCAAGCCTCTATGCGGGGTGTTACGGAATGTCGACCGTACCAACGCGCTACTCCGCTTTTAGAACCCACGCAAGGCCTGTTTCAGGCTGCGCCCTTTGAAGGGCCCGGGACGAACCGGCCCCTTTTCCTCCACCTTTTCTGAGAGTGAGTCGCTGCGAGGGCTTGGTTGATATCAGCCCGGTTCTCGTCGCTTACATTGTTCATTTTGTACCACGTGCCAGTCTTGCCCCGAGTTGTATCCCTGTCTGTCGTCCTAAGCCGGAAGTCCGGGACTTGTATGTTGCGGAATAAATGCTAACTTAAAAAAAAAATTCAACCCATCCGTCAATGACGCCTTGAATTTGATTTGATTGACCTTTGACGCGAGGGTCGTCAGATATACCCAATATGACCCGGAATTGGTCAATCCAATAATAGTACACAGGTACGAAACGATAAAGTAAGACCGAGGAAACACATGGGGCAGGGTAATATCAAGACATGATACATGAACATCACATTTCTTTTCCTCTCCTTTTCTTCACGCAGGGTCCTCGCACTTCTCAGGCGGGCGGCCCGGGGCATCCACGCAATCAGACGCCTTGCCAGATTGAAGTCCGAAAGCGTCGTAGTCAGCGTCCCTCAATCCAGTGAGGAACACGAAGAAGAAGAGAGGCCCAGCAAGGAGGTCGAGAACGCCGTAGAAGACCATCTCGTGGTTTACCGTGAGGATGTTGGCACCCTCGGAGAGGGCCCAGCAAACTGGGTAAAGAAGCCAAATGACGGCTGTGTAGCCTGCCCAGCGACGATACATACGCTTGTCACAGAGACGCGACTTGAGCCCACAACAGAGGAGCGCATAGCTACGAATGGAGGATATCTCAGCTGACGAAGGGCGATGTCGAAGACATAATGAACTTACACAACATAGAGGAGCGCCAAGGTACCGAAACCATAGAAAACCCACTTGTAGCATGTTGGGGTGAGTGCACCGACAAGCCCGTCGACTACCGCGACCAGGATGAAAAATATGGCAAGGAATATTTCAGACAGCGGGAGACCAGTCGTCAGAAATAATGCGAGGAGGATGAGCGGTGCGTTGATGAACCATTGAATATACCGCACGTACTGCCGTCACATTTTTAATCAACGAAAAAAGCACGGGAACGGCGAAACAAGGCGCACGAAGATGCTGCGATCCGGTCCATTCCTGAATTCTGTCCTGCAAGGCGTCTGTCCCAGGTTGGATGCCATAGCGAAATATGCGATTGATGATACCGAGAGGACAGCTACAGCAATATGGTGGAATGTCCGTGCCCCGCATGGTTGCTTTCGGTAAAGGCCCCAGTGAGGAAGTGCTGGGCCAAACAGGCAATAGACAGACTTACAAACCTCGACCACACTAAGGCCACCAAGGCCGAAACACCCATAATCCCAGTCACAACCCACAACCAGTTGGAACCCGCGACCGTTAGATGGCGCGCGGCCGTGGTTAGGTTGACGTCCAAAGGATTGGTCATCGAGGGCAAGGCGAAATGAAAGAATACTACAGTAGATAGGGCGCACATTGGCACCCGCACACCTTTATATACACCACGGACGCCCTACTTACGCATAGTCCACGAAGGGAATGCTATCGAGGACCATCAGTTTGCGCAATCCGTGTCAGCACCAACGCCCATGATATGGAAAGCACCGATCTAGCTAGATTAGACCCACGTGATGTGCAGGTAGTAGTCGTGGCGACGTACCTTGTTAAGTTCCGTAGTGGTTCCGTGGCAGCACGCTTTTGCGGAAGGAATATTCCGTGCAGTGGGGCAAGCAGAAAATACCAAATCTAGTCCCTGCCGAATCTCCGACATTTGAAATTGACAGGTGCTCCAGGCCGCCGAACAAAACAAACATTGCATTCTTGGCTCCGCTTGCGCAGCACGCGCACAAAGGAGTCCGCAATGAGTCTGAGTCTGGACAAGACTTTTGATCACAATTCTGACGTCTCCTAGACTTCATCAATAGGAACTCTGCATACCATGCTGAATCCATCTCGGTCGGATGCCGGTGGAGGGAGGGCCGCGCCTACGAGGACCCTTCCTAGTACCGAACCAAGCCAAGTAATGACTACCTGTCCCGTGACTTTCCCATCATGTGATCTCTGTCCTGTTCGGTCATCAGTTGGGGTGATGAGAATCTACGGAACAATGCCTTCACCTTTCTATTGCTGGTAAGAAAGTATGTCGGCTTTCTCACTTCGAACGCATAATACTAGCGAGGTACTGTGGCCATCTCAACCCGTGCTCCTACAGGTAGGCTAACTCTCCCGAATAATACTCCACATAATCACGTAGCGCGGAAAGAAACAAGACACACGCTTTTGGCACGGGTAAGGTTAAGCACGAACACTCCGGCCAGGAACGATCTTTGCATGGCTGAGCAATGCATACTCACCCGCGCAACCAGTAACAGGAGATACTACCTAGCGCGATGGTACAGTAGACGTAGTTGTGGGCGGCGGCCACAAGAATATGACAGCACATCGAGTGCAGATATTGTAGGCGGGCAAAGAGGGGCTGGCATTTACTCCTAGGGCGTAGAGTTCCGTCAGCGAAGCGTCCAGCCCCTCCGATAGCGGCTAGCCGCCCATTGGTAGGCCGTAGACCAGATCGTCCGCTGGACACGATGACCATACTGGCAGTCATAGGCGAGACTTGGAGTCCCAGGCCTTTATACAAGGTCTCCAATGGACGCTCAACGCTTTGGAATGGGTACGAAAAGGGTGGACAGCATTGACGATGGGTGCGGGCGAAGGAGCAATCGCACCGTCGTCGCGCGTTCAAACGCCCCAGCAGGGTAGATTGCAGTATCTATGGGTCCACGAATACGGCCCTGAAACTATAATTACCGAGGCCTTGGATGTTGGATGATAAGGGCGGTACCACGCGATGAACCGAGCAGACGACTATCTGCCATCAAACAGGGATTGAAGGACTGCTGAGTGTGAAGGAGGTTATGCACTCCCGCATATATTAGTGAAAAGATGGCATTTCTCCCGGAGTAGAAAGGAGAAGTGGGCTCTATAAAGTGTCATGGACACCCTCGCGCGACGAGGATTCGGCAACCTATCCGAGACGGTCGGAGATGTCTTGTGTAAATACAGACCGGGAAGGATCCGCTTTCTCTCTCTCATCCTTCACAAGCCTAAGCAGAAACGACTCAGATCAGGGGAGAAGTGCGACATCATGGAGGCGACGTACCGTGCATCGATGCGTGCATCCTCTCCCTCAATTCCGATGACAGCCTGCGGCGTCTTCGCCTCGATGACCTACATAGAAGGTGTATGTCAGCACGGTACTGTCGAAATCTCGCTAACAGGCGCACATAGTGATTATCACAATGTGGGCAGTACTCGTCGCTCTCTTCGTAGACTGTCATATCCTTGCGAAAAGCCTTCTTGCACTTCTTGCAGATGAATGCCATCTCCGTCGTACGCGCAAGCGGGTGTGTCTGCGCTTCTGCATGACATTCGGAGCAGTCGAACCATTGCTTGCAACAAGGGGCGCGAATGGAAACCTGGGCATTCAAGATGTGTTTGCTATGAGAGGGAACACCCCAGTTGGCGGTAGTTACATTGAAAACACCTGATATCTGAAACTCACCACATTGTTTTTTAAAGTAGGATATCTGCACGAATACGCTGTGAAAGCTTATCCCCTACAGTATGAGCTGATCAGCACCAGCAGCCAGCGACCGTATCGGGCAATCTCGGCACACCGGGCCGCTCCCAGCCCACTTACCAAGCATCCAGTTTCTCACAGCAGGAGCAGTACTAGATCTCAACATAGCAAATCAGACGGAAACGTGATGCTTAGGTTGGAGGCCCTGCCATTAGCAATGGCTGGTTAACCTATCAAGTAGTCCTTATTGCGAGCGGTTTCAACTTCGGCTTCTTGGAACTCTGGCTGTGTCCAGATTGTCCACCTTGCCTCGCCACTGACACACACCCTTCATCTGTTGTCCAATTAACTGCCTGTTTCCAAGTTATCCTGAACCCTTTATAAATCTGCACCTATTAGTAGTCCAGGGCGTTGGACCCGGGGTAGATATGGCGACTTGAATTGATTTACTGCACTCCAACAATCTCCACACGACTCAACCTTTATGCAGGCATATATTCATCAACCCACCACTTCTAGATTGATGCACAGCGAGACCACGTGGTGGGCTCATGTTGGTGGCTCCGGTCGCACGGGTATGCTTGGCTGGTTGCGGCGAAGGTTTCACATTCACAACAGCTACCAGTGCAGAGGCATGGCGGCGGGAAGCGAAGAAAGGGAGTGTGAGTGTCTTGGGAACGAAGTACAGTACAGTGCTGTGTGTAGAGGAGCATAAATAATGTGACGGTGCCTCGGGCCTTGTCAGCCACGGGCGTTGGTCAGCGGATCACTGGCAACCCCCACTGCTGACACAAGGCCTCCATCTTCGTTACCCACATCGATAGCATGCTTGACAACAGACCACTCTCACTTATCGATACCCTCAACGATGATGTGCTTTTCAACATATTCTATCTCTATCGACTAGACGTCCGGGATGAATATGATGGGGCTGGCATTCCCAACTTTGATTGGGGCGGCCAACGTTGGTGGTACAAGTTGGCGCAGGTTTGCCAACGGTGGCGGTATCTCATACTTGCATCGCCATCACAGCTAGATCTTCACCTTCTATGCACCTATGGTGTGCCTATAGCGAACATGCTAGCACATTCGCCGCCCCTGCCACTCACTATCTATTATCAAGGAGGGAATCGTGAGACGACTGAGGAAGATGAAGAAGACCTTTTTCTCGCGCTCAGGCACATTGATCGTGTGCATTATATTGCCCTTGACTTACCATCCCCGAAATTGCGGAAGATCATCACAACTCTGGATGAGCAATTCCCAATTCTGGAACGCATGTATATCTGGTCTCGGACAACCGAAGGCGATCCGAGCTTGGCTCTTCTTCCCAGAACATTTCAAGCACCCCATCTACGCCACCTCATTCTATGGTCCGCTGCCCTTCCGATTAGATCTCCATTACTCACGACCACCGTGGGCCTCGTCACTCTCATCCTTGGAGATATCCCGCCATCCGCCTACTTCCCCCAAGTTATTTACTCACCCGGCTTTCACTCATGCCCCAGCTGGAGATAGTCATGATTTCTTTCCACTCCCCTCTCCCCAACCGTGATGTTGAAAGACAACTATTAGATACCCCAATCATAGCGCACATCACGCTTCCCAACCTTCGCATGTTTTCGTTCAAGGGTGTTAGCGCTTATCTGGAAGGCCTTATTCGGATCAGCACCCCCGTCCTGAGCGAGCTCCATATTGTGCTTTTCAATCAAATGACCTTCACTGTCCCACGCCTCTTGCAGTTCGTGGACACATCAGAAATCCTTAGATTTAGCACCGTTCAGCTCGCTTTCTACGATAATACCGCTGACTTAGTGGCGTTCCCACTTGGAGGACAGAGCAGCTACCCCTTCAGGGTGCAGATCATGTGCAGACACCTCGACTGGCAGATATCATCCGCAGCGCAGATTCTCGATTCACTTCAGCCAGTACTCTCTGTTGTGGAGAAACTCACACTCAACCACCTAAAGCACAATCGATCATCAGAGTGGCACAACGAGGTCGACCGCACACAGTGGCGCCAACTTCTCAGACCGTTCAGCAATTTGAAGATTCTTCATGTACAAAGCGAACTCGTTGGCAGACTTGCTGGTTCTCTACAAACTGACGATGAAGAGCCACCACTGGAGCTCCTTCCTAACCTGAAAGAGGTTGGATATTCTGGAGGAGACGATGCTCGGGACGCATTTACCCCATTCATCGATGAACGACAGGTGGCAGGCCACCCTGTGGACCTGGGAATGGTCGATCCTTCGGTCTTTTCGCGTTAGATGTGGTCGTGGGCTAGGGAATGTGTGGATCGCATCAGCGAGCGGCGAGACCAACCGTGATATTCGGAACATAGTATGTCGTTATCCATCTTTTTATCCCCCACTAACACCCAAACCTACCTATCCCAGTTCTTGTCGTCATCAAGAGCACGAACATCCCAGTTATCGTGGAGATCGCGACACAGATCTTCATGGCTACTACGTACCTCTTCGTTTCCGTTCCATCTCAGCAAGCTCTTCCTTTGCTTTCTACAACTATAATTTTTGCCATCCCTCCCCACCTGCTTTTCTCGATGATCGTGTGAGTCACCCATACATATTATCCACTCTCGTTCTTGTTTCTGCTTCAGCAGAATGACATCTCACCTTGACGTATTTACATGTACACTACCGCGGCTATTTTGTTTTTGCTTTGCACCAACGTGCGTCTCCTACGTAGCACTTAACGACTGCTGTGGTGTCCGCTGTGTGCAGTAATCCATTCTCGCTACGTCCCACAATCACCTTCAACACGAGCTTCCTCTGTAGGTGTGCTGTAATACAGTACGTCCGACTCTGAATACGCTCATTCGCGCAACAAGAAACCACGCATGCGCAATAACAATAACAATCATCTGCACCGCCCTGTGGGACGGAAATAGCAAACCGTGGCCGCACTCAACTCGGTCCCCCCGATGACATCGAATTTAACTTTTCTCTATATCTTCCAAGTCCGTCTACACCATACCACAGCACTGATGCCCACCACTACTACTTTCGCCCTCCAACACCACCGCTACCACTACCACCGTCACTAGCACCTCCGATCCTTCCGCTGGAACTGTCGCCAGCACTGTTGCTCATAGGTGTCGCTGGCTGGTTGGCGCTCGTACTTGCTGTTGGGCGGGGCAGCAGTACGTGTGCTGCAGCGGAGGTGATCCATATAACTGTTCCTGTGCTGTTGCTGTCCACCCTATATGACTGCCTTGGCTGGACAGGTAGCCGTGAGGCGGCCAATTGTCAGAAGTGGCTGTGCGGCGAACGCGCTAAACATGAGTCGAGTGCAGATGGTTTCATCGAGGAGTGAGACTCTGAGAGGTGGAAGTTAGGGAGGGCGCCACCCCGGAGTCTCGGACTGGAAAGTTACGGACAGGTCAAGGTCAATGTTGTGATTTGACGGAGCCCCACATACCCACTGGGTGTACCAGGGGATGGCCAGTATTTCATTCTGAGGCTAGATTGGCCGACCTGATCGTGGTAAGTTGCGCTAGCGCGGGGAGAGACACAAAAGCGTTCGCTGCCAATGCGTGGGAATGCAAATTGAGGCGGAGGTGACGCCGGCCCGGGAGCCCACGTATATTCGGCGCGCGAGATTATCACTGGCACCATACAGATTACAATAAAACCTGACGATGTCGATCAGACAATCTGGATCGTCGCCATCGACAAGAACCCTAGATCATATCGTACATCTCACCCCACCCGGTACGGTCCGTGAAACTGCCGAACAATTCCGCCAGTTGGGATTCACGTTAGTAGTTGATCATTGATATGTCCACCTTTGCTGGGCTCGCCAATGATGACCAAACCGATCAGTGTCATTGCTGGAGGCACGCACGCCGACGGACTGACCGCCAACTCACTCGTCGTGAGATATAGTCTACCACGCAGGACCCCATGTCTCCGACTCACCGCTCTTTTCATCCGAAAATGCTCAGATCATTCCCGACGCCGCGTACATAGAGCTGATCTCCTTCACGCACCCCGAGTCGCACTACCCACCGTCCAGCCCGAACTACGACGCGCGCCACCGCCACCCATTCGCCAACAAAGAGTCCGGCTGGGTCGCCTACGCGTTCCTTGGCGCGCCGGGCACTGTGCCGCCCCTCTCCACCTGGTTGAACGAGCGCTTGCAGTCGGTGGGCAGCGCCGCGCGGTACGCGCCCGAGGCCCCACTTGGCCGCAAGCGGCCGGACGGCGTCGAGATCAGGGCGGAGATAACGATGCCCACGCAATGGGCAGAGAAGGAGGGAGCATGCCCCTGCCGTTCTTTTGTGGCGATGTCACGCCGCGCGAGCTGCGGGTGCGTACGCGTGCACCCTGACGTGTGCCGCTGCCGAACGAACTGACACGCCCACTTCCCTGCACCGTACTCTTCTTTTTCTGCGACAGGTGCCAACCCAGCCAGCATCAAACACAAAACACCCAAACGGCGCGCTGGGCATCGCGCATCTCCGCCTGCTCGCGCCACCCAACGCATTCGCCGCCCTTTCGGCCGAGCTCACAGCGATCACGGGCGAGGCACCTATTGAAAACTCAGCGCGCGAGCATGTATGGCTACTCGATCTGCCTGGGGCCATTGTGCCCAAGTGGCATCCGCGGCTCATGTTGTGCGAACCGGACATGAGCGACGAAGCGCAGGCGCGGTTTGTGCGGACTCATGGTGCCGGGCTTTTTGAGCTGGGGTACACGTCGATGAAAGTGGTGGGAAGCGGGGGTCATCAGAGACACCATTTGGAATAGTATGGATACCTGTCTAATCCCGCTACTCCAGATTCGACTGCTCTGCACTACACATTGCCCTACTGTTATCATATCTGATGGAAGAGCATCTTACTACCTTGAACCACGTAATCCATGGCGATGTCTTGGTCCATCAATACAGTAGATCGGTTGTTTTTTTATCACAGCGTGTGCACGAGGCCACCAACTAGGAATGTAGCGAGCGCCGCGCGAGGTGGGGCTTCCCAATGAAGACCCAAATCCTCTGCAAGGTGCACTGCTGTACATAACCGCTAACAATGAACCAGTAACATCAAGCCAGAGTGGTAGCAACAATTAAATCCTTGGCAAATTCATCTCGCGGAGTAATAGAACACGCAAACTTCTCTGGATGCCTTTCAAAGTCCCCCTACTAGTCAGCCCCAAACCTGGCTCAAAATGACAGATCACTCACATGAGGAGCGAGCTTCCAGCGGGGGTCGCATCCTTGACAGGAATTTCATTGCCATACTCATCTCTCGCCTTTGTGACATTGTATACGGATAAAACGGATGCGGCGACCATGAAAAGGGTTGCCTCCGCAAAATGACGTCCAGGACAAATCCGCTTGCCTACGCCAAACGCTAGCACAATAGTTGGGTCGTCTTGGAAGGTCCCGTCATCATTGAGGAAGCGGTTGGGATTAAATGTCTCCGGTTCTGGGTATGACTCGGGGTCATGTAGTATCGCCCTAAGATCCTTTAGACAGAAGTGGAGACAGTTATTGCCCCCGACTCACCAAGTATTCGCAAACATTACAGAACCTACCCGGTAAAACCATAAGAGATGATTTACGGTGGAGCTCGGTCCAACGGTTACAGACCTTTAGGAATGAAGAAACCTTTGTAAATGTCATCCTTGCTCGACGCGTGGGGAAGAGCTAATATAGAAGTCAGATCGTTGTAATTCATCCTATTTTGAGGGACACACCCATCGGTGTCACCATGTTCCATCGTAGTACTTCTTTACATAAGGCCTCTATGTATGGCAATCGCGGCCGGTCATCGAACGTTGGCAGTCTGTCTCTTGACACGACAGAGTCAAGTTCTGCCTGTGCTCGCTTCTGCACCTCTGGATAGAGAGTGAGCGCTAGGAAGAGAGAAGACATAGCGGACACAGTCTGAACTGTATACTTAGTCAAGTTGAGATAGAGACAATGGAATCCGCACAGAGTCTGAAGCGGCTGGTGGGTACGTTGAAATAAATATCTCGTGCTTTCATGGCAAAGGATAACCATTCACCTTGAAACATAGACCCCAGTGTTTCCTTGATGATCCCCTCCCGCGTTTGACGTTCTGGACCATCCAGCTCCTCCATCTCCTGGAGGTGTTCACGAGCAAGTGACGGTGCGGCGGTTCCCTCTTGCTGCAGCCGCATAAGCCGGGATGTACGTAGGAGACGTAATTGACGCAAACCATAGCGTTCTTCACGAAATTGATAGGCTCGTCCATCATCCTCTGACCTAGTTCCCTCCCTATCCTCGCCAGCGACTCATAGTTAAGCCGAGGAACCCACGAGGGGATGTGTCGCACTAAAAGCAGTTGAGAGTCACTTGCGTGGAAGTGATGAAGTAGGCATCCATACAGAACGGGAGATGATTCACCAACAGCGCTCCGGGTAAGACAAGAGGTGCCGCGATCCGTGTAACCTGCACCGGAGCTACTATCATCTTATCATCATGTGATTTTAGGTCGTATCCGTATGTGAGGGACATGATGAGTTGCCCTTGAAGACTACATAGTCGTTAGTGGTCATTCGATTCTAAAAAAAATAAAAGGCTGCTGACAGCCTAATATGGTCACGGAAGTCATCTGGCGCTGCAAGGAGTAAGCCAAGAAATCCTCGCGCCTTTTCCTCGATCATCCTTCGATATGAAAAGGTTGCGCCGGGTCGAAGGCTGCGATCCACTAACTTTCGGCCTTCGCGCCAACGTTCTTTGTGCTGGAGGAGAGCCAAGAGCCAATCTATCTTCATTCTACATAGAATCCCAAAACCATCAGTGAGGGTGATTGAATGGCAAAACTAGGTTAAGCGCACATCTCGAGAATCGGCATTGTAGGCCTATCTGAGTATATTTCTCCACGCTTCTCAAGCAAGTCCTTGACAGCGGATTGCGAGCACAGCACCACAATGACTTTCCCAAAAATATGAAGACACACGACATCGCCTGATGAAAATGTTAATAGAATAGCAATATTTCAATAGTTTCATCCACACCATGTTTCTTGGACATATCTGCGTAAGCAGCCCAAGGTGATTGCTTCGGAGCATCGAGGAGGTTCCCTATTATAGGCCAGGATCGTGGACCGGGTGGATAAGGGATTCCTCTTCGTCTTCTGTAGTCTCTGAGGGTATTGAGGAGATAAGCAAAAATGGAGAGAATAAGACAGTCAACAGCCGTGATAGTTGGGACTCGGACCTGCATGGTTGAAAATCATTCTCTTCGGAGACGGAGGTAAGATGGTATTTATATAGTCTAGGCACTATCCGTTGCAAAGATCCGTTTGCTGATCGCTTGGGCGGTACCGCACACAAGGAACTCTGGAATGCCTGGGCCCGGGGAAATTTTCCAGTCAGTACTAGTGGAGGGGTCCCTCCGTGACAGCCTGTCACACTTGCTGAGAGCCTTTCGCACGCTAATACTACTGTAGCCAACTCATCAACTTGAAGGCCTCCATACAAGATGCCCTAGGTGTTCAAGAGAGTGTATTTTCCAGGAACCAAGTCAGATTTTATTACAGATCCCCCAATCGCTACCCTGCGGAGTATCATCCTGGTCCGTGCGCCGTGCGATCCTCGCACGCTGGGAACGAGACTAGTATTTATAAGGGATCGACGGCAACTGAATGATTCGACGCGCAGCCATCAAGCTTGCCCGGATCGGGTCACGCTGGCGGGGCACCCCAGATTGATGTGGCCGATTTTGTGCCAACCGTGGAGCACCAGGTCTCAGAGAACAACACATTTCAAGGTAGAGAAGTATATATATATCCAGACCCTTCTACTTCCAATACAAAAAAACCCAAGTCCTTCTGTGGTCGCTGGGACTTGAGGATGTAAGTCTACTGGTGGCGGAGCAGGCGTTGACGGTGGTGGTGGATCATGATGACACACATTGTCGAGTTGAGCAAATGGCTGAATACATAGTACTGCCAGTGGTTGGTTGGCGACCCAGGTGAGTTTCTGCCACCGGCCGCCAATTTCAACAAATCGGGAAATTCAACCCGCCTTACCCCTGACCCCTATACAATGCAACAATGCAACGACTGAATTGGGTATGCACCGAGCCATTGTGATGGGCAAGTGCCAGTGGCCCTGATATGATTATTGAGCTGAATATACTGTAACCCCCGAGGACTCCTCACACCTACCTTTACAGTTCTCGGCATTCTACGTATTGACGCCAAACACTGGAATTTGGAGAGAAATATATGTATTGACGTAATGGAAAGAAGAATAGAGCGCTATGAGTGGATCTCATTGGTCACCGTCGCCAACAATGAGGGCAGCCGCTAGCCTGAGGACTCGGAAGCTCGGGCAGCCTGAGTGTGTGACGTAGCGGAACCGGTCCCGCTGCTCCGAGTCAATTCCGCGATCAAAAGGCCGTGGTGCATCCCACTCTCGTTTGCCGTACGATGTTGCCCAAACCTGCTTTGTATCCGAGCATGGACCCATATTCTGGGTATTCATTACGGTCGAGGAATATTATCGTAAGCGAAAGAGGCACCTGTAACATCGAGGAGACAAGGGCCGCCGGCAAGCAATTGAGTAAAAGCGAAGTGGCGAACTTGAACCTCCCATGTGCTCTCAGAAGCAAAATGTGCTAATCGCACTAATTCAAATTCGGGGGGCAGGCTAATTTAGGTTTAGTGCCGAAGTATCTAGATTATTTGTCTAATTGCCAATCGGTCGCCAGGGAGTTCTATTGTACGCTGTGGCATTCCATAGGGAACCCTCCGTGACAACCCGTCGCGCTGCATCATCCGCACTTTGTGAATTGTTGTGTTACGCGACCTGATGTGTCCTCTCTACGTTGAATGACGATATGATAATTGAGTAATGTAACTGCTGTGAGCGTGTTGGACCACTGAGATCAACGTCGCAGTGCGACATGGCTTGTTGACTGTACCCTATGTCTGGCCTCCATGCACCTCTCAAGCACGACCAGACACTGTAGAGGTATTACCGCAGCTTAGGGAATTCCATGAGAGGGGAGGGTTGCCACCCTTGTGGGGGGTCATGGTCATGAGTGCCCAGGACCGACCAGCCACCCTCAGGTCGCGGGATCAACAACAGGGAAAGCAGAAAAATGATAAAAAGTAAGTAGGGTAGAGTGTACTATAACCCCTCAACCACACAAGGGTGCATGCCGGAGTGGTGTCGGGTGATGCATGGGGGCCATATTGACATCATAGCCATCATCACGCCAAAGCCGAGGGGGGCGGTGGCAAGGTCGTGACATGTACAATGATGGTTGTAGTTGTCACTGGTCCCCCAAGAGACGTCAACGCATCATGCTGGTGATGTATGGTAGGTAGAATGTCACCGTGTTAGGCTTTTGGCATGTCCGAGGGTGATGGTGGTCAACCGCCCCAAAATTGACACAGGGTGGGAAGGTAGTTGTCCTGCATCGCGTTGGTAATGCATACTCTGTGACGGTGGTGGTAGGGTACCTCGAATTCGAGGAGGGCGTGAGATGAGGACTACCCAAGTCATGTTGGTGACACGAGCCAGACGGTACGAGTGGGCCGTGAGGTTGAGGAAAGGCGGGTTGAGGACAGGGCCACGTCATGTTGGCGAGTGCGCCGGGTAGTGGTGGTGATGAGCTGCCCTGAAATTGAGGCAGGGAGGCGGGGAAAGGAATGGCCTTGCTGCCCTTGCATAATGTTGGTGATGCATTGGTGGGCGTACAGTAGTGAGCTATCCTGAAGTTGAGGCGGAGTGTGAAAGGCTCTGGAGTCATCGAGGCGGCCCGTGCCATGGGCGCCCTCTTTTGAGGCAGAGAAAAAGACGGGATCGAATGATCGACGCCCGATCCTATCATGGCATACATTTGTAGTACACATGAGCCTCTTGGAATGCATACCACGCCAGTGGAATACTGTTCCGAATACATACTACGCAACTTGAAATAGATAAAAAGACGATATCGATATCGTAGCATAGTGCGACCCTCAGCTTCGTGTATCAGAATCATAGCTGAGATCTTGTCGTTACAGATCTCGACACCCCCACCTCCAAGGAAGTGGTATAAAAAACACAACTGTGATCCCAGAATGCATAGGCCGTGGCACAGTGTTGTCAAAAGTGGTGGGTGGGTGTGGCAGGCGAGGAGACGTGTGATGATGCGTATTGAGTTGAACGAAGAAAAAGAAAGTCAGATGTGTAAACTGGACCAGAGGATCACGGGCACACTGCTTATTTCCCGAGCACAAAGCATCCACGAATGTGGCGAGGCTGAAATTCAAGGTTACATGCTGCGAGAGAAGGGGAGGCCGCTGGCCCGAGGGAATTTATGCCAGAGTGTGGCACGCGTCTTGGTCAAATGCGGCGAGTGCTCTCTTGATCAAGATCGGACTGATGGCCACTGGCATGATCGAGCAAATTCACACGATAAACAGTCTGAAGGGACTGCAGCGCAGGAGGTGGATTCCAACGCGTGGGGGAGACAGTCACGGGGCTTCCCATTGAAGACCCAAATTCTTCTGGATGATTCCGCTACTACTAGTATAGTAATAATAAGCCAGTAACATCAAGCCAGGGTAGTGGCAACAATCAAATCCCTGGCAAATTCATCTCGCGGAGTAATAGAACACACAAACTCCTCCGGATGCCTTTCAAAGCCCCCTTACTAGTCAGCTCCGAACTAGCTCGAAATGACGGATCACTCACACGAGGAGCGAGCTTCCAACTGGGGTCGTATCCCTGACAGGAATTTCATTGCCGTACTCATCTCTCGCCTTTGTGACATTGTATACGGATAAAACGGATGCGGCTACCATGAAGAGTGTTGCCTCCACAAAATGACGTCCAGGACAAATCCACTTGCCAACGCCAAACGCTAGCGCTATAGTTGGGTCGTCTTGGAAGGTCCCATCATCATTAAGGAAGCGGTTGGGATTAAATGTCTCCGGTTCTGGGTATTTCTCGGGTCATGTAGTATCGCCCTAGTATCCCTCAGACAGATGTAGAGACACAGCCTGTTATGGCCTCTGACTCACCAAGCGTTCGCAATTATTATAGAACCTACGCGGAAAAAAAAATAAGGGGTGATTTACCAGGCTGCTCGGTCCAACTGTGTACAAACCTTTGGGAATGAAGAAACCCTTGTAAACGTCATCCTTGCTCGACGCGTGGGGAACACCTAATGTAGAGGTCAGATCGTTGTAATTCATTCTATCTGGAGGGAAGCTGCACCCATCGGTGTCACCATTTTCCATCTTAACAGTTCTTTACACAAGGCTTCTATGTATGGAAGTCGCGGCCTGTCATCGAACGTTGGCAATCTGTCTCTTGAGATGAGAGTGTCAAGTTCTGCCTGTGCTCGCTTCTGCACCTCTGGATAGAGAACGAGCACTAGGAAGAGAGAAGACATAGCTGACACAGTCTGAACTGTATACTTAGTCAAGTTGGAATGGAGACAATGGAATTCGCACAGTGTCTGAAGCGGCTGGTGGTTACGTTGAAGTAAGTATCTCGTGCTTTCATTGCAAAGGATAACCATTCACCTTGAAACATAGATCCGAGTGTTTCCTTGATAATCCTTTCCCGCGTTTGGCGTTCTGAATGACTCAGCTTCTCCATCTCCTGGAGTTGTTCACGGGCGAGTGACGGCGCGGCGGTTCCCTCTCGCTGTAGCTGCATGAGCCGAGATGTACATAGGAGATACAACTAGTGCAAACCATAGCGTTCTTCACAAAATCGATAGGCTCGTTCATCATCCTCTGACCCAGTTCCCTTCCTATCCTCGCCAGCGACTCATGGTTAAACCAAGGGACCCACGAGGGGATGTGTCGCACTATAAGTGGTTGTTGTGAGTCATTTGCATGGCGGTGGTGAGGTGAGCACCCATACAAAACGGGAGATGATTAACCAACACCGCTCCGGGTAAGGCAAGGGGTGCCGCGATCTTTGAGATTTGCACCGCAGGTATCATCATTTCATCATCGTGTGCTTTCAGATCATACCCATAAGTGAGGGACATGATGAGTTTTCCTTGAAGACTACATGGTCGTTAGTGGTCATTCGATTCTAATAAAATGGCCGCTGACAGCTTAATATGGTCACGGAAGTCATCTGGCGCTGCAAGGAGTTGGCCAAGAAATCCTCGCGTCTTTCCCTCGATCATCTGTCGATATGAAGAGGTTGCGCCGGGTCGAAGGCTGCGATCCACTAGCTTTCGGCCTTCGCGCCAACGTTCTTTGTGCTGGAGAACTAGGAGCCAATCTATTTTCATCCTACACACAATCCGAGAGTCATTTATGTGAGGGAAATTGAACGGCAAAAATAAAATAAGCGCACATTTGGTAAATCGGCAACATAGGCCTATCTGAGTATATTTCTCCACGTTTCTCAAGCAAGTCCTTGATAGAGGATAGCGAGCACAGCACCACAATGACCTCACCCAACACCTGAAGACACACGACATCGCCTGATGAACCTTTAATAGAATAGCAGTATTTCAATAGTGTCATCCAAACCATGTTTCTTGGACATATTTGCATAAGAAACCCAAGGTAATTGCTTCGGAGCATCGAGGAGGTTCCCTATTATAGGCCAGGATCGTGGACCAGGTAGATAAGGGATTCCTCTTCGTCTTCTGTGGTCTCTGAGAGCAAGGAGGAGATAAACAAGAACGGAGAGCATAAGACAGTCGATGGCCCTGATAGTTGGGACCTGCATGATTGAAAATCGCTCTATCAAAGGCGAAGGCAAGATGGTATTTATGAGGAATTGACGCGCAGCCATCAAATTTGCCCATATCAGGTCACACAGGTTACAGTAAGAGCACCCTGAATTGACGACATTGCCCAAAACTGATCCATATCCCAAGCATGGATCCGCGTCCCGGAAATTCATTGTGGTCGAGGTCTGCTACTCGGAAGCCAGAGGGCGAACCTGTGACACTTAGGGACATGGCCGGCTAGCAAGCCATTTAGTAAACGCGAAGTGTAGAGGATATAGGTCACCCCTTCCAGAGCCACTATGCAGTCATGTTGAACGCCTTCTGCGTTAGCGTCGTAAGGAGCGAGCACTTTCATCGCTGTTAGCGCGATGATTCAAATTTGTGACCCACGCGAGAGGATATGAAAATGGAAACCTCTTCCAAGTATTCCGCTAGACACATCAAATGGAAGGCGCAAGGGAGGGAGCGAACTATAACCATCTCGCTGAGCATAAAAAATCTACAGCCAGCCAATCGGAGTCCAGGGCCGACCTGGTGATACAAGTCCGGGAGTTGTGTCCTGCAAGCCGGCCAATGTCAGACTGCGTCCGAGACCCAACCCGTGGATGCGGTCTAGGGGCCAAGCTTGGTCGGCTCTCAGACTCGATTCGGCGGATAACGTCCCCCAGTCCGACTCCTCCGGCCCGCTGTAGAGTTGCGTTGAAGTTACACGTACCACTGGCAATGACACAAATCGACCTCGCCATTTCAGACTTCAGTACTCACTCAGCACTCGCTTACTTGTTTTGCTTGTTCT
This sequence comes from Lactifluus subvellereus, assembly GCA_022496195.1. Classification (NCBI taxonomy): domain Eukaryota; kingdom Fungi; phylum Basidiomycota; class Agaricomycetes; order Russulales; family Russulaceae; genus Lactifluus; species Lactifluus subvellereus. The sequence goes on along the minus strand of WTXC01000013.1, from coordinate 233,100 downwards.
TTTCTCTTCGACGTTTGACGCGGCCAGTGTGTAGAGGATGATATCAGCACTCCGATACGGGTCCACAACACATGATGGTCACCCTGATATCAACCGGCAAGAATCGGCGAGCGAAGAGCCACTGAAGAGCCATCACGACTCGAAAGTGATCGGCGTTGCATGGCTGTGGTAGACCTGACCCTGTAGTATCTTCTTCGATAGAAAGGGCTCGAGGGAGGTTCTAGGTCCTGGCGGCTTGCAGCGGCCCATTCGTCAATTTCAAAGTTGCCACACTCACATTCTTGCTTGACCAAGTATCTGCCTGCCGCAGGCAGTAGGTGTAGTTCATGCTACGGTCCAACCCAGAAAGATTCCGCAAGTCATCAAAGCGACGAGCGCGCACGCACTGTGCGATTACAGTCCTTACGCAGTGACAAACGAGATGTGGTGAATTGTGTCATGGGCTCAGCTAAGGATCACGACCTGATGACCTGTTATAGTAAGAGTTTCGCACGCTTGGGTCGTTGTTGCACTCAGTCGTGATTGTACCACACCTGATAGGGAGGCTTTTGAGGTTGACGAACATACCTCTTCTCGTCTCAGCGACACCCACACGTACGAACCCGCCAGCTGGGTATCTCAGCCCTTGTGCTAGGGTAGGAAGGGGCTTCCAGCTGAAGATGGAAATTCTTGGATCTATCAAAATACACTACAAAACTCGGGCACACGGTACAAACGAAAAAAGTAACATTAGGCCAAGATGCTCGTCACAACTAAATCCTTTGCGAGCTCATCTCTCGGAGTAATAGAACATACAAACTTCTCTGGTTCCCTTTCAAAGTTCTCCTAGTCAGGGCGAAGAGCTGGCTCGAAATGACCCATCACTCACAGCATAAATGTGCCGTCAACTGGCATCGCATCCTTGACGGGTATTTCGTGGCCATGCTTGTCTCTCGCCTTCGTGACATTGAATACGGACAGCACGGATGCGGCGACGATGAAGAGTGTCACATCCACAAAGTGGCGTCCAGGACAAATCCGCTTTCCAATGCCAAATGCGAGTGCGATAGTCGGATCGTCTTGGAAGGTCCCGTCATCGCTGAGGAAGCGCTCTGGATTGAAAACTTCTGGTTCTGGGTATAGCTCTGGGTTATGTAGAATTGCCCTAAGAACCCTCAGAAAGATGTCAAGAGACATAGCTTGTCATGACCTCCGACGCACCAAGTGTCGGCAATTATTATAGAACCTAAGCGGTGGAACATTGAGAGGTAAATGCGAATTACGGGAGAGCTCGATTCAATGGTTCATCAAACCTTTCGGAATGAAAAATCCTTCATAGATGTCATCCTCGCTCGACGCGTGAGGGACTCCTGATGAAATCAGATCTTGTAATCTACACCATCGAGAAGGAACTCGCACCGATTGGTAGCACTACTCCCCATCTTAACAACTCCTTACACACGGCCTCAATGTATGGAAGACGTGGCCGGTCATCAAACGTTGGCAACCTGTCTCTTGATACAACAGAGTCGAGTTCTGCCTGTGCTCGCTTCTGCACCTCTGGATAGAGAATGAGCGCAAGGAAGAGATAAGACACCAAGGACACAGTCTGAAACGTGTACGTTAGTTGAGTGGGAATAGAAGCAGTGAAACCCGCACGGTGTCTGAACCGGCTGATGATCGCCTTGAAGTAAGCATCCTATGCTTCGTGGTAAAAGAAAATAACCCCTCACCTAGAAACATAGATCCAAGGATTTCCTTGATCACCCTCTCCCGCGCTTGTCGCTCCGGACCGTTCAGGTTCTCCATCTCCTGGAGATGTTCACAAGCAAGTGATGGAATGGCAGTTCCATCTCGCTATAGCAGCATTAGTCGAGTTGTACGCGAGAAATGTAATCTGTACAACCATTGCGTTCTTCACGAAATTGATAGGCTCGTTCATTGTCCTCTGACCTAGTTCCCTTCCTATCCTCGCCAGAGATTCATAGTTAAACCAAGGAACCCATGAGGGGATGTGTCGCACTAAAAGCGGTTGAGAGTCACTTGCGTGAAAGTGATTAAGTAGGCATCCATACAGAACGGGAGATGATTCACCAACAGCGCTCCGGGTAAGATAGGAGGTGTCACGATCCGTGCAATCTGCACCGGAGCTTCTATCATCTCATCATCATGTACTTTTAGGTCATATCTGTAAGTGATGGACATGATGAGTTTCCCTTGAAGACTACATAGTCGTTAGGAGCTACATTTTAATAAAATGGCTGCTGACAGCTTAATATGGTCATGCAGGTCATCTGGTGCTGCAAAGGAGTTGGCCAAGAAATCCTCGCGTCTTTTCCTCGATCATCTGTCGATATGATGACGTTGCGCCAGGTCGAAGGCTGCGGCCCATTAATTTTCTGCCCTCGCGCCAACGCTATCCGTTCTGTAGGAGAAAGAAGAACCAATCTGTTTCCATTCTAAATAGAATTCCAGAGTCATTTGTGTAAGGGCGATCGAAACTAGGTTAAGCGCACATTTGGTGAACCGGAAACACAGGCCGATTTGAGTATATTTCTCCACGCTTTTCAAGTAAGTCTCTGACAGCGGACAGCGAGCATAGCACCACAACGACTTCTCCGAAAATCTGAAGACACATCACATCGCCTGATGAACCCTTTAACAGGAATGGCAGTGTTTCAATAGCGATATCCAAACCATGTTTCTTGGACATTTCTGCGTAAGCAGCCCAAGGTGATTGCTTCGGAGCATCGAGGAGATTCCCTATTATAGGCCAGGATCGCGGACCAGGTGGATAAGGGATTCCTCTTCGTCTTCTGTGGTCTCTGAGAGCAAAGAGGAGATAAGCAAAAATAGAGAGCATGAGACAGTCGACAGCTATGAGATGGGGGACCTGCATGGTTGAACAACGCCGCTTCGAAAGGATAGTTAAGAGGCTATATATGAAGAATCGATGCATCCATTGGCACGGTTTGTACCGTGCTGGCGCCACGTCCTGATCTGAAGACAGCCAACACCCTTGACCTGGATCCAGTTCCAAAAACTCAATGCCGGAGATCCGCGGAACTGTGTTGTAAGGCCAGACTGGCCAGTACTTGACAGTATCAGGACGTGATCGAATGATTCACGTCCGATCGCACCGAAACATATCCGAGTATTATCCACGATACGCCCGCGGACACCACAGTCTGGAATACATACCACCCACCCTGAGGTAATGCCGGACGCCTTTTGCGTTCGGTATGATGAAAACAGCACTTTTATTGCTGTTAACTGGGTGGTCTGTCACGGTGACCCACCGAGGGAGAGAAGCTAGGCTAGACATAGTAAATGGAAGGCGCAAAGGGTAAACGCGGATGAGTTTGTCGGAATAATCGAAATTGACATATATATATGTTTCAGTTTCAGAAATCCCCAATACTGTATTCGGTTATCAGGTTTACTAAATCAAAATCATGGCCTCCACTGATGGGTAAAGTCACGATGATCACTACTGATAAGCATGATCAACACTCATTAGTATGGTAATCAGATGGGCCACTCAGGCTTTACACATGCAGTCAATAAATAATTGATTGACAATTACACGTTATTACAGCTCAGGCTCAAGACCACTGTCGTACTTCAGAGGATTTACTCCAATATCCTATCAGTTTCCTGTCCATCCTGGCAAGGAAAGATAGTGAATGACCACGGAGCGAGCAAAGCGTGTCGACGCGCAGAGAGGGTGTGTGCTTTGGCGGCAGAATCAAGAAGGATTTCCTAACGCGAAGACTCCAGGACATTTGACGGCACGGCAGCTTGGCTTGGCGCCGAGAGGTCGGACGATGAGGATTCGAAAAGGGAGCTTCAGGGCAGTTCACGCGAAAGGAGAAATGAGAAGAATGGTTCTCAAAAGATCCTGGCCTTCGAGGAAGCCCTACAGGGGTTTATATACTTGTGCAAGCGTCTCTAATCACTAACAACGAAGAGTAGTAAGCAATTTCAGGACAAAACAAAAAATGTGGACACTACAGATATCCGGACGCGATTGAGAGCGAAACGAAGTCAGAATATGAAAAGTTGAAATTTGTCCGGGTAGTAAGGAGAGGGTATGAAGGGTTTAGCAAGCAGTGACTGTTGTGCATAGGTGGGTCTGGTTGAACTGGAACAAGGGAATGCCAAGATTTGTGGCTGTAGCACGATACTTTGTGTGAGGAGTGATGCAGGCCGATAAGATGTAGCTCGAATCAGTGCTGCGGGCGCTTCAAAGTGCTCATTCCAAGCGCAACAGGTGTTCCCCCTTACAGTGGAGATGGTGGGTTGGGGATAGTAGGATGGGACAATGGGGAGGGCGATTCATTTTGGATGGACCACTCACCAAGTTGGCTCTTTTTATATGTTTGGTGGGGTCACGGTACTGCGCAGCAGGGTCAAGAATGGAGCACAACGACCTGCACTCCTAGTGTGGAGTGCACCCAGGGAGCTGTGAGGTGGGGCAAATGGAGGACATGCCAGGTTTCCAAAATGGGCTTGTCTCTGTAACGTGACGGCAGTGCTGAGAGGGACACGCGTTAGGACCTCAACAGCGTCGTGGCAAATAGTCAAGCCTTCCTCCGGTCCGCGCAGCTCCTGATTGTCAATTGTCGCACGCACCTCGGGAAAGGCGGACTACGCTGCAGCATTGGGCTCTAGTAGCAGCAAGGTGTACTGTACATGCGTAGGTGCTGGTAGAACCAAGTGAGGCCGATAGTGCCAGTAGGGCTGCGCATTGTGCTGTATACCGACAGGTCATACGGTGCTGTCTGACGGTGGTGGGGACTAGGAAGACGAGGAGTGAGCTAAAGAACGGAAGTGAACGATCCAGATGTGAGGGATGAAATGCAGCCGATGGAGGCCGCAGATAGTCCGAACTGAACACACGAGGAATACAGAAGGCAGTGGGAAGGTAGCACAGAGCAGTGACGGTGGAGACAACTGCTGAGATGCTTGACACCCTGACCTGGTACCCAGCGCGCACAACGATGACACCGGCCCTCAAGCATGTGCGCACGCTCGAGTTTGCCAGGCCGCTGGCGTGGAGTTGTGCGGAAGGCAGTGCGTAGGGAGGATGGGCACGCAGTAGAGGCAGCGGTGCCTAGTGGAGCGTACAATTCGACGGTGGCAAGGGAGTTAGGGCAGTTCAACATACCATGAAAGCATTCCTGTTCCCGTGCAGGCGCAGAGCGGACAGAGGCCAGTGTGGCCGGAGCCGCGGACGAGGCGCGGGGCGTAAAGGTCGAAGCCGTCGTGCGGGGGACAGTACAAACAGAAGGGCTTTGCTGTAATGCGCGTGTTCTTTCGGCGATGGGTTGGGTACTTGACAGACGCAGGGCGCTTTGCCACGAAAGCGGAGGACAGGGTGCACGGTGCACTTGATATGATTTGATGGAAATTATCGACATTACTTTGGCCAAAAAAACCCGCCCTTTCTTGGGTCCAGTTTTCGTCGGGTACCACCAACCCTGTCACCATCTGTCATGACAACCCCTAACCCCGACGAGCTCGCCCAAGAAAATTTGTCAGCCTCTGTCATTAGTTACTGATCAGTGTTTATTAAGACCATCAGCTGCCGTCAGCTAGCACCGATATACTTTTTTTGGATTTTTCCGACATTTCGTAGAATAGCGCGACCCTCAGCTTCGTGTATCATAGCTGAGATCTTATCGTTACAGATCTCAATACCCTCACCTCAAGAAAGTGGTGTAAAAAACACAACTGTGGTCCCAGAATGCATATGCCGTGGCAGTGTTGTCAAAAGTGGTGGGTGGGTGTGACAGGCGAGGAGACGTGTGATGATTCGTATTGAGTTGAACGAAGAAAGTCAGATGTGTAAATTGGACCAGAGCATCACGAGCACACTGCTTATTGTCCAAGTACAAAGCATCCACGAATGTGGCGAGACTGAAGTTCAAGGATTACATGCGAGATAACATTGACGGGGTCTGAGAAGAGGGAGGGGGGGAATTCATGCCAGAGTGTGGCACACGTCTTGGCCGAATGCGAGCGCTCCCTCGATCAAGATCGGACTGATGGCCATGATCGGGAAAATTCACACCATAATTTCAACAGGCTGAAGGGACTGCAGCGCAGGATTCCAACGCGTGAGGCAGACATTCACGGGGCTTCCCATTGAGGATCCAAATTCTTGGATGATCCTGCAAGGTGCAACACTATACACAGCGCTAATAATAAGCCAGTAACATCAAGCCAGGGTAGTGGCAACAATCAAATCCCTGGCAAACTCATCTCGCGGAGTAATAGAACACACAAACTCCTCCGGATGCCTTTCAAAGCCCCCTTACTAGTCAGCCCTGAAGCTAGCTCGAAATGACGGATCACTCACACAACGAGCGAATTTTCAACTGGGGTCGCATCCCTGACGGGAATTTCATTGCCGTACTCATCTCTCGCCTTTGTGACATTGTATACGGATAAAACGGATGCGGCTACCATGAAGAGTGTTGCCTCCACAAAATGACGTCCAGGACAAATCCACTTGCCAACGCCAAACGCTAGCGCTATAGTTGGGTCGTCTTGGAAGGTCCCATCATCATTAAGGAAGCGGTTGGGATTAAATGTCTCCGGTTCTGGGTATTTCTCGGATCATGTAGTATCGCCCTAGTATCCCTCAGACAGATGTAGAGACACAGCCTGTTATGGCCTCTGACTCACCAAGCGTTCGCAAATATTATAGAACCTACGCGGAAAAAAAATAAGAGGTGATTTACCAGGCTGCTCTGTCCAACTGTGTACAAACCTTTGGGAATGAAGAAACCCTTGTAAACGTCATCCTTGCTCGACGCGTGGGGAACACCTAATGTAGAGGTCAGATCGTTGTAATTCATTCTATCTGGAGGGAAGCTGCACCCATCGGTGTCACCATTTTCCATCTTAACAGTTCTTTACACAAGGCTTCTATGTATGGAAGTCGCGGCCTGTCATCGAACGTTGGCAATCTGTCTCTTGAGATGAGAGTGTCAAGTTCTGCCTGTGCTCGCTTCTGCACCTCTGGATAGAGAACGAGCACTAGGAAGAGAGAAGACATAGCTGACACAGTCTGAACTGTATACTTAGTCAAGTTGGAATGGAGACAATGGAATTCGCACAGTGTCTGAAGCGGCTGGTGGTTACGTTGAAGTAAGTATCTCGTGCTTTCATTGCAAAGGATAACCATTCACCTTGAAACATAGATCCGAGTGTTTCCTTGATAATCCTTTCCCGCGTTTGGCGTTCTGAATGATTCAGCTCCTCCATCTCCTGGAGTTGTTCACGAGCAAGTGACGGCGCGGCGGTTCCCTCTCGCTGTAGCTGCATGAGCCGAGATGTACATAGGAGATACAACTAGTGCAAACCATAGCGTTCTTCACAAAATCGATAGGATCGTCCATCATTCTCTGACCCAGTTCCCTTCCTATCCTCGCCAGCGACTCATAGTTAAACCAAGGGACCCACGAGGGGATGTGTCGCACTATAAGTGGTTGTTGTAAGTCACGTAAATGGCGATGGTGAAGTGAGCACCCATACAAAACGGGAGATGATTAACCAACACCACTCCCGGTAATGCAAGGGGTGTCGTGATCTTTGAGATTTGCACCGCAGGTATCATCATTTCATCATCGTGTGCTTTCAGATCATACCCGTAAGTGAGGGACATGATGAGTTTTCCTTGAAGACTACATGGTCGTTAGTGGTCATTCGATTCTAATGAAACGGCCGCTGACAGCTTAATATGGTCACGGAAGTCATCTGGCGCTGCAAGGAGTTCACCAAGAAATCCTCGCGTCTTTTCCTCGATCATCTGTCGATATGAAGAGGTTGCGCCGGGTCGAAGGCTGCGATCCACTAACTTTCGGCCTTCACGCCAACGTTCTTTGTGCTGGAGGAGAGCCAAGAGCCAATCTATTTTCATTCTACATAGAATCCCAGAACCATTAGTGTGAGACGATTGAATGGCAAAATTAGGGCAAGCGCACATCTCGAAAATCGGCAACGTAGGCCTATCTGAGTATATTTCTCCACGTTTCTCAAGCAAGTCCTTGACATCGGATAGCGAGCACAGCACCACAATGACCTCACCGAAAATCTGAAGACCCACGACATCGCCTGATGAACCTTTAATAGAATAGCAATATTTCAATAGTGTCACCCAAACCATGTTTCTTGGACATATCTGCGTAAGCAGCCCAAGGTGATTGCTTCGGAGCATCGAGGAGATTCCCTATTATAGGCCAGGATCGTGGACCGGGTGGATAAGGGATTCCTCTTCGTCTCCTGTGGTCTCTGAGAGCAAGGAGGAGATAAACAAGAACGGAGAGCATAAGACAGTCGATGGCCCTGATAGTTGGGACCTGCATGATTGAAAATCGCTCCATCAAAGGCGAAGGCAAGATGGTGTTTATGAGGAATTACATACATGTTGCGCATTAAAAAAAAATGAGGAATCGATGCGCAGCCATCAAAGTTGCCCATATACAGGTTACGGTAAGAGCACCCTGAACTGACGACATTCCAAGCATGGACCCGCGTCCTGGAAATTCATTGTGGTCGAGGTCTGCTACTCGGAAGCGAGAAGGTGAACCTGTGACATTTAGGGACATGGACGGCTAGCAAGCCGTTTCAATTAGTAAATGCGAACTGTACTAACCCTGTCAGTTACCAAAAAAAAATCGGAAGTGCTCTCGGAAACAATAGGTATGAATATATAGACCCTCGGACAACCCGGGATATGCAACAGGACATGTATTCAAGAGGCCTGCCTAGTTATTTAAGGGATAAGTAGAGAAGATAAAGACGAGGATGGAAGACGACTCGGAGGATGGTTTGGGGAAAATAGGGAGTTGCAAAAAATCTGTCTGTACAGCAGTCTATACTCATCCGATTGCCTCAATATTTGGCATGGAGGTGTGATTATATGTATAATTGTTGATCCCCAACTTTGGACCCATTCCAGTTATTTGTTCCTGAATGGTAAACGGTTAATGACCTTTTGAAACGACTGGCCATTAAAATCGTTATATTGAAGCAGTATCAAAACAGATTTCTCTGGTGTAAAATCGGGAGCATCCATGGCATATATACTAGTATCAAATGACAAAAACTCCGAGGGCAATCATTCTAATGCAAAAGTCGATTTTGTAACTCTAGGTCATTTTGTAAACCGATGCACGTGTCAGTAGAGGATATAGGTCACCCCTTCCAGAGCCACAATGTGGCCATGCCGAACGTCTTCTGCGTTAGCATGTAAGGGGCGAGCACTTTCATTGCTGTTAGCGCAATGATTCAAATCTGTGACCCACGCGTGAGAATGCAGAGAGGATATGAAAATGGAAACCTCTTCCAAGTATTCCGCTAGACACATCAAATGGAAGACGCAAGGGAGGGAGCGAACTATAACCTATCTCGCTGAGCATAAAAGTCTACAGCCAGCCAATTGGAGTTCAGGGCCGATCTGGTGATACAAGTCCGAAAGTTGTATCCTCAGGCTGCCAACTTGAACTGGCCAAAGTCAGACTGCGTCCGAGACCCAACCTGGGGATGCGGGCGTTATACACGCATTTCTTGTTGCCTTGGTGTCGATACGCAGTTACAGTAAGCATAAAGAAACCTGCATAAAACTTTTTTTGACTTGTACGAGCTCGTAGTAGCTCGTACGAGTTGAAAAAGTGAGATAAGTCCATAAGTTGAAAAGGAACCTAGATTCGGCCAAAAGTTTGCTTGTTCATGTTACCGAAAAGTAATTACAGTAAGTAGCCTAGTGGTAAGGCACCCCAGTCCTTGTGCGTTCGCGGCCTACGTTACAGGGTGGTGGTGGGCTTGATGTTAGCATGTTTTGTCGTGTGGTTGTATGTGTCTGTGTCGGGAATCTTTTCGCGTAGTATGTCCGCCAGCTGGGTATCTCAGCCTGGTGCTAGGAGACTGAAGATGGAAATTCTTGAATTTGTTCTGAAAAATACACTACAGAACTCGGGCACACGGTACAAAGGAAAAAAGTAACATTAGGCCAAGATGCTCATCACAACTAAACCCTTTGCGAGCTCATCTCTCGGAGTAATAGAACATACAAACTTCTCTGGGTGCCTTTCAAAGTTCTCCTAGTCAGGGCGAAGAGCCGGCTCGAAATGACCGATCACTCACACCACGGCTGTGCTGTCAACTGGCATCACATCCTTGACGGGTATTTCGTGGCCATGCTCGTCTCTCGCCTTCGTGACATTGAATACGGACAGCACGGATGCGGCGACGATGAAGAGTGTCACATCCACAAAGTGGCGTCCAGGACAAATCCGCTTTCCAATGCCAAATGCTAGTGCGATAGTCGGATCGTCTTGGAAGGTCCCGTCATCGCTGAGGAAGCGCTCAGGATTAAAAACTTCTGGTTCTGGGTATAGCTCTGGGTTATGTAGAATCGCCCTAAGGACCCTCAGAAAAATGTCGAGAACATAGCCTGTTATGACCTCCGACGCACCAAGTGTCGGCAATTATCATAGAACCTATGCGGTGATACAGTAAGAGGTAAATGTGAATTAGGGGAGAGCTCGATTCAATGGTTCATCAAACCTTTCGGAATGAAAAATCCTTCATAGATGTCATCCTCGCTTGACGCGTGAGGAACACCTGATGTGAAGTCAGATCTTGTAATCCACACCATTCCATTGAGAAGGAACTCGCACCGATTGGTAGCACTATTCCCCATCTTAACAACTCCTTACACACGGCCTCAATGTACGGAAGACTTGGCCGGTCATCAAACGTTGGCAACCTGTCTCTTGATACAACAGAGTCGAGTTCTGCCTGTGCTCGCTTCTGCACCTCTGGATAGAGAATGAGCGCGAGGAAGAGATAAGACACCAAGGACACAGTCTGAAACGTGTACGTTAGTTGAGTGGGAATAGAAGCAGTGAACCCGCACGGTGTCTGAACCGGCTGACAATCGCCTTGAAGTAAGCATCCTATGCTTCGTGGTAAAAGAAAATAACCATTTACCTTGAAACATAGATCCAAGGATTTCCTTGATCACCCTCTCCCGCGCTTGTCGCTCCGGACCGTTCAGGTTCTCCATCTCCTGGAAATGTTCGCAAGCAAGTGATGGAATGGCAGTTCCATCTCGCTATAGCGGCATCAGTCGAGTTGTACGCGAGAAATGCAATCAGTACAACCATTGCGTTCTTCACGAAATTGATAGGCTCGTTCATTGTCCTCTGACCTAGTTCCCTTCCTATCCTCGCCAGAGATTCATAGTTTAACAAAGGAACCCATGAGGGGATGTGTCGCACTAAAAGCGGTTGAGAGTCACTTGCGTGAAAGTGATAAAGTAGGCATCCATACAGAACGGGAGATGATTCACCAACAACGCTCCGGGTAAGACAAGAGGTGCCGCGATCCGTGCAATCTGCACCGGAGCTTCTATCATCTCATCATCATGTGCTTTCAGGTCATATCCGTAAGTGATGGACATGATGAGTTTCCCTTGAAGACTGCATGGTCGTTAATGGCCACTCGATTCTAATAAAATGACTGCTGACAGCTTGATATGGTTATGCAAGTCATCTGGTGCTGCAAGGAGTTGGCCAAGAAATCCTCGCGTCTTTTCCTCGATCATCTGTCGATATGATGACATTGCGCCGGGTCGAAGGCTGCGATCCATTAATTTTCTGCCCTCGCGCCAACGTTCTCCGTTCTGGAGGAGAAAGGAGAACCAATCTGTTTCCATTCTAAATAGAATTCCACGAGTCATTTGTGTAAGGGCGATCGAAACTAGGTTAAGCGCACATTTGGTGAACCGGAAACACAGGCCGATTTGAGTATATTTCTCCACGTTTTTCAAGTAAGTCTTTGATAGTGGACAGCGAGCATAGCACCACAACGACTTCTCCGAAAATCTGAAGACACATCACATCGCCTGATGAACCCTTTAACAGGAATGGCAGTGTTTCAATAGCGATATCCAAACCATGTTTCTTGGACATTTCTGCGTAAGCAGCCCAAGGTGATTGCTTCGGAACATCGAGGAGATTCCCTATTATAGGCCAGGATCGTGGACCGGGTGGATAAGGGATTCCTCTTCGTCTTCTGTGGTCTCTGAGAGCAAGGATGAGATAAGCAAAAATGGAGAGCATAAGACAGTCGACGACTGTGAAATGGGGGACCTGCATAGTTGAACAACGCCGCTTCGAAAGGGGGGTTAAGAGGCTATATCTGAAGAATCGACGAGCATCCACGTAGTTGTCCGGATTGTGCCGTGCTGGCGCCAGCATCCTGACCTGAACATCCTGGACCAAAAACTCAATGCCGGAGATCCGCGGAACTGTCGTAAGGCCAAACTGGCCGGTACTTGACAGTACTGTATTGTACAGTACCAAAAAGCAATGCGCAATGGATATCGGACGCTCCTTCCAGTGGGGCCACCCTGAGGTAATGTCGGACACCTTTTGCGTTCGGTATCATGAAAAAAGCTTTTATTGATGTTAACTGGGTCCACCGGGGGGAGAAGCCAGACATAGTAAATGGAAGGTGCAAAGGAGCCATTCCGAGTCATTCAGGAAATTACTCAACGTACTGTAACACTTAGTACGTTGAGGTTGACAAGAATGAATTGCTAAGGCCCTGTTCGGCTGAAATAATCTCGGATTATAATCCAGATTGTACCGCCAAAAAAAATAATCGATTCTTCAATCATAGCCAATCTGGTTAAATAATCCGGATTATAATCCGAAATTATTTCAACCGAACAGGGCCTAAGGTAGCATCAGGAACTGGCATCCCCTAGGATTTGGCTTCTGTTCATGCTACATGAAATATTTTTCCAAAACACTCTCTAGGAAACTAGATATTTCTCTTCCAATTGTAGAGGCTATATTTTGTGTTGTTGTGCTGCAGAGGCGGAGAAGGGTGTAACCCTACCCTAGGGGGTGTCAGTTTTTGATGGCCGCTACCTTATTCCGGCTGAGTCGTGGTCGAGTCGTACGTTTACAGGACTTTACCGGTGAGCGGTAGAGTTCTCGGATAACCCTCTCAGAGTCGGAAACGCGTACACATGTAAGGTGAGATGGACGAATCGGGACCATGGAATCATCCCGCCCGCTAGACCAATTGTATTATTGATACTCAAGTTTTGAAGTCGTAAATTTATTATAATATATAACAGACATGGCGACATTGACATTGTGACCCCCATCCCCCGGCCTCAGAAAGTACGTTCCAGGTAGTTTTCCGTGGTACACCCACATAGATGAGGCCAACGCGAGAACGGTCAGTAGATGACTGAGGATCGGGCTGATAATGCAAGCCGAGGCCTTCACCGAGAGATCGTATTCAGTTATACAGTACCTATTCACAAATCCCTCTGGTCAATCCTGCAGACACCTTCCTATGTACTCGGCAGCCATGTTCGTGCCTCTCATAGCCAGCAGAGGCTAAGAAGCCAACGTTGGTACTATAGTTCTTGCACCATTCAACAACTTCGTTGAAGTTGGGCCATTCATGGGACCTGGGACCTGGCCCTAGCCCAGACCTGAAAACCAACTTGAAGCTGCGGGTCGCGGTTTGCCTCAGGTCTGTGAAAAGCGGGATTTCATGATCCTTGAAAAATTCATGCTAACAGCATTAGTCTAATACTTGCATACAATGATGTGATTGTTAACGCCAGACATCACGCCAGGGTCAAGAAGAAAATGATGTCCGTGACCATCCTGATGTCACCACACTACTACAAGGCCCTGTTAATATCTGGCTTCAAGGACATACAGCACACAGGGCACCACCCCAGGAACCCTAATTGTCTGGCCCCACGACAGCTTTCGCTATTGATCACCACGGAAGCATGGTTTCGGGAGCTTCTATGCGCTACATGCCCAAGAAATTACGAGATACGGCGGAGCATCCAAAGCCAGTGAGCCGCTCACAGTATACCTACAGTAATGAAAATCAGCCAAGACCGGGGCAGGCGAGTTTCTGGCTTACGACGAGGATTAATGTGGCACCAATTCGAGGTCTTCTCAGGCCATGACTGTTCTTAACTTCTTCTCTAAAAGATGCAGGTGCTCCATTCCGCATGCTCCGCGTTCCTGATCGCGAACGAGCCTATACTTCCTCTTTGCGGCACACCCCTGGACATCGCAGATGAAGGGTGCCTGCGGCTTGGGCGGCTGCTCCTGTGTGTCCATGTTAACATCTCCCCCTGCGTCAAACGCCGGCTGGTACGGCATTGGTAGTAACGATGTGGGCACCGAGAACGATAGAAACATCTTGTTCCCGGGGGGTGTGTCAGGGGTGGGTCGCAAGGTTGAAATCCACCGGTAGCATGTTGGGACGACCTCAGCCACTGGTGCTACTGGAACGTCGCCGTTCTCGTCTTCTTCCATCTCGCCCTCAGCTGGGGTCCCGTTGCCGCCCGTGTGGGTGGCAGGCGTGCGGTCTTCTGCACTGGCGAGCGGGTTTCGTCTATTTCGTGTTCCCGATTTTTTTTTGAGGAGACGGTTGATGGTCTCTGCCTGTAGACAGCGACTTGGTCAGACAGGTGCATAAGGGAGAGATTAATGCGCACTTTCTCGTCTTCTAGCTTTTTCTCGGAGAGGTGCTTGCGCTTACGCGCTGTCTCTTCACGTCTGAGTGCGATCTCAGCCTCGTTCAGCTGTTTTTTCTTGCGTGACGTTTCATCTACACCAATTACTGGTTAGTAACGACCACCGGGGGGGTATCCCATGGAGTGAACGACTCACCCAGGGAAACGTGAGATGATCCAACTACGCTCGCAAGGACCGCTTGACGCGTGGTCAAAGGTCGTTTGGCGTCACCCCGGGGCTGATCGTCATCATCGTCCTCAGACTCGACGTCGCTGTCGAGGTCCTTGTCTTTGTGAACAGCGCGGCGTACCCGAGGAGGCTTCTGAGTGGGAAGCTTGAGCGTGATTTTAAGCCGCGATGAGCGGGACGGCGTAGAGGGTGCAGGCGGAGGGGACACCGACGGCGAAGAGAGCTCATCCAGATCCGACTGTCACAAATACAGTGAAAGTGAGTGACACCGTCAAGCACTGTTGAAATAAGAGAGAACCGCTATGTACCTCCTGCAGGTCGCCTTCGCCGTCGTCGGCGGGTTCCTCATCCTCTCCACCCTCCTCAGGTTCGTCCGCTTCTTCGCCTTCCTCCTCTCCCTCATCACCCTCATCGCCCTCGT
Organism: Lactifluus subvellereus; assembly: GCA_022496195.1. Lineage (NCBI taxonomy): Eukaryota > Fungi > Basidiomycota > Agaricomycetes > Russulales > Russulaceae > Lactifluus > Lactifluus subvellereus. The sequence goes on along the minus strand of WTXC01000013.1, from coordinate 217,929 downwards.
CGCCTTCATCTCCATCCTCTTCTTCTTCTTCTCCCTCTCCCTCACCTTCAGCCTCCTCTTCCTCTTCTTCCGGCTCTATTTCCGGCTCTTCCTCGACGTCCGGCGCGATGGAAAGCGCTTCGGACTCGCTCTCCGGATCCACGGAGACATCAGAATGTATGATGTTCCTGGGCATCAGATAAGGCAGAGTGAGTGATCAATAATTTGGCAGCCCTTGCCGTCAAAGAGTAAGGATAATTGTTCGACCAGTGCGCTATGGCCAGTGGCAGCCAGTGGCGCTACTGACAGTCACGGGAGTTTGCCGTAAGATCAATTGTATACAGCCACTATGCCGCTCCTCGTGAGCGCTACAAGCGCTACCGTGGTCCTGCAGCGTCCAACATATTGTCTTCCCCTTCTTATTGTTCATGTCCGTCTTTATATCTCACTGCAGTATGTCACATAACCACTCATGACTTTCGCCAGACATTTCCCGACTTTATGTGATGATGCGGACGTGGGGCGCGTTAGAACTGTAGGTCTTGTTCACCCAGGCCCTTCTGTCAGCGCAAGTAATTAATTTGCACGGTGAATTTAGGGGGGCTACGCGCAAACGATAACTAATTGGAATGAGGAACATGCCACCCTTTTAGCAACCAAGTGGTATGATCACAAGAAACTTGCAGAGCTTGGCGAGACGGAAGGTGCAGTTATCAACTATCAGGCTCGACATCTTCTAAAGCCACGCCTTTCAGGTCTTGTCTATAAAAAAGGCCCATTCTCAATCATCGAAGAACAATGTATGAAGGATGCCATCGAGCGATACCGTGTTGTGAGTACTTTCTCAGTGTTGTTTACTAGGACGTTGCTGAACCACTGCACCTTCCAGGAGCACGCGCTTACAGAAGACAACATACATAAACTGATATTTACCAAGCAGAAGGGCGGTACGTTTTGGCGTGACGTAGGTGGGTGGAATGGCTGGCTGTCTATGCATTGCAGAGGCCCTAAGTAAGCATAAATCTGGGCAGCACGTTCGGTTCCTATGCGACCGATCAAGAACGTCTTCATTCATGTCCGTCGCGTTTGGGAGCCTGTGGCCAAACAAGGGCCTTGGTCAGGTCATGAAGACGAGAACCTAGAACGGTGAGTAGAACTATGGATGGCCGGTGGTATTACTGAAATGACGTTTACCAGAGCCATCCAAGAACTCGGTCACACATGGGATGCGATATCCAAAAGGATTGGGCGATCTCCTGCTAACTGCCGTGACCGCTACCGAAATCACCTTATCCATCGCACCGAACGAAGGAGAGGTATAGTCTATTCCTTGATGCTGCGTGAGCTGTCTGTACTGATGTGTGCACCCCATAGGCGCTTGGTCGCCCCAGGAAGTTCAGGAGCTGACCACGATAGTAACGTCGATGATTTCCGAGAAAGGAGGTATCGCGGCCGGAATTTCTTGGACAGAAGTCGCAGCGCGGATGGGGCATAAACGGAACGGCCAACAATGCCGCAACAAATGGTGCAGAACATTCTCGTCAATGGAGATGTGACATTGACTGTTAGCCCTCACACCTTTTCAGGATGCAGTCGTTGCATGGCCGCGACGAGCAATCTCGATTAGACTGGTACACCATAGACACATTTATTTTCATGCACAAGTAAGCGTTTATTGCACGTACTGCGTACAGGACTTCACACCAACATCGCAAATGTAACCTTAGAGTCACCTCGCTCTCCGTTCTTGACGAGAGCGAGATAACTTGGAGCAATTTCCCTGACCCGGGCTGGAACCGGTGGACCGCATATCAGCTGCAACGCAAGTGGCGCACACTGAAACGCTCGGTTTCTGGACACGAAAACATGACACCCCAGGGTGAGTGGTCTTCACAGGTCTGTACCAATCCCTTCTGTCCCTGATCAGTCACGCAGAAATTGCCCATACTGTGTTAAAGCAGGCGGCCGCTGCTGCCCAGCTATGCAGTAATTGATTCGTAATCTGGCGAATCCTATGATACATGCCATCCTTTACCAGCTTTACCTATAGCATATGTAGCCATCGTTAATCTGAGGGCATTCTTGTGCCAAGCAAACCATTTGTGAACGCGAACACCCTCTATTTTACTATCCGCCTCTCCATTTTTCTGTCATATTCTCGCGCTCATGGAAGATCCGACTCGTCAAGATTCTCATACAGTCCTTGCTCCGATGCTTTACAGTAGCACGACAGCGCGTCACCGCGCAGGTGTCACATCGTATCAGTATCCCTACCAACCGGAATCGGTACACGGAATTACTCCGGGGCCCGGTGCAAACCCTGTATCTGGCTTAGACACAACCTGCCACCCCTGCCAAGCTAAGCGCCGTCCCATTTCATTTTGACTTGCGTCGATCAGTGACACGAACGACCGCCACCTCCACCACCTCCACTGTCACTGGCCGATCAACTGCGAGTGATCGTCTCAATATTCTAGGACCATTGCCCCTTTTGAAATCGTACATTTTCGATAACTCTTTGCCCTTGCCCTTAAGGGCTTAGACGCTCAAGTTCGCCTCGTCCTTGGCGTACTGGTTCGTGCGGGTTTAGTACTGGAGAGCAGCTGCATATCGGATAACAAAGGGGTCCCGGAAATCGCGAACACACACACATACGCATATACAGTCGACTCTCTCATAACCCATACCCCATAAATTCATGAAACGCAGCCATAGCTCACGCCCTGGACCACTCATGGAGGGGGTATGGGTTGAAACTCCCTGCTCGCCAAAGTTGGTGGGTGGAGAGTGCTACAGGATAAGGAATTTGTATTAAACCACGTATGGGTTATGAGAGAGTCGACTGTATATCCAATTCTAGACTCTCGCAATGTTCACACCCGACAGGAGCGGAACGTATTCCACACGAGTAGCACTGCCCATGTGCGTAGTCACCTCCCCACCCGGGGCCGGACCAAACTGAGAACCGGATCGAGAGGCGGCTAGGGCTGTGCAGGGCAGTTTATGCATAATATCATATGTATTCTCTTCGGTGATACGCGGCGTTTGTGGGCCCAGCTGATGTGATAAGCAGATCAGAGAAGGCGGATGGCATCAGCCTCAAGGTCCAAGGGCGCTAATCACCAAAGAGAGAGATAAGGATATGAGCGCTGTAACTGTCATACGACATGGCACCAGCCACAAAAATGGGCGGACCACACCTGTCAGGTTGCGCATGTGGTCACTGATAGCCGCGCGCGCTGATGTGTTGTTGGCCGACACCGGCTTTGTTAGGGTTGAGTGCCCGCAGCGAGAGAGGGGGAACATGCGTGAATACTGTACAGTATACAAGGGATCAACCGTGAGTCCAGGGTATCCATGATGTGATGTACAGAAGAATACAAATAGCCCACGTAAATTAGAACGCGGATAAATACATAGGAAAAATAATGAGGACTATTTTATGGGCATCCTTCAATGTTGCGAAATCCGTCAAGCGGTAAGTAACGCCCTGCCCTTTTGTCAAAGACAGACTGGGAATACCGTGATGCTTAATCATGAAGAACACGTCAACCAGTGATAACCGTGATGTATGACACGCAAAAGTATTAATACGAAGCGGGCTGCCGACCAACGGATAAATCGTTGTCGACCTCAGGCCTTTGCGGATCACTACCGTGGCCGGCCGTGCAGATCTACATACGATCGACCAAGTCCATAATCAGTACTGCGAGATTGGGGCGGGGCACTATGCGTGCATGCGTGCCGCGAGATGGACGTACCTTTAGGCGAACGGAAGCTCTGTCTAAACGGAGAGACCTTCATGGCTGGGTTGTTGAACCTATCCACGTTGTTCGGCGGGCGTTTTACTGTCGTAGCCGGCGTCCCGTACTCGAATGAAGACCGGCGGCGGTTCGGCGTGAGAGGGAACCCTTCTGAGGGTGGCAGCTGGGTCTGTAGGGACGGGAGTTGTGGCTGAACAGCCCCTGGGGACACCCTTGATGGCGGGAGAGGCGCAGGCATGAGGTACAGAGAAGAGGCGCGCTTGCTCTCAATACGTGCATCGTCGACATCGTATGTGCCAAAAATCTCTTGCTCGTGCGAGACGGTGAAGTTGTTTCGCGAGAAGGAGAGGCGGTTGCGAATGCCTGCGTCGTGAGCGGCTATCTCGTTCTCTACTGAGCGAGGGAAGAAGACCTGCGCGGTGGGTTAGGGGACGTAGAGCTAGGGGAGAGGGGAGGGACTAACCACAAGCGTCAGGCCGGACGATAGAACAACGCCGAACCCGGCAAGCATCAAAAGGAACTCTGTGATCCAGTCGTCAACGCCAGCTTTCTTTTTTGGAATGCCCTAAATCGCGTACCAGATCCAAACCTATTAGAAGGATAAAGGCAATTAGTATGGCAGGGGAGCTACAATCAGGGCTGCATACATGGATTCATTTACGTGATGTTGGGGTCGAATGCCATCGATTGCCAAGATGCAAACGGGTATCGCGAAGAAAAGGCGAAGGACTGTACGGATTGTCTGAAGTGGTGGTGAGATTGAGAGTTACAGAGCCGCGATACGCAGAAGTGTGTTACATACGTTGAGCTCGTGGAATTTGGTGAGGCGAACGATAGTGTTCATGTCAACGCCTTCCTTTCGCTGAAAAATACTTAGCTATGCGAGAGACCAGTTACAACGATGTGGGCTCACCAATCCATTTAGGAATGGCTGGAAGAGATGTCTTCGGGAGGTGTGGGTAACAATTCTTGGATCAGGATGCGAAACGCTTACAACACGGGAATGAACCACAACGTCAAGGAAAGACTTCCCAGGCCACCTGCAAGGAACGTATATGCCTCGCACTTTGACGGACAGAAAGTCAAAATACGGGTCTCTACTACTATAGAATCACGACACGGCACCTTGAGAGGATCCGATCGGGTGAGAATAGTCACCAGAGGCATGTAAAGGATGGCGATGCTCGAGCCTACGATCCACGTTCTGAAATATAGGCTGCTGAACCAATCCCGCTGTGCCGGCCCGACGTTGACGACAAACAGCCAGAAGCACAACTCTGCGTACGCGGAATATTAGTTCCAATCAATAATATATCCCGAGTTCGCGGGGATGGGTGCCTTACCTTCGAGGTGACTGACCCTAGATCGGAAACGTCTAATGAGCTACCTAGGTACGGATATATGGAAGGACCCACATTTCGAGCCCCCAAGCACACGCAAGGCATAAATACAGGGGAATGATAGCATTTCTGTGCGCAGATGTCCACAGTTGATAAGGAGTAGGGATAACTACTGCGACTGAGCGGGGGAAGGAAGTTGAAGATTGCAGTAGGCGCACCTCCGTATACGGGCAACGTAATAAAGCCCTCCGAGTACTTGATGATGCAAAAGCCCACGGCGAATGTTATTAACAGGGGCACGCTTAGCAAGTACGAGTACTGGAATGCCAATTAGACAAGGTCGATGCCTCAGACGAGCATGCGTCACGAACTGTCATCACGCGCTTGAAGGCTCCTTGTGAGCCCTGGTTCCACCTGATAGCACGCTCAAACGGTGCACGCAAGCCAATTTAGAGGATGAATGCTCACCGCAAGCACCTGAAGCGATCAAAACACCATAGATGATAAACCAGAAACATCCCCAGCTATCGGGCAAGGCAATATTAACACATCATCAAGCTTGTTCCAGGACCAGATATTGTTATAGACCAGACTCACCAAGCATGATAGCACGGACCAGACGAGATAGGCCGCGGGAGTGAAGTGGCACATGAATGCAAATTATCTATAGCGGGGGCAGGGGTTGGTGGAAGGTTTTTGTAGGCCCAAAGGGAGGGGGGAGCGCCGTATGGAGCGATGGAACCATTATGTTCTATGTTTATAGAGGCTAGAAGCCAAAAGGTTTTCCCTTTGCATCTCACATCAGTTGAAGCACATGGTCCTCAGTAGGTTCCTGTGCGCGCCTAACTAGTGGCGATACGATATCGTGGCGGAAAGGGCCGGTAACTACAAAAAAAGGGACGATATGTTTTATTTTATTGTAGAGATACATCGGCAGCCCGAACTGATCGACTCTCACGCCGGTTCATTGCGCCCACTAAGCCATCCTCATAGGGTGCTACCTGAACTGATAACGTACCGAGGGCGAAGCTGCAACCGGCGTAAGTTTTTCCTGTTACCATACAGCTCTCATTGCAATCCAGTTCACCCACTCAAGCTAAAGCAAAGGCAAAGAGCTAGACCGCGGATTCGGAGAAGATAAATTCCGGAAGAGGGGCAGGGCCGAGTAACCCAAAAAGGATAGCCCGATTCGGAGACTCGGGCGCCGAAGAAGAAAACTTCCGTTCTTTGATACCAACTCACATTCGTACGCTGGAATGAATCATCCAACGCCCTCTCCCGATGATACGGAGGAGCTTCTCCTTGCCTGTCGCTACGGAGACATTGAAGACGTCACTTCCTTCTTCGAACGTTTCGGCACAGCTCCAATGGGCGACGCTCGTGACGAGAATGGAAACACTGTCTTGCATATGGCCTCTGCCAACGGCCATGCCGGTGAGTTCACTCTGACATATGACAGGTTATGAATGCACACTAATGCTCGGAAGAGCGCCGCAGAACTGCTTGATTTCTTCTTCCCATCGTGCCATCATCGCTACTGTCATCCCAGAACCACGCTGGCTCGACCGCACTTCATTGGGCGGCACTGAACTCCCAGCTCGCCACCGCCCGCGCTCTCGTAAATTTCCCAGGCGGTCTAGGAATAGACTTGATCGATATCAAGAATGCCGCGGGCCGGTCCTCGCTTGCTGAGGCTGAGGTTGCGGGGTGGGACGAAGGTGCAAAGTGGATGGTCGAGGTCATGCGGTTAGATGACGCCGGCGATGTCGAGGGTGACACTCCACTGAGTGAAGACCAGGTAGAGGTTGAAGATACCGACGGTCGGACTGCATGCATGCCTCCTGCCTCAGTTGAGAAGCCCCGAGAAGAGGATGATTCGCTTCCGTCGTGATTGTCTCTCGTATGCCCTCCTATGCTCCGGGACACCCTGCCCCTGAACCGAGTCTCGGTGTCAGTACTGTGTTATCCAGCATACCGTTGCCGTTGTAACACCGCGGATAAAACCTGCTAACCCTCGAAGCTAAAGCGTTGAAGAGGTAAAATTGAAAGATAAGAATTGTTACCTGTCCTCCGTCTCGTCGCACAAAGCCGTAAGCTATCTTGTATTCAACGCAAACCTGATTTTTTTATAGATCTATCACTGTTCCCATAGATCAGCGCGTACTATAATACTCTACTTCCGCCCGAATTCGGCTCCGCAAAGGAGGACCTATCCAGCAGGCTTTGGTCAGGGTACTACTCTCAGGCTACCCGGTGGCAACCGGTGGTGGTACCTAGTGTTGCCACCCTAAGCAATATTCGTAGAGCAGTGATGCCCTCGCACGCGCGCATGTCGCCGTCTGTCTGATAGTCTTACAGTACGTTCCTTTTAATAAGTCGGTCGGAGGGATGTTCCCCCGTTGTCATGTGCCCCTACTACCCGCATTACTCCGTGCAGCCCCAGCCCTTTTTCCATTTTATCCACGAAGTCCGCCCATTGAACAATACGTTTCGGTACTCAATATCGTGCCCTCCCAGTGCAGCGTCGTCATGGATAGCTAGCGAGTGCAGGTGCCGCCACGGCTGAGGCTCGCACAAAGGCATGCCGGCATCACTTGACCCGAGACAGGCACTGGGATCAAACAGAATGAATGTGATCTCAGCTCCTACTTCTCATGGTTTTGATTCTGATTTCTGATCTGGTTTAATCACAATCACTCCAATTACAAAACTAAAACTCATAACTATCATATACATATCTGATACCTCACTCAGGCCGGCCTGGGATGAAACATAAACATGCAACTGACTCAGTGTCCTTGTGCCAATCGCCCTCACTCGTTGATTGACCTTTGATGCAGGGTCCGGCAACTATCTGGGGTCCCATCACGATCAGTTAATTGCGAAGACGAGTGCGCAGTCGGTAACGAGGCGGGCCAACGGTCCGATCTGGTGTGCTGACCTGGCGGAACATTTCGACCGTAAGTCTTGGCCCGAGCAAAGGCCAGACCGTGCAGGGAAAAATATGGAACAGAATCGATTGGTTCCTATGACAGGGCGTCCCGGAGACGCGGATGCGGATGCAAAAGTTGGAAAGCAACTGAGAGGAGGTGATCATATACGGTACTATTTGAAATCCGCAGTTGAGAAGGGATGCCTTGCCTTGATGCCGCCCTACTGCAATTGAGACAAGAAAGGACCCGGGGGGTCACAGATCCAGCTGAGGTTCCATCCATAATCATCTTACGCCACAGTCGGTATAGAAAACTTGATCACGTGAAATCACACCACCAGACACATCGAAAGCAGCTTTATGACGTTGCAATTACCTCAAGTTGCGCCCTCGCACCAGCATCGCTTTTTGCAACCATCACGGAGGTTTCCTCGCAAAAGACAGTTTGTGGTGTTTGGCCTTCTCTGTAGAGTCGATCTATACATATTACGCCCTCCATAACACGCCACGACTTCATCGAGGTAGACAACGTTCGTTCGTATCTCCAGGCCAGCTTCCAGGCACCATGTCTGATCTTGACTTCACTGGAACGAATTTACTGGCGCTGACCCTCGTACGAGCGCTCACTTTGGAACTCACAAATACTAGAGAAACATGTTTGAATCACCGCTCGAGTTCTGTGCTGGCAAAGGAGGTCCGTCATTTTCCGCTTTTTTCGCTCTCAGGGCGCGGTCAGGCAGCGAACTCACGTAGATTCATGATTGTTCCTTCTAGCTTTCTGAAACGGAAACGCTAATCTCTGACGCCCTACGAGAGATCAACATCCTGAGAAGTGACATGCGACTGGTAAATCGCCTTCCAGTCGAAATTCTTATCCACATCTTTGGTTTCCTCGGAGCCGGTTCTTTCGTCGTTCCTGTATCACATGTGTGCCGGAGATGGAGAAGCATCGCTCTATGCACGCCCTCGCTGTGGACCGTCATCCGTGAAGATGACGATATCTTGACTTCGATGTGCTTCATGGAACGGTCGCAAAATATGACGCTTGATGTCTCCTTCCCGATTTTCATGCGGGAGGAGGGTTTCAAGCTGTTTCAAGACGCCGTGGCGCCACACGCCTCACGAATCAGGCGTTTACACGTGGGAGTCTACGGCGATCGCGTCTATGACTTCTATCGTTTGCTTGCCGAGTGCGATTTTATGATGCCGGCACTCGAACATTTCTCAATCAGGATGGTCGAATATGGATTTCCCGACGATAGTCACGTGGGGGACTACCACAGCATTGTCTCTTTGGCGAGTCGGAGGCCCTTACAGAATTGGTGTTCAGAGGAGCTTTGCCGCTTCAAGCCCATTTCTCGCCCTCCATCAGATCCCTGACCCTAGCAGACCGAGTGTTCGATTTGGATACCATGCTCGGTTGCCTCGAGGCCGCCCCCAACTTGGAATACCTTGCGCTTTTGGATTCGGTGCCACACACTTTCGAGTCAACGCGGAGGTCCCTTGTGGCATTGGACGGGCTCAGAGAGTTCCATTGGTTCCAGGGACGGGTCTTCGACAATCTTCTCGGGACCGTCAAGCTTTTCGAGCATCTCGTCCTCCCAAGACTCGATACCACCGAATTCGTGATGCTTTTGGACCCGACAAAATACTCGACCAGCGACTTGTACACTCCCTGTCACCGCTCCGCCACCCTATTCAGCACTGTCACGGAGCTCAACCTGGAAGCGACACATTACGCGCCGGGAAAGCCGGCCCGTAACAACATCGTCTTCAACGGGCGGCACAACCACGAGACAGTCTTCAGCGTGCGGGTCAACCGGGCCTCTCTCGAACATCTCTGCGTACCTGGCGGCATCTTCCTCACCTCATCCGTACACATAGACCTCTCCCAGGTCACCCAGCTCACGTTCACCAGCATGCTCCCGTACACGTGGGGCCGGTTCTTCCGCACCTCCTGGGCGCAGTTCTTCCGCTGCCTGCCCGCTGTCAAAGTCCTCCGCCTGCATGTCAGCAAGCCCGCCGGCATTCTCGCTTCCATCATCGATGCGGAAGAATCTCCCTATCCCCTCCTCCCAGAACTGCGAGTCCTCCACCTGTTCCGTTGCGAGAGCGGCGCGGCGGGTGCCGGAGGCGGTGGCGGTGGTGGGGGCATAAGCGACGAGGATGGCGTACAGATCTTGCTGCGCTTCTTGGAACGCCGTGCCGACTTTGGCATGCCCATTGAGAGCATCGTGTGCTCTTCCGAGGACGGCAGCGCGCTCCCGCCTGCGGTTCTCGCCCTCGTCGACTCTGTCGAGTTCGGCCGACCTGGGAAATGGGCCGAGATGGCATTTCCGAGTCGCATGGGCGCGCTGCTCGAGGAGCACCTTAACTAGAGGGGACCTCGCGCTGGTCAGTCGGCCCGATTATCCATCCATCCATTCCGTCCCATCCCACCCATTCATGTAGATGACACGAGCCTGCACCACGCCGCGACCCTCCTCAAACTCTCGCAAGAGGCGCTCTCTTTTGTTTATAACACGCCGCATCCGAACCATTGGACACGTGCAGCGCTGCTGTACGGCTGTGTGAAGGCGATAAAACTACTAATCTATGGCAGCCTGGTTGGCGAAACAAAGTTCAAGTCAATGCTATGCAGCGCATATAATCCCCATGTGGGGCGGCACCCACCAAGGGAACACCTTTCAGAAAGGTATAGGAAGCCATGCCCAAAGAAGGAAATTGGGTCCCACGGCTAGACTTGGCTTTCCGAAAGGTGTCCCGTTGGTGGGTACAGTCCCACCTGGAGATGTATGCGCATTTTATAGTGATTGTATTGAGCTTTGGGGCTAGTATTGAGTTCAGGGATGACGTCATGTTTCTACGCGATATTCACTACAGGCGTTACAAAACGAGATTGACTAGTAAGAGTGTGATGACCCTATGTGACCACCGTAGGCTGTCTCGGGCGCTGTGGCGGCTGTCCCACCGCCGGCGAGCGACCTTTCCACCCTGTTCCGGCGGGGAGAACGATCTGCCCGTTGCGGTCAGCCGCCGGCTCGACCGCGGCGACATTCCAGTTCTCCACACCCTTCGCGCTAGCTGTCCACATACGCCGTCGTTTCGAGCCTTCTGGAATTTGCGTCGCAGGATGCACTTTCTCCTGCTGATTATTTCCATATTTGCCGAGATGAGGCGCCGAGCGACGGACGCGCGGGCGGGGGTACGGTGCCAGAGAGTCGCTTGGTTGCAACGACTCGGCGACACACAGAACGTCGGGCTCGCCGGATGGCTTCCGCTTGCGGGGTGGGCTTAACGAAATGGTTTCTTGGGTCATACCAGCGACAATCTCGCTAATTGCGATGGGCGCTCTGAGAGCATCCTCCCGGAGAGAATCCGCGACCTGTATTGCGATTGCAGGTGCCGAGACAGCCGGAGGAGGGTATGAAAAGCGCGCGACAACCGCCGGCACGGGCAGGGAAACCTTGATATCCTGTAATGGGTAGCGGTCTTCCCTCCCCGCATCTAGCAATGTGGGAGGGGTCGAGCTCGGCTTTTCTGGCTGTTGATTCACCCGGCTGCTCCAGCCCTCAGTGACTACGAGTGTGGACGTGCTCGCTTCGGTTCCATGTTCGGATAAGGCAGACACTGTCGCTTCTTCGGTGGAGCCGAGCCGAGAAGGACGAGATGGAAGCTGATTCGCAGCCTGGACAACCCCCGCTTGCGAGGGAAGCGAAGGATTCTGGGCCGAGATTTCTGGTGACAAGGTGCGTTCATGGGTCTCTATTACCGATGACGACAACTTAACCTCCATCAGGGGTGGGATAGGGGTGGCCTTTTCTGCTGTTGGCAGCGTTCCTACCATAGTTGGATTGGAGCTCGACCGGCGCCAGTTGACGGAATGACACGCAGGGGAGTTACCTTGACGTACGAAAAGACGATGACGCAGGATGCTCTTCGGTGTAGAATTTAATGGAGAATCACGTGCTTGTGGCGAAGAGGGAGGCGATGCGAAGCGCTCGTGCAAGCAGGGGTCCCATGTCAACGTTCGGGCACGCGCTGCTGGGGGGCGGTACTTTTCGACGAGCGGTTCTCGCAAGAAATGCCCACCGCGGACCTTGATCTCTTTGCGCATACTGGCCAGTCTATGAGTAACATAAATGATGAAGAGAAATAGAATGTACCTTCCGTCTGGCCTCTGGCTTGCAGGCACAACCAATTCGCCTTCAGGCGTGACAACGATTCCCGCAAGGGCAGCATCAGCAGCACTGATGCTGCCGTCGGCCTGTTCAAGTTTGTTTCTCCCGATGAGCATCGCTGCCAAGCTTCCAGGAAGGAAGTCTGTCGACGGTGCTTCCCTCCCAAGTACCTCGACCTCTTCGCTACGTTCTAGCGTGCTCCCCCAGAACGCGCAGGTTACGTCTACCCTTGCCGGGTCCAACAACGCGGCAGGATCCCCAAGATGACAGCGAGTGGAACGGACTTGGATTCCATCGGACTTGTATCGCCCACGGCCGCTTCCTAAAGAGGCAGTACGACGGCTCTCGGTCTGGCGTTTTTCAGGCTCCGGGCTGAGAGTGGTGCCCGTGACGTTCGTGAGAGACCCATGTTCAGAAGGACATGTGATCTGGTCAGAGGTACCAGTCTTATAGGCCCCACAAGAAGGTACTGGGAGAGAGATCGGGGCGGAGCAGAATCGGTTTGAGTTGTACAAGTCCTTCATCGACATAGAGAAGAAAGGCGATGTGCGGTTGTGGACGAGAGACGGAATGATTGGAGAGGAAGTGTCGTTACTAGGCCCCATTGCTTCTACAGTTCCTGATAGGTTGATCCCCGAGTTGTAGGATATATCGGTGTCGGTGATGTGAAAGACATCGCTCGTAGCTTTGGTAACACCAATAGGCTGTGGACCACGAGATGGAGAGCATAGAAGAGGGGGACCGAGGGTATCCGGAGACTGTTCTCGCTTAGAGATCTCGGTCACATTGAGCGGAGAATGCGGGGAAACAACCAATGAAAGTGCACATATAGTATCAATCGGAAGCGGGGAGATAGAAAGATGAGATGTAACCAATGGCAAGCCAGGAGAGCTCTCAGAACAAACGTCCGTCTTTCCCAAAGCTACGAGGTCGAGGTTATCCTGTAGTGTGTGTGCGGGCACTGAAGAGGGTGAAGAAATGTCTACTTCACAGCACTCGTCCGATGAAGTGTTATCGAAAACTCCGAGTGCAGCCCGCCGAGGGGTGCTGGTCGTTGTGAGGGAAGCATAGCCCATGGTCACGCTACTATCCATCCAATACTTGTGTATACCACAGAAGACGTCTTGTAGGAAGGAAGAAAAGGCAGCCTTCGGACCATACTGCCAGCGGATAAAGAGAGCAGTGTATAGGCGCCCCATGAGTGTGGAGAGATAACGACGAGGAATGAGTATAGAGGCGACGAAGAACGAGAGTGTCATGATGATCGTAGCTTCAGAGAGCTGATACAAGAGCTGGGCATGTATAGTTTCCCAGATAGACGATTGATAGTGATCCTGTGTCTCTGCAAGCGACATCATGACGCATGCAGGTGTGGTGGCAACATCGTTCAAGCAGTCAATGGGTGGGAGAACCAAGTATTGGAGCGGTCCGTTTGAGTCCGCGTAATCTTCAGGGGGAGTGTTCTCGAGAAGTAGTGGTGTTTCCAATGGAGATACAGAGAGTTGCTCAGATGCACGTCCGGCTGACAGAAAGTTGAACCTCAAGGATGGAAGGTGGAGTGCTCTATGCAAGCTAGCAGGCAGCAAGGGTAGGCCCACAGCAAAGATCAAGGCAACAACGAAGGGAAGCATGAAACTTTCTGCACAAAAGGTTGGGGTGTAGAGTTGGCGTTAAAGGAGTGGATGATACTGTAAGTCGTCGGTAGCTCAGTTTCAGTTGGTCGCGCCTTGTAAAATTTGCTTATTTGGCTGGTGCCAAACAAAGGACGCGTCGCGTGTTGTGCGGCACGTGCCCGCGGAGGTGCCACAGTGGCTCGATTGACTTGCTTGTCAAGACGACGTTATTGTCTTTAATAAAGACAACAAGGACAACAAAAACACAAGGACCTATACACGTAACTTACTTCCCTTTCAGTGGCTACCGATGATCATCCGTACTAATTCTCATCGGCTCTGTCCCCGTGTTTTATTCCTCAAGTTGTAAATATCTATTGTTCTATATTCATTTAATGCCTTGGGATCGGTCCCGTTGACAACTATGAGCGCTGAGAAGATATCGCGTGCTGGTATAAGTACTGGAGCTGCTCTAGTTGGTCTCGGCAACCCTCTGCTGTGTTTTCCTGGTTTGTGGCGTCGTGGATCGACCCCACCAGCACTAGACTGTCTCCCTCTCTTCACTCCCTTAAGTTTCTGTTGTCCCGTCCACTTGCTCTTCTTTACGACTACCTGCAGCCTCCTCTGCGTGCGCTGTTTTCTGCGCGACTACGTTTACGAATTCAATACTAATCGACAACATGTATTATGATCAACAAGTCCCCAGTGCCTCCGCTCTTCTGAGGCCGCTCAACATCGACGTTGATACGCTGGCGCAGCCTGATTCTCATCCTCGCCATCAGGGCTGTGACCAAGGAGTTGGCACCTTCCAGGTTCCCGTACCTGGTGGCGGGTCTATCTGGCTGAACGACCCCGCTGGCACCTCGATGTCCTTGAACCTAGGTATCGATCCGAGCTCTGGAACGCCCATCCTTTCAGGACGAGCGATCAGTGCTCAAGGTGACGTTCTGGACGTGCATCCTTGCAGTTGCAGCGACCCCGTTTCTCCATACCACAAGCTTCCTCGGTTAGGAAGTCCCGAGCCCACCCGCGGTAGACAATATGCTCGAGACCACAGTCACTTGTACCCATCCCCGCGGTCGCTAGTTGGTGTACATCGACGGCCCGCACCTATACAGACCTGGACGCCCCTCATCGTGGTACAGCCCCAATTACCTCAATCACCTTCTGGCATAGAACTCCAGCAGAATGCTGGGACACCAGCTCCAGAAACACACGCCGAAGCCCTGAGGAGCCCCTTTACCCCGACTCCTGTTTCTTTGCAGCGTCAGTCTCTGAGCCCCAGCACCCAGGATTCGTTCCACTCTCCTTCGACGTGCCCCGAGGACACCTTGGCACCTCAGGCAGCGCCAATCCCTCCCGAGTCACGGGGTGGGGCGCGGTCGCCACTCTCCCACGTACCTCCGAGGCTCGACACCATACCCGAGCAATCTACCTTCGACATTGATTTTGACACACCACTCGTTCAGTCGCCCTCATCTATAGGAGGCCCATCTTCGGAGATCTCAGCACCGAGTACTCTCGGCCCGCTCCCCTCTCTCCCCGGCTCGCCTTCTAACTCAGCCTCGGAGTACAGCACCCGCACCGTGATGCCGCCCCGTCGTCCCGTGCTCGATGTCCAGCAAGACAGGGCGATTACAGAGCCAACTGTAAACCGTCCCTCTTCGGGTGGAGGTAATGGGTCTACAACGACGGATGCAGCCCTTCCTGGACACGCAGACGGTCCCGTCAACGTCGGGGCTGCGGGAACTCCTGCGCATGGTGCTACAGCCGCGACAATCGACGCCGTGGAGCCCGCCAATCCTCCGCAACGCTATGCGAGTTGGATCTCCGATCTCTACACCGATCGTGACGTGGCTGATTCCCCAACAATGCCCACGGCCAGGATCACAGCAGATGGTCCAGAGTTACGATATGACTTGACAACCGGATTGCAACCAGTGTTTATGACCGTAAGCTAGCTCATTGACTTCCAGGATGCCTCGACCTTCACTAATAAGCTCCACAGGAAGACGCAAATCCATCTGAGGCGCACTCGGGAAATGTCACAGGGACATGGGCTGCAAATATGCGCCAGGATAAAATGAAGCTTAAGCTCGACCTCTCACTCGATGGGCTTGGATTGCAAAACCTCTCTTTGTCTGTACCCAACCCGAGGTCGCCCTCGCACCCCGGTGCTGGCTTGGTTGTTCGGCCTGTGCATGCGCTGTGCGTGCCGGACGAGTTTGACGTCGTGCCTTGCGGCAATGAGTGGCGCTGGGAGGTCAAAAGCAACTCGTCGCAGTCTGTCGTGACACTCGGCAGCTGCCCATCGACGGCGCCACCGTTGAGCGACCTCCCGCTGACGCCGATCCCCGAGCTACTCCACACGCCCACAAGCGTAGCACGCCCATCAGTGACGCACCCACCTGGCTGAGCTGCCGTCCTCGCGCGCCTCTGCTCAGCCAGCCGAGCAACAGCACCTCCTTGCCCTGCTTCCGAGCCCGCTCGATTCTGGCCCGATCCTCGCCCAGCTCGCGGTAGGCGAGAAGGACACCAGCACGATCCGAAATGTACGTGCCCTGATATAGAGCTTTACTTTTATCTCACGCACCACAGGCGCTCGCCAACCTCGCCAACGAATGGCGAAGGGTGGTAATGATGCCCGACGGCGTCGCGCTGCGTGACGTCGAAGACGACTGCGCTGCGCTCTACCACGCGCTCGTCGACCTCGCGCCCATCATCACGCTCACCTGGCCGCCGACGCGGCAACCATCGCTCGGCACAGAGGGCGGGCAGCCTCCCGCGCTGGAACAGCAGTTTCAATTGCAGAACATGGGCGAGGCGGAACGCAAGTGGTATCTGAAGCAACACGAATTTACCACCTCGCTCCAGCGGTGCGTTTTCTCGCTCCCTTTAGCTCCCTCCATAGCCTGACCGACGCGCGCGCGCCCACCGTGACATTTTACCAGAAACCTCACACGCCTCGCGCTCCTCGCGCAACGTGTCCGCGAGGACCCAGATGCCGCATACAGGGGCAATATCCTCGAGCGTATCTCTCAATTCACGGCCAAGTTCGAGGACATCACACTGCGTCTCAAGGTAGGCACATCACCTTCCGTCACGTATAAGTACCAATCGACCTCCCATTTCATAGCTTGCTTATCACATCCGGGTTGAGCAAAAGTACCGCGTGCGTGTGCGCCACTCGGCTCGGTGTGCCGTCCCTTCGCCTGAGCAGGCGGCAGCACACGAATACCAGAAGGCCCGGCTCGCCAAGGTTCGCGAGGACATTGAAGAAATCAAGCGCGCTCTGCACGCCGCAGGCGGTCCTCGACCTCTCCCTCCGTGGTAATGATGACTTTGTTTGACGACTCTCCCACATTACGATGATCATGACGCTCACGACGATGCTCGGGACATCTTGATCCCCTCCCAACCACTGTATCGTACCCTCAAACTGATTAATGAAGTATCGAGTATAATATGTACCGGCGTGTCGTGTCCATTTTTGATCGGAGGGTATCTCGCCGCACACAACGGTCCAAGGGCACGCGCCAAATGGTATAGTGACTGAGTCTCATAAAATCGAAATAACTGAATGCCCAATGTGTGCTATCCCTGCTCCCATCCAATCGACCGACTCTCCGTCGTGAATAAATGAGCATTGCCGACTGTAACACCAGCCCGTCAATGAAAAATATTCCGCGAGGAAAAGCGAGCGGCCTTGGTACGCGACCCGAGCGCAAGAAAACTATTGCAACATATCAGCGGCCATGCACTGCAGCTGCTGCATTCTTCACTAGGGAAGCAACGAAACTCAAAATCTCTGTGGCTATTCTTCTCGCGGCAGAATGGGGAAACTATATTTATAGAATAGTACGGTACTAGGAAAAAAACGCGCGGTACAAATGCGCACGTGCGTGTACAAGCGAGTGGAAATGAATAGAAAGAACTGTTCTTCGTCATGAAGCACACTGGACGCAGAGCCGGCAAGTTGATCAAAGGCCATCAACATCAATAGTAGTCCCTGGTGAGCAACCAATGGATATAAGCCCGTTCTAGTGACACAAAATGTCAGTAAAAAAAAAAAAGGGACTATCAAGGCACGCACGAATGAATGTTCGTGCAACACAATGGCTCAGCAGTGCATCCGGCAAAATCCCCGTCTCTAGAGGAACAATCGCGGCCTACTAACGAATCCGGCTCGGTGTCCCCGATGAGATCGAGGATAGCTTCGAGATCAGCGAGGTCAAGACCCCCAAGAATAGTAGGGAGATCCTCAGACTTGGACTGAAGGAGCGCATCAGTAATGAATCGACGGGGGCGAGCATTGCGTAGTGACTTACCGAGATAGCCTGGTTACAGCATTGCTGTGTCCCCACACTGCACGGACCAGTGCTGCGCTTGTGGTCGTCGTACGAGCCATACTTGCCCTTGTCATCAGGCTTCGAGTACGACGAATAAGGCTTCTTCTGTTCGGGATATGGGTCGTACGAGCCACGTTTACCCACGTCATACCGCCAGGACTTCTTTGGCAGAACGGCATTGGAGTGACCGGTCTGTCCCATGGGGTTCGCTGCGGCGGAGACAACGAGGCCAACAACGACGTAGACGAAGAGAGAATGGAAACGCGAAAGCATTATGAAAAGCAGGAGTAGAAATGAAACAACTGTGGGGTTGGATGACCGTTGGAGAACCGCTGGGCACTGCTGAACTCGGGCCCTTGATTGCCCATCTTTATACAACCACAGGTTTTGCATTCCTATCTCAACATGGAAGTCTGTGCCGTAGAAGTATTCGTATTCTATCCTTCAATCAAGCCTGACTCGGAATTCATCATTACGATCTACGATTAGCGAGGCTGTCCGACAGCCATGGAAAAAGGGAAAGGAAAGTAGGCGACAGGAGAAGCATCCCTGGTATTCAAACGTCTGCGATGCCCTTTAACGAGATGCTTGAAGATCCTCTATTTGAATTCCACAATTCATCCGGAACAGCTGGACACCGGATGTGATAATACTCGCTGCTGAACGTTGATCAGCATTGGTAGTAGTTAGCGATACAGTACACGCATCAGTGAGTGGCCTACACGAGGGTGCTTCAAGTTGTCCAAGGCATTCGTCGTTCAACCAGTGCAGTCAGCCGGTACCCGCCGAGGTAGAGTTTCCCACGTAGTAGCAACAATGGAATACGACTTCCAACTTGGCGATCAGCTAACGAGCGATCACTTTACAGACACGGTGACAGGCTGCGGGGAAGATACGTACTACAATGGGAGTCAAACCTTCCCACGCAGGAAAGCCCCACAGTATTCAGACGTCTATTCCAACCCTGCACCCAATGCCACCCATGCGCATATGGTCAAACGGTAGTCGATTTCCTCAACAGCCAGTCTCAAAATGGCAATAAGCGCCTATTCGGTTTGACAACGACCCAGATGCGACTATTATGTGACCGACGTCGAAGTGGCCAGATCAGCAGGCGCAAGCCCACAACTCTACAGACTACAGGGCACTGCAGAGAGACGCAAGGGCGGAACGGCGGCGGCGGGCCGGCGCTGCTACCGCGTGATCATATTTATGCGTACCGCCGTTTTGTGGAAATCGGGGGTCTCCGGTGGCCCAACCGCGGTTCAGCATACAGTAGTCTCTGACGCCCCATCGAGGCTATCAAGCTTGGGCGGCTTCATTCAGCCCGACTACACTGTCCTGACTACTTAGGGCATAGGACCAAAAAGCGACATTCTAGACTTGCGTCATATCATTGCAAGCCCGCCTATTGGCGCCTCCGGGACCGACTTTCCGCCTCCAAGTAGGGGGATCTAGCCTAGCGTGTGGTCGAACTTAGCCGCTTACAATGGGTTTGTCCGCCAGTGTCAGTCTAGGAAGTGAAATGTGACCGTTCGACCTGGGTTGCCGAGTGCGATTGCGATTTGAGATTGAGATTGTCCTGCCCAAAAAAAACACCGGTTTCGAAACCGGAGCTACCGTGACTGTGCTGTGACACCCTATCCTCTGTACTCAGATGCACCTGCTGTAGTGACAAGAACTTGAAGTAGCCTAGCAACTGCTGCCACTTCAATGAGATGGTAGGGCTCCTTAACAGTGAGTAAATTACAGGCGTGCGTATACGGGACTCGGAACGGCCCAGTGCGTAATACGTATTTTTACGGGTTAAATGGGTGTTCATCCTGACTCTGTTACGCTGCGGCTGTTGCATCCCTCATTATCTTTCAAGGCCTTAACACCGGTAGCCTAGTGAACACTCAGTCTCCTATCGCAGGCTCTATCACTATCTCTACTGACATGCACTTCCCTGAGCTCTCGCGCAAGCCCGCGGTCACGTGTCACCAGAACACCATCGCTCTCGGTGCAAGGCCACTCCTCGATCGACGGTTGGCCCACCGCATCCTCACCAGGGCTCAACGTTGGGCATGCACAGCGCAGCTCGCACGTACCACTCTTCGACGTGTTCGAGGACCCGCAGAACGGCTCCGCACATGCCCTTGGCTTGCGGGGTCTGCGCGAGGAGGACGGCGAGGACGGCGAACTGGAGGCGGCGACGGAGCGGCACTCGTGCACACACGGGCTCGCCCATAGGGACGCCGGGCGACTCGCGACGGTCATAGTACCGCCGCCGCCAGAGGCCTTTGTCGGTGCGGCTGGCTTAGACTATACCAACTCGGACCTTTGTGTTACTTATATGGGCAACGTCGTCCTCACCGCCGGTGGGAGCTTATTCGCGGGGCTCGGTGCTTCTCTCCCCTCCTTCGCGTCAAACACCATCCCGTCACCTGCCCCTCCCTCGCTCGAAAAGCAAGACGGAGGGGCCGTTCATGCGCCATCTACGCGTCATCGTGTGAGTGCGGTGCGATGGAGTTCCGCGGACGAACGCGCGCTCGAGGAGGTGGTCATCCGCACGAACCTTACATGTGAGGACCGTGAGGTCTTGAAGGTATCATGATAAGTAAAATGTTTTGGGAGCAAAGGGGAACTGGCCACACCAATAAGATGTGCTGAGCGAAGAATGGTGTCGACGTGTACCACAGAACACCGTAGATGTAGGCCAGCATCGCTAGCGTCTTCTGCGTCCCTCTCCGCTTCGGCGTCGCGCGAAAGGAAGAAGAGTAACCGCCAGCGTTGGTACCTCATCCACCTCCGCCGCCTGCCGATCCTTATCCCGGCCCCGACCCCGCTGCTCCGGCACTGATTGCACCGGACAACGGTACCGAAGACGACCCCGCTGTGCTGCTCGCGGGGGACGACGCTGGCGTCCTGGAGGGTGATGATGCCAAGCGTAGTGTCGCGCAGGCGTGCTGATCCTGATGACGGTAAGCATGGACGGCGCCGTCATCGTGCGTGTGGGGCTGGCGCTGGCGTTCGCGCCTGGAGGCCGATGGTAGGTCTGAGAGCTCAATGAGGACGAGGCGCTCGGGTGTGGGTGGGAAGTGGCGAGCGCAGCCCGTGAGGCGTGGGTCGTGGCTGCTGCGACGTCGATCGTGTGGCGCTTGCGACGCGGCACATAAAGTGTCGGTGTTGGTGGGAAACGCGCCGCGTCGGGCTCCAGGTCGGAGTGGGGCACGGATGTAGACGGAGGCGGGAGATGCACTATAACATGTCCTTCCATTCCTAGATTTTATCACCTTTATTACCTGTATATACTTGTAAAATATGCAATACGGCTGTACATGTCCCGTAGCGTATACGCACGATAAGGAGCACTATTAAGATGGAGGGAGAGGTCCTCAGGTATCATGAGGCGTGACAGCTCCAAGTCAAAAAAGTGGGAATGGTGTACGGAGGATACAACAAAATCTCTATTGCAGAAAACATTGCCGCTGTCTTGCAGCTGCAAGACAGAGTCTTCGCGCGGAAGTTTTCAAACGTGAAAAATTTCACGCTCTGCTGATGCCCAGAACTTGAAGGTGCATAATGAAAATGACTCCCATCGACTCAATCTCTCGTTGCCATGGTCCTTGCAACGGGATAGGGCATTATGACGAATTAGATTTGTAGAAATAGTATGGTACGATAGAAACATACGCGTCACGAATCCGCGTGTGCGTCTACTACAAAAAGAGTGGGAATGAATAGAAACTGTCCTCGTCACGAAATACATTGAGCGCCAGCTGGAATGCCAATCAACGCGTGAGATCGACGTCAAAATCAACGATCGAGCAACCGATTGCTACGAGGCCATTCTGATGACAAACAAAATCTCAGTAAAAAAACGATGCGAATATGAAGATACGCACGAAGCTATTGTTCGTGCAGCACATTGGCTGAGCATTGCACCCAGCAGAATTCCCGTCTCTAGGGGAACAATCGCGGCCTACCAACGAATCCGAATCGGCAGCTCCGATGATAGCGAGGATATCTTCGAGGTCCTCGAGGTCAAGACCCCCAAGGAAAGAAGGGACTTCGCTATCCTGGGACTGAAGGAGCTCGTCAGCAATGAATCGACAGAGGGGAGCATGGCGTAGTGACTTACCGCGATAACCTGGTTACAGCATTGCTGCGGCCCCACACTGCACGCACCAGTGTTGCCGTTGGGGTCGTTGTACGAGCCAGACTTGCCCTTGTCACCAGGCTTTGAGTACGACGGATCCTCAGAATAAGGCTTCTTCTGCTCGGGATACGGCTTCTTATCCTCGGGGTACGGCTTCCTATCCGCGGGGTACGGCTTCTTATCCTCGGGGTATGGCTTCTTATCCTCAGGGTACGGCTTCTTATCCTCGGGGTACGGCTTCTTATCCTCGGGGTACGGCTTCTTATCCTCAGGGTAAGGCATCGGGTAAGGCATCTCCTCTGCATTCTGAGGCCTCGGGTACGGCACCTCCTCTGGATACTTCTCCTCAGGATAAGGCTTCGGGTAAGGCATCTCCTCTGGATACTTCTTCTCAGAGTACGGTTTCGCGTAGTACGACGACTCAGCAGGGTATTTCGATGTGGTAGAGGGGGAATAGGAAGATGAGCCCTGCGGCATGGGCACCTTCGATCCATCATCGTAGTCACGGGGCGGTCCCATAGGGGTCGCTGCCGCGGAGATAACCAGGCCGGCAACGACGTAGACGAACAGAGAAGAGAAACGCGAAAGCATGATGGAAAGCAGGACTAGCAATGAAGAAAAGGTGGAGGAGCGTTGGAGAACCGCAGGGTACTGCTGAACCCAGTCCGTTGACCGCCCATATTTATACGTACGCAGGTTTTACATTCCTGTTCCCAACTTGGTTTACTGGACGAAACGCTATCGCGGTATGACGCCAGCCGCAGACGATCGTATGCTTCTTCTCTCGAAAGACGGTCACAGACATCAGGATACTAGTAGATCAGATCGTAGATATGTCATCCATGCGGTGGTTTGTCTATTCCATCCCTCGCTCGTTCCTGAAAGTGGGCAAAGATAACCCAATTCAAGCCAGGGGTACAGATCCATTACTCGTTTTTGACAAGTGATTGAGGATCAGAAGAGCTGTTCAACAGAGAGAGGAAGATCGGGATTGAGAAAGGAAAATCTGGCAGCGAGAGAAGTGCCCAATTTAGATGGCATTCAAAAGCCGGTGGTGTTGGGCTCAGGTCCTTGACAAGGACCTGGAAGTCGAAGATCCCTTATTTGAATTCCACAACGAAGAACTACCGGACGTCAGATGGAACAAGCGGTTCACTACGGAACATTCGACAAGGCACACGAACCACCTCAGCGAGCGGTGATCGGTGATCAACGACCGTCAGGCCTGCGATGCGTGCATTTAGCAAGCGAGGAAGTGGAGGCGAGAGTTCGATACGAGAGTTCTTGTGCGTTACAGCGTCCGTTTCTGACTCATCAGGATCATCGGGCTTTCCCAGGTATGGGAATCCGAGTTCTCAAACCGCGTCACGGTAAGTCGGTAACATCGAGCGGCAGATCGTGGAGGGGAACCATTCATCATGTCACGTCTGCTGTGTTCATAATACGATCCATCAAACGCACAACACGGCTAGGTACCTGGACAAAGGAATGGCAATATTTTTTAAGAGGGAATGTTCCGCATCACGAAGCACGCTCCGCATATAGCTACGAATAGATCACGCCAGGTTAATTCCTACATCAAGAATCGACTGCCCGCTAGCTATGAGGCCATTCTGTGGAACGCATTTGTAAAGGTCAGTCCCATGGAAACCTGGAGGATACCAAGGCAGCACGCACAAGATGGCTTTTTTCATGGGTTAAGCATCGCAGTGGCCATTACTCCGGATCATAGGAGAGCAGGCGGTGTCTAATAATGAACTGACGGCGACGGCACAACGGCGTGGATGACTTTCTCCAATTGGCGAGAAGGTTGGACCCCGCTTGAAAACTTGCCTGAAGGACCTTTCAGGGACAAATCAGCGGAGAAGGGTGTTGTGTGGAAGTTACCTCATTGATTCCGTTACAACACAGCTGTTTCTCTACGGTGCACCGACCATCGGGAGTTTTGCTAGCTGTGCGTGCTGCTTCTGCGGGGGAGGAGGGGCGGAGGGATTCACCTTGTGACAGGACGGCAGGTTTGGCTTAGCCTCGGCGTCGGCGGCTTCTCTCCATTACTGTACCGTAGTCACGAGACGGTCCCATGGGAGTTGCTGCCGCGGAGAGGAGCAGACAGGCCACGAGGTAAACAAACAGAAAAGAGCCGCGAAATCATGCGAAATCATGACGGAAAACTGAACTAGTAATGACAGGAAGCCGGAGAATCGAAAGGTGCCGCGGAACTCAGGCAACGAACTGCCTATTTTCATACGCATCGAGCTTCGTATTCCAATCCCCCGATTGACATACAACCTTCCCTCATTGCCGGAAAGTACGGCTTAGGTCTGTCGATCATATGCTTATCTGTTTGGAACAAGGGAGGATATCATCGATCCCGCTACTGGGAGGCGATGTCGATTCAGGCTTTGAGTAAGGTACGCAGATACTGTATCACTATGTCACAAGTAGTAAAGGCGAGACTATAGATCTATGAATAAAATTTTGACTCGCTAGACAGACATTGCGAGGAAGTGACAGATCATAACTCAGTGGAAAGAATATCACTGGTGGCAGCGGGGAAGCGACACCGACGCCACTATAAATGACTACCTGCCAGTCGACGTCAGGAGAGACTGCAGGGTTTCTTTCCTTGGATATAGCGATAACCGTGATCAAGTCTGCATCGCATCCATGAATCATGAGTCAAGTGAGCAATGACAGATGGAGATGGAGACTGACTGCGGAAAAACACGCGTACAAGGTCGTCACCAGCTGCGGAACCGAAGCCTGGTTCCAAGGCGAAGGGATTCCGGGAACGGCACAACACAAGACATACGCGAGGCCGATCGTATGCACGGCACGACTAGTCCGAACGAATAATGATGTGAGCACCATTATCGCCTTGAGATGAAGAATTATACGATCCGTGAAGAGGGTGCAAGCCTGCCCGCAAGCAACAGATCTACAGTTAGCACGTCACAGAAATGCAAAATGAGATACAGGACTGGTCTCAGGTGCATCGAGTGCGATGTAGACAGGGAAGGCGGCGCAGATGGGGATACACAAGATTTAGGCCAGGGTTAGCCCATCCACGTGATGACGTTAGCAGCAACGGAGACGACGGTGCTCTTTGAAGATCCAGCCTCACAGTCGCAATTAGGTCACGCAAAACCCCAAAGGCATTCAGCTTTTCGTACGGATGTTTCTCTCTTCGACACCGTGTCCAAAGGTGGTGCAGCTGTCAGAGGCTTGAACGGTGTCTAGAAAGATACCTGGCACTGCCCTACGTGGAGTCGCCGAGAAGATAGGCTGCTACTGAAATCCGCGAATGGCGTGAGCGGGCTTTTTTTTTTTGAGCGGTAAGAGTGCCAAGACGCACCAAATTGGTATTCAGCACATGACACGCGAATGCCAGTAGCTAGAATATACCCCGATGGACCGATTAGAATTTCTGAATCATGACGGAATCGTGCGTCTGAATGCCAGGGCATGCCCTTGACAAGAAATGTGTTACGAGGCAGTTCACGTGTTGAGCGCAGCGAGTAACTGAAATCACCTGACCAGTCTCCTACAGAACATAAGAGATGACGTTCCCACCTCCCTTGACGCCACTGTAATTTTACTAGAAATGAGCTTTATTGGGGATAGAAGCACGCAGAAGATGGATGTGTGTGGTACAAAAGAGTGGTAGTGTAAAGAGTGAAAATGATCCCGACGCGAAGCACCGTGACATTCCCCGAACAATTCGATCACTGCCTAGTAAGAGCTAATGGTTGACACGCAACCGCTACGCCATTCTAGTGCGCGACTGTGTCAGTAAAGGGACATAACGGAGGTAGAATTGGACACACCGTATAACTCTTCCCACAGCAAAGTGGCGTAGTCGTGCATTTGCCCTCGCCGCCGAGAGCGCTAAAAGGAGAGCAGCCCACTCCAACAAGTGTACCGCTGTCTTGCATCTCCATTCCTAGGGTTGTAAGAAGATTGGCCGTCTGGGGGTCACTTGCCTGGAGAACATTTCAGCAACAAGCAAACTGAGGGGGAGGGCTATCGGGAATTACATGACGTAGCTCATTACAGCATTGCCGCATGTCCATAGCGCACTTGTCCGCGAGACCGGCCGTCTTGGGAGCCTCAGGCTTCTGCTTCTCATCCGGCTTGCCATTCTCTTGAGTGTAAGGCTTCGGCGCAGGAGGCGGGAGGACGTAAGGCATTTCAGCGGGCTTAGACTTATCACCCTTTGGCGGCGAAGGCCCATAGGTTTTCTCCTCGGGCTTAGACTTCTCCGGGTAGTATTTCGGGGGAGGAGAGGGAGATGAATAATAGTTCTCTTCAGGCTTGGGTTTCTCCCCTTTCGGTGGCGCAGGTGAAGGCAAGTAAGGCTTCTCCTCAGGCTTGGTCTTTTCCGGGTAATAACTCTGAGGCGGAGGGGGAGATGGAGGAGATGGGGGAGACGGATAAGGCTTCTCTTTCGGTGGAGGAGGCGGAGGCGCGTAGGGGGTCTCCTCTGGCTTGGGCTTCTCTTCCTTCGGCGGTGGCGGCGGCGGAGGAGAGGAGTAAGACTTCTCCTCGGGCTTGGGCTTCTCCTCCTTCGGCGGTACCTCGTAAGGCTTCTCCTCAGGCTTGGGCTTCTCCTCAGGCTTTGGCTTCTCCTTCGGCGATACCTCGTAGGGTTTCTCCCCAGGCTTGGGCTTCTCTTCCTTCGGCGGCACGGCGTAGTATGGTTTCTCCTCAGTCTTAGGCTTCTCCAGGTAAGGCTTCGAGGGCGGCGGGTAAGGTCGCTCCTCAGGCTTCGGCGTCTCTTCCGAGGGGGGTTTCGAGGGAGGTGGGGGCGGCGGGTAAGGTCTCTCCTCGGGCTTGGGTGTCCCTTCCGGGTAAAGCTTTGGGAGCGATGGCAGCGGCGGGGGATACGGGGAAGGATTAGGAGTGTTGAAGTACTGTAACAACTTCGGCTCGTCGGAGCAGCCTGAGGGCGTAGGCGTCGCCACCGCAGAGATGACCAGACTCGCAGCGACGTAGGCAGAGAGAGTGGAGATACGCCACAACATGACAGAGAACTGGGAACTGATAGTAATGAACGGAAGTTGGAGCGCGCGGGCTACCGAGGAGTCAAACGTCCCTTGACCCCCCTCGGCTTTATTCGTTTTGGAGTTTCGTATTCCTATCCTCAATTTTGGGTGCCCTAGAGAAAATTGCTGTTGGGTAGCTGCCAACAACTGCTGATTGCATACTTCCTTCCTTGCCCAAAATATGAGAAAAAGACGTCATTGGTTTCGTAATAAATGCCAGAGATTCTGCCAGTGTCTCGTCCAGAGTCGTCCTCCAGTGTCGCGTTCAAGCTTCAACGTGCGAAACGTAGCTCGTCCAGGTGAGGGCGCGGTTCTAGGAGATCTGAATCATTCACAAATCAGATTGGTCTCAGGAAAGCATGTCGAGAGACACAAACTTGGATGGGATTCGAAAACCTGCGCGCGTCGCGCCATATTGTCACTGACGTCATCCAGGGCTCTTGAATTCCTCGGGAAGACAGACAGTCGTTCGGTAGCGTATTACCAACTTGTCAGTACACTACAAACGAACGCGGGGGCTCCAAATGTTTGCCTATGTCCCCCAGCACTACAAGTACCGGATGCGACAAAAAAGCCAGGGGTCATTGAGGAAGACGTAATAGAACGTCGTCACGTACTGCGAGACCCCACTGCAGTGGCACGCTGTGTGCTGCTGGAGATGGGGAGATTCACGCCCACGCGGAGAAAGCGCGGAGACATGGAGGCGCAAGAGTACACGGCGGTGTCCCCGCCGAGCTGTGGGGCGCAGCGTAGAGGAGCGCCCGGCGGATGTATGCCCTCGTGCTAGAGGAGATCGTAAAGGCAACGTCACGGCGGCCCAACACCATCTAGTTATACTCGTCTTTTTCCACACCCTGGCTGAGCGCTGAACGCAGAGGACGTTTTTTGAGTCGACCGCGTATCGCGAGCGGGCATTCAATTACAACTGCCAGTGGTTGCCTTCCAAGTTTTCAGGGCATAACTGGCCCGTTCGCGCTCAAGACGACCGTGTGCCAGTGTCAATGGGAGTCTACTCTCCCGTCTGTCGTTACTTAAAACATCTTAGTCCCGATCGCGAGGCCGTATAAATTATTTTAAATTTTCAACGACCACCAAGACACGCCTGTTTCAGGATTCCGCGAAACCCGGTGTAGATTTAGATAAAGGCATTTGTCAGTCTGTTAGAGAGAGAGAGGGAGATACGTATTGTAATATAACACGATACGATACGGTATGGTTACGGGACTACGAGCGGGCGGAGGTTTCTTTGGGAGAGCAATGAGGGCATATAAGTGGTTACGCAACGCACTGAAGAGAAAACACAGATCGGAAACGAAAATTAAAAAAGAAAAAAACGGAGACGATGGCGAAGGGGAAGGGGAATAACGATATTCGATAGAGGACGGAGAACGAACCAATATTGCCCCTCTCTCTCCATTGAAGCGAGCCCGAGAAGAGAAGACAAAGTAGGCAGGGGCGCTCTCCAATTTACACCATTCACCGGTCCACTCTTCAGGGGTTGTATATGTTATGGGTGTTTTCAGTCCGGACGAGACACGGGCAGACAGGGGTATCTTCAAAAACCAGGAGCATATTGCACGCCTTACGCCTCGGCGGGTGACTCAATCAGTTCCGAACCGACATCACCAGAATGGTCGACCTCGCTTATACTAACCCCACCGTCGTCCATCGGACTTGGAAGAGTTCCTGATCGTCCGATGATACGGGGAGGGCGGAGACAGGGCCGTTACCCGACGCCGATCGTCGCATGGCGCCGCCGCCTTGTGGGCCAGACCTAGGCGGATTTGCACAACGGTCTTTGCCATGAGCTATCCTGAGGTTGGCATAGTCGGGCTTATTCTTGACACCCTCGATGGCCTTGATGGCATTACTGACGTTGGTAAAGTTGACAAACGCGCAGTTCTTCTCCTTGAGGAAGTTGACGAGCTCGATATCGCCATACTCGCCAAAATCGCGCTTTAATTTGTCCTCAGAGAACGTCTCAAAGTCTTCGACGTTGCCAATGTACACATTGCGCGTCGCACCCGCGTGAACAGCCAGGGCTAGTGGGGGGGGGAGTGGGCCGGCGTTTTTGCCCCAACCAAGCTTGAGGCGGCGGTTGTTAAGGGTCAACCCCTGGTATGATGCCGCATGGAAGAAAGTGAGGGCCGCTGCAGGGTCTATGAATGTGACAAACTAATACAAGCAAGTCAATAAACCAGCGGATTTACGACGGTCCGAAATAAAACACGCACGGCTATATGCTTATCCTGCATGTACCGTATGCTCTGTAGCACACCACCGCGAATAGAGTTGCACAAATCCTCCGTTGACGTCTCTGGATGAATATTGCCGAGGTACACGGTCCTGTTCGCACTCCCAGGGACACCGAACCCTTCCGGCGTGAATGGTGAGTAGGGACTAAATGGGCCAAAACCACCAACGTTAGTGTTGATGGGGCTGAGGGACGCAACAGCAGATTGGGCGACAAGGGACTGAGCCGCAACGCCTGGGCTGCTTGTGCGGCGGCTTGCTGCGACTTGGGGATGTACGCGCAACGGTCTTTACCATAGTTGACACGTTTTCCCGCCCATGCGGGTTCCGTGGGGAGCGTGTTCACAACCTGGGGAGAAAAAAAAAATCAATATACGGGACAAATATACATATACATCAAGGGCATGCCTTTGTAGCAACCGAGATGCTCAGGAAGTGCACAAAACCGATGTTCTTGTCACGGACAATCTTGACCTGATCAATCAAGCCAAAACGGCTTAGGTCGTCACGGAGTTGCTCCTCGGTCGTTCCCTCGTCTAGTCCACCGAGATAGACATTGCGGCTCGCGTTGCTCTGGCTGATGGCCAGCGCAACCTGGCTCGGGACAGGGGACGGCTTGCCCCATCCGATCTTGAGCTCCTGGCCATGCAGGGAAAGCTTTTTAATGGTCGCATCGGCATGGAATGCCGCAGCAGTGGCGCCGTCGAGGAAAGAGAGGAAGACACACGATTTCTCGGGGAGAACGCGGATCGACTCGAGTGGGCCAAAGTGGACGAGGTTAAGGAGCTCGTCGACGGACGCAGTGGCAGGGAGATTGCCGACATAGACGGTACGCCCTGTGGCATTGTTAGTGGCGGTAAGGGCCGCAGTGAGGGCCGCGCCAGAGTAGTTGCCAGGGGATGCGAGGCCAAGGGACGGTGTGCGGGGAGGGTTGAAGCCCTATTGTATTGTTTATTATTATTGACGTGAGTGCGTTTTTGTAACGAATCAAATGGAACAATAGATACATACCCCGAAGCTGGGGACCTGGTTGCCGTACGGGAAACCGCCAAGCATGCCAACGCTGGGAAGGCCCATTCCGAGCATGCCATACCCGCCAAAGCCGTAGCCTGCACCGCCGTTCAGCTGTTGCTGTTGCTGCTGTTGTTGCTGCTGCTGCTGGGCCTGCTGCTGCTGCTGTTGTTGCTGTTGCTGAGCCTGATGTTGGGCCTGCTGCTGGGCAAACGCACTAGCGGTACTGGGACTGATCTGGCCGGACATGGTTGTAGTCGGCGTGCTGATGGAGGTGGAATAGAGAGGTCCAGCGAAGCCGGAAGGCGGGGAGCCGTTAGAGAAACCCTGAGGGATGGTTGCCTGCGAGCCATAACCGTAGTTTGCAAATACATCACGGGCGGTGGGGGTTACGAGACCGTTAGCGGTGGGTGCACCAAACGAGTTGGGTGACCAGCGGGCCTTTTTGGCGTCGGGACCACCGACAGTATCCATGGGACGCTGAAAAGGGAAATGATGATTATCAGTTGTCTCATCGTCAATATAGGGAAGAAGAAGAACCTTCATCATGTCAAGGTCAAAGCCGTAAGGAGGATACTGAGTCGCAAAAGCGGTCTGTGCGTCGTCCATTGTAAAACCAAGTGGGATTGAAGAAGGGAACGGCGGGAGAGAGCGAGGTGAAAGAGGGAGAGAAAAAAAAAGCAAAAAAAAGGTCAGAGGATGAGGGTATGTGAGACGGAGAGGAAGGGAGAGGAAGGGAGGGGAGGGGAAGGCCAAGGCAAGGCAAGGAGAAACGAGCGTGGACGAGTTGGTAGGTGGATAAAAAAAAAAGGAAGAAAAAAAAAAAGAACACGCACGAAAACAAAAAGGAGAGGAGTGCGGTATACTTTATAGATAGAGATAAAGCTGAAAGCTTAAAGTTGGCCTACGCTTGCAACAAGGAATTGAAAAAGCGAGCGCAAGGTCGAACAACGGAAGGGGAAAAAAAGACAGAGAGAGGGAGAGAGAGAGAGAGAGAGAGAACAAGAGTGACAAGACAAGACTTGATATTCAACCAAGACCGCACTCATCCTCACGCTCATCTCTCAAATTCGCTCATTTCCTAAATTAGTCTCCTCAGATCAGACAGACAATTAACATTCTCTCTCCTCCCCTTTCACATTCCCCTTTTCCTCAGGTTACAGTACCCGACTAATAGTCGTCTAAATACGCATACACTTGGCAATCGTTGGTCGTCCTTTCTCAGATTATGTAATGTAAATCATCCGGAGAAACTCCGACAAATCAATCAGGCCATTTCGGCCATCGTTATATTTCAGTTCCACATGGCCTGCGCGAAAATACCGAGAACCTCGTTTGCAAGGATTGGCGTGTACGTCCGCACGTCCGCGCGAGTGTACGTCTTGCTTGTCTGCAGCCTATTCAGCACCTGCAACACCAGGCTCCCGATAAACCCATCGAAAACGAGGTCGATCGCCGTATCGCTGTTGCCCGTCGGGGGCGTCGAGCCAATAAAATTTGGCGTGCTAAAGAACGGCAAGGGTGTGTGCAGAGTATCGTCACCCACTCCCGGACAAGCCTGCGAGCAAGCAAAGGGAACGGTATCTAAGCGAGACCGACCCACGGACGGACGAAGAATTTGGCAACCCACGTCCTTGGTTACATATCCCAGTGTCAGGTTCTGTGCTGCGCGCCGTTCAGGCCCAGCCCGCGCGTGCATCTCCGCCAGCCAGCGCCCGTATCGCTCCTCAACGTCCCTGCGCCCATAGCGCTCCTCCGCAACCGTCCCTTGTAAGAAGACCTCACGTTTGCCATTCACCCCGTTTAGCGCGGGCAGGACGGCGCTCGCGATGCCAGTGGGACTCCGGCGATGTACTGGAACGCGTCCGCGAATGGCGACACCGTCAGCTGGTCGTTCTTCGTGAACTGCCCCGCGTAGATGTCAAACCGGAGTCCACCCGAGTTGCCAATGATGATGTTCGGGATGTGAGCGCGCGAATTGTTGACCGCGAGCGCGGTTGGGAGCACTTGGTCGACCATCAGGCTCAGCAGCGACCCATTAGACGGGAATGGGTCCCGCGAGAGGGTATAGTCTTGCGGTGCCGTGCCGAGTTTCAAGTCGAGATCGAAGCGCGCTGCCAGTGCGTTGAGGCCTTCCGTGATTTTCCGGCCCTTGGAGGTGTCGAACTCCGAGTCCTTGCGCTTTGTATGGAACTAGCGACGGATTTAATAAACGATATCAGTGCAGAAAGTATCAAAGGTGAAACACCTCGTAGGTGACGCGGTTAGGATCGAGGTAGCGCCGGTTGACAGTGAGATTCTTCGTACTACCTTTGTGATCGAGATCGGCGCCTGGGGATGGGGATCTATCATTGCCCCGAGGAACAAGAACGTAAGCCAAGCCACGCACTCAAAAACCCTGATTAAGTGTTAGGGTATTCAACTTTTTATTGGTGATCACTAACCAACAGTTTCCATGTAGCGACCGCTCTCCAGAGCAATCGAACGCCCGTCAAACTGCACTGAATTACGTGTAAGGGGCAGACGAAGCAAAGCCGCGGGGGATCACAATGCTCACGGCAGTCTCGGATATGCGTGTGCCCCCCGAGGATCAAAACCGGTGTTGTCGGATGCACAGCTCGAACGGCATTGAAGACGGTAGGCCCTGGGCACGCTTTAATTTCAACGTCATGAAAGCGTCACGAAACTTACAATTATCGCGTGCCACGGGCATATGGCTTCAATCAATTTCAGTCAAGCTACGAAGCGACCGGAAAGGAAGTGGACATACCCAACAAGGAGGAAGAAGTCGGGCTCATCCTTGATTGCATCGGCGAACTAGCAGGATACGCATGAGCTCTCGAGAGCGGGAATGATGAAGAGACGTGCCTTACCCAGGCTTCTTTCACCATGTCCTCCACTTTCTGTACTGTGGTATTGCGGTCGTTTCCGGTAAAGTCATAGAGAACGCCAAGAGAGGTGACCTTGCGGCCTCTGGACAAGCAGTGAATTTTCCCACCATAGTGGCAAGTGGAGGACAGATGACTCACTTTCGCGTCTTGAATTTGGCGAAACGACCTACGAATAGCATATACATTTAGGGAACTGGCCGCATAGAGGGGCAGACCTCGACACTGACTTCCAACAGGTACGCTGACTGGCGTGCCGTACGGACCCGCAACAGTGATATTAACGTTCGAGGAAAGATAGCGACCGGGGAACTTTGGGGCAAAGTTCAAATGCATGTCGAGGGTATTCGCGTAGACGTATAGCTCGTGGCTGTACTCGACCAGCGACGCATCAGCAATCCCCCATGGCTGGACTTTGTGAGAACACATACTTTCCGATAGCTAGCACATCGTAGGGCAGCTGGTCGAAGAATTTGTTGGCCTATATGCGATGAATTTTTCAAATTCAACATGAGAGGTTGAACGCGTACGTCGTGCGCGTCAACACCGCCCGGAGGGAATCCGTCGATGAGACCCGTGCCTTTCGTAGAGTTCGTTCATAGGCTGAGAGGGAGAGCGCGTGCCACGCACCATCGTGGAGGTCACCGGAGTCAACGAGCAACAAGTCAACACCCTTCTCCTAAAGCAAGTGATATGGATCTAGCGGCAACTTTAACAAAGCCACCCACGCACCTCTGCAATTTCTTTCATATGCGTTACGAAGGACGCAAAGTCGCCGAAATCGCCACTAGAAACGCGTCACGATACGAGGTAGGGGCGGGCAAGAGACCACACCTATAGTTAGGCTCGGGAAAGGATGCCTTTTGGTGCCCGAGCAACCAACCGTGGCTATCGGTGGTATGGATGATGTTGACGTCACCCCACACGAGCGGGCGCGAAGGCAAAGGGAGCGAGACGGGTGGTTGAGCGCGTCGTGCGTGTTGGCGTGTGTGGCCGGCATCTGGACAAGCACACGCTGACACGAACCCCAGAGCGGCAAGAACAAAGGCATGCATCATAGGATCCTACAGTGCAAGAGGAAGAAGCCCCATTATATATGACCAGTCGGACGCTCTTTCTCCGCCCGGCGATGGTCATCGAATACCCATAAGAGCGCGAGGTACTGTACTGTACCGTACTGTACTAGTAAACGCGCAAACGCTTTACTTGCCGGCAATTACCGGCCTATTACCTTTGCCTCGAAAATCGACGATTCAGCAAACGACGCAATGGCAATGTCGAATGACGTTGATGAGGGTATCGACTTTTCAGATATCGAGGAAAAGTGCGTACTCGGACGTTGATATCAGTAACACTATCCCGTCAATGTCTTTCATCTCTAGGTACAAAGTCCGTCTCGAAGAGGGCTTTGATCACATTCTAGTCGTCGACGGCGTACCTGTCATCGACAAGTCAAAACTTGAGAAACTTTTGACAAAGATCGCCAAAGAGTTTACTCGCAAAGGTGCTGCCATCAAACCTGACGATATTTCAGTCCCCTGGAACGATAATACGGGGAAGAGTAACGGGTAAGCCCACCCACTTGCGCGTCATGCCATGTAATGTCGAGTCCATATAGATATGTTTTTATTGAATTCCGCAACGCCGATGCAGCCGCTTATGCTCTCAACGAAATGAATGGCCATCCATTCGACAGAAGTAATACCTTCCTCGTCAACCGCTTTACCGACATTGACAAGTATGCCAACTTGGATGAGACGTATGTAGAGCCCCAACGAGAAGAATACCACCCAAAGGCGCGTCCCTCATTCCACTTTGTAACTTTGGCACCAAATTGATACATCACAGGAGCATCTGCGTGCTTGGTTGGCTGATCCCCTAGGCCGCGACCAGTATGTAACATATCGCGGAGACGAAGTCTCAATACGCTGGCACGGCCGGCCTTCACAATGCGAAGTAGCCCACGAGGATCACGTACGCCTCATCCCACCCGAATTGATCTCCTCCTCATCACCTTGCGCATAGCAAAACCTCCGAACAGAATTATACGTCTCGTGGTCACCGCTCGGTACTTATGTTGCGACACTCCACCGACAGGGCGTCCGGTTATACGGTGGCCCCTCTTTCCAACTCCAAGCACGCTTCTTCCACCCCCTCATCCGACTGATTGACTTTTCGCCTTGCGAGCAATACCTCGTGACGTGGTCCCACGAGCCGATTGTCGTGGCGGATGACATGCCCCAGGGCCCTCGCTTCTTCTCTCCAGAAGACGAGGGAAACAACATTGCCGTCTGGGACATCAAAACAGGCCACCTTTTGCGCACTTTTCCCGCTATCCTTCCTGAGGGTGAAGGTTCAAAAAAGCAAATGGCCTGGCCTGCCCTCAAGTGGAGCGCAGACGACAAGTATACCGCGCGGTTGACTCCCGGTCAGCAAATCAGTGTGTACGAATTACCGGGCATGGGTTTGCAGGGAAAGAAGAGCCTCAAAATCGAGGGCGTCGTCGATTTCGAATGGTGTCCTCACGGAGAAAAGGACCGAGAGGATGCCGCCAAGGCGTCCAAGAAGCCCATTGAAAATATGATCACATATTGGACACCCGAAGTCGCCAACCAGCCTGCCCGTGTCACGCTGCTCAACTTCCCCGACCGAACGATTCTTCGTCAGAAAAATTTGTTCAATGTCTCTGAGGTGGGCATATCCACGCCCTCTGATTAGTTCATGGTACTCACTTTCTCCTTCCAGTGTCGGCTGTATTGGCAGAACCAGGGCGACTTCCTCTGCGTGCGCGTTGATCGCCACACCAAGACGAAAAAGTCTATTTTCTGCAACCTCGAGATTTTCCGTGTACGCGAGAAGGACTTTCCCGTAGAAGTTGTCGAGCTCAAAGGTGCGCTACATGTTCGTCGTGCTGTCCTCTCTAGAATTCGACGCGGAAGCACACAGACACCGTCACGGACTTTTCCTGGGAGCCAAAGGGCGAACGCTTTGCCATCGTGTCGAGCAGCGACCCCAATCTTGGCAACCCGGGACAAGGTACTACGATCAAGACCGATGTCAGTTTCTACCAGCTGGACCACAGCAAGAACGACTTTAAGCTTCTTCGTGCGTCTAAGGAGGTTTGCGTCTAAACACTAAACTGAGCTCTTTTCGTAGGCACGCTTGCAGGTCGCACGACGAACACCATCCGGTGGTCACCGCGCGGACGCCACGTCGTGCTCGCGACCGTCGGGTCGACATCAAAATCTGAGCTAGAGTTCTGGGACCTTGACTTCAACTCGGACGACGCAATCAAGAAGGAGACGCCAAAAGAGGATTGGGGCTCAGGTATCCAGCAGCTCGGCATGGCGGACCACTACGGCGTAACTGATGTCGAGTGGGACCCAAGCGGGCGATACCTCGCCACCGCTGCCAGTGCCTGGACACATACGGTACGTATTACAAAAACCCTGACCCCCCGAAACCCAACCGCCACACCTTTCCCGTGCTCACCGCCGCTCACCGTCCGCAGATCGAGAACGGGTACGCAATTTGGGACTTCCGCGGACAGGAGATCGAGAAGCAGCTGCTGGACCGGTTCAAACAGTTCCTGTGGCGGCCGCGTCCGCCGTCGCTGCTGATGAAGGAGCAGAAGCGGACGATCCGAAAGAACCTGCGGGAGTACTCGCGTGCGTTTGAGGAGGCGGACGCTGCGGAGGAGACGACGGTGAGCGCTGAGCTCGTCGCGCAGCGCAAACGTGCCATGGACGAGTGGAACGCGTGGCGCGTGCGCGTCGCGGAGGAAGTGGCTGAGGTGCGCCGCGCGCGCGGGAAGCGTGGCGAGTCGCCGGCGCACAAGCAGGAGGAAGAAGATAAGGAGGAGATCGAGGTGTGGATCGACGAGGTGATCGAGCAGATCGAGGAGGTCGTCGAGTGAAGTGAGGCGGCCTGATTGTATTGTGCATATACCTGTGATTACATGGTGTTGAAATTGTACAACCTTTTCGCTGTGGTAAAACGCCGTTTTTGTTAGGCATGCAATAGAATACAACGACGGGAATCACACGAAAAAAAAAAGGGGGGGGGGGTGGCATGTGATACAGAGCAGAGGAGGGCATATGGGGCATACTGTATGTACTGTAGGTGGCGGCGATCATACGTAGATGAGGAGTGCATATTACGTGTACGTGTACAAGGACGAGTGGCATTGATTCGAGCAACACAGCAAGATGATAGACGCCAAGGGAGACTGCGTATCAGAACATTTTAGTCAGTCGGAACGGTCGGCGCAAAAAATCTCCGAACCGGATGAGTAAGTGGCGGCGCTTATTAGAACGGGCGCGTGCGTGCCTGCGACGGGACGGCGAGCATGAGCTCGTGCGCGCAGCGCGCCACGGTGGCGAGCGCGGCCGCTGCGGACGAGAGCAGGGCGAGGGCTCCGGGGACGAGGGAGAGCAGCCAGTAGAGGGCGCAGAGCACGATGAGGCGATTGAAATACCAGGCGGGGTTGTCGGCGAGCGCGCGGCGCTGCCATTTGAGCTCGTGTTTCCAGGTGCCTTGTTCCTCGCGCCTGTACTCGTTCGTTTCACTTGGCAAAACTAGAAATACGGAGAAACCAAAAAAAAAAAAGGGTGGTGGCGGTGGTCAGGGTTGAAGCGAGAGGAGAGGGAGAGAGAGAGCACGACATAGTAGGGAAACTCTGTTTTGGGTTCCGGCGGTCAGGTTGTGGATGGCTATTCTGGAGATCTTGTTGGGTTCACCCGGCAGGAAGAGGTCCCATCTGTATGGCTCTAGCGGCTAGTGCAGAGCGCAATAACGCATTTTGTTTGTTTATCATTTCAAAAAAGGAAGAGAAAGTTGCGGATAAGGGGGCTGTGGGAAACGTACCGTGCAAACTTGAATACCCCACCACAACTTGACGCGGTGGAAGTCGAGGTCGCCGTTTGGCTCAAGTGGGAAATCTATCTCGTCGTCGATGACTGCTGCTGAATCGTCGTCTTTCGGCTGCTCGCTAGAGTACAGTCTCAACCGGATACATCTACGTGTCAACGGGATAAGCATGCTCGGCGCGATTACTACTGTATAGGGAACGGCGCACCCAGGTGTCGCCCAGCGGAAGTGGGCACCCATGCGGCGGATGGGGGTGCCGAAAAGGTACATCCGTGCAACTCTGATGTACTCAGGGAACGTGTTGTCGTACCGCTTGACGAACCTGAAGAGTTTGCTGACGTCCTCTATGAAGATGCTCTCGGGCTCGCATTGTTGGATTTCCATGCTTGCTGGGTAGAGAGGCATTCTCGGGCAACACAGGGCAAAGAGGTACAAAGAAAAGTTCTTTCAGAAACTCATGAAAACGCTCCAGAGGTTTATAACAGTCAGCACAGGCGAGGGAGTCAGTCTCGTGATGACATTCCAACTATCGGCGACAACGGCGAAGAACAAGGATGTAGACCCGTCGGAAGGAAGGTCACAAGGTAACCGTGGTTGAGAGAAGAGACCCTTGTGGTGAGGAAACATCGGTGTCCAAATCAGGCATCACGCTTTCCATATCCGGAACTAGAGTTTATTGCAACCTGTGCACCATTTAATCTGTAGTTGGCTAAGAGACCTTGTTATGGCTAACGTCTTGAGAAGATAAAGCAAGCGGGCATCCACTCCGGCCGACGGCCCTATACGCAAAGGTGGATATACGGACGTGTGTCATCTGAAGCGGTACTACATGGTGAGCTGAGAAACCCTAATACAACAGAAACAAACTATACTCTATTAAATCAGACTGCGCCAAGGCTATGTCAAACAAGCGAGTTAGACTTGACAAAGAGTCTTCGAAGCCAAAAGCTCACCGAGAATATAGCAGAGCTGTCATAAATAACGAATTCGACAAACGCTTCACTACAGAACTTGTCTAGAGACGCCAGGACCTTTTCTGGGGCCTGACAGGTTGCACCGACGGCGACCAAGTTTGGAAGCTCCCTCAAGGCCTTAGTCAGGTATCCCGTTTCATTTGAAATTCTCGATTCGTCACTTTCTACAGGCGTGATGAGAGGTCTTGGGAGAGGACCGTCGGCTATCAAATAAAACGGTCGTTCACGCTTGGCGTGGCACCTGACCTGCTGTACACTGCGTGGGAGCTGAAGCGGGGCTCGGGGCAGCTCGCAGAATGTAAACTCTTTCAGCACGGTCAACGCGTCCAAAAAGCTCTGTGGTGGGATTTTGTCCATCGTCAACACGTGTAAGTTGTGTGCATGTGCTTGGAGGTCCTTCAGCGTCCCGTATGACGGAAGGCCGCACTCGAGATGTAACTCGCGGAGAGGCTCCCCATCGTCCGTGGGGGTAGGAAGCAACCAGGTCATGAAGTTCTCGGAGAGCTCATCTCGCATGGAAAGGCTACGGAGCGAGAGGGGACGACGGTCTTCGGGAAGAGGATCAAGAAAGAGGTTGTCTATGCGGAGATAACGAATAGATGGCCACAGTGCGAGGAACAGATATAGAGCCGAGGAGGTTGGACGGCCTTCCCAGTTTAAAACTTGTATATGATGGAGGTTGATAGACCAAAACTTGGAAACATCCGCGACATCGAATTCGCCGTCGATGTCAATGCTCAACCGAGTGAGGTTTGGAGCATGGGTGAGGATGCTGATAAAGTCTGCTACCGTGCGGCGATAACGTTTAGAGGACGATTTTGGCGGGTTGCGGCCCCATGGGACTGGAGGACTGGTTATCTCCATGCCGAATGACCGGATGTGCCGACCAAGATCAGGGCGATCAGAAAGGGTACGGATGAGAAGGGAGCGGTGTCGATGACATAACGAAATGGGGATGTCGCGAAACAATAGTCCCTGAGCAGGCGCCTGCCAGGCCTTGCACACGCGGGAGCTCGCAGCGAGGGTCTTGAAATCCGCGATTTCTTTGTGAGGCTCAAGCCTGGCCCATGTGAAGATCATCTCCACCAACTCTTGTGGCAGAGAGGGACGGATCATATCTGTCAACCGTCAAGAAGTGTTATATCGTGGGCTGCACGACACGCGCACATACCTATAAAGCTCGAAACCGGGTGGGGACTACGTTGTATAGACGGAATCGCTCCAGGTGAGGGGGATCAGAGTGGGAATCGAGCGCATACGTGTCAAGCTAGTGATGAAACTTGGGGGCTTTTAAGCAGTCGCTTAGGGTAGCAGCCCCCAAAGCGGTCAGTTCACGGGTCCTCGCCTGCTGCCGTGCCTGTGTGCACTGCCGTAGAGGAGCGGGGTAAGGGTGTGAGGGGAACCCCACGCACTACGCCAAGTGTATTATGTATAAAAAATACGGCAGCAGGTGGTGCGGAGAGTAAACCCCTTTTACCCCTTTTACGTGTCATGCCCGAGACGGCGAGCTGGATTAATCATCATGAGACGCGTTTGATTGTACATATCAATCAAAAGTGGGGAAAAAATTTGTGAAACTGAACTGTACGAGTACTACAAGTGCGTGTGATAGGAACATGTGCCAGGTACCATATATAGTGGTGGCCATCATACAGTAGTGAGCTGAGCTAAGCCATCTGTGGCCGTATCACGTGATATGACTGCAGGGACACGACATGCGCAGCGGGTTCCCCACCTGAAGCGATGCGACAACGACGACGATGAACTCACTCTACACTCTCGGTGTAAGACAATCAAGCTCCATACAAGCAGATTTGGAGCGTCTGCGTGGCGGTGACTCTTCTGCCTCATTGCTAGGTCTCTCTGACTCGTACTGTACATCCAAATATACACACTTACTTTGTCATACTCCTGTCAGGGCAGATATCGGCTTCCCTTGCGGGTATGAGTCGGACGATTGACGACTACGATTCTATGGCACGGAGAGAGATCATCAAGGCAAAGCAGGAAAAAGCAACGTCGTACGTGCTCACTCGTTCATTTCATCACCCCCCAATGATGATGACTGGCTGAAAACACTAAAGGCGAGTACAGAAGTTCAAGAGCGACTATGCCGAGTTTCGGAAGGAGTTTGAGCGGATCAAGGAGGAGGTATGTTGCACCCCTTTTTTTATTCCCGCTGCCCATATAAAATGCCCCCATCAGCGCGCAGCCGCGCAACGCGCAGAACTCTTTTCTACGAGCACAGGCACGCCTCTCACCCCGGACGCACGGCGGCGCTTTACGCCCTCGCACCTAGACGGTGGCACAACGAGCGGCGAGGCACCGGAAAACCCCTTCCGCGGCGGGCTGCTGGGCGCGAGCCGGGAGCAGTACGCGCTGCACGAGCACACGTTCCTGCAGGGCGCCGAAGCGCGGCTGGACGACTTTCTCGCGCAGGGGCGCGAGGTGCTCGATAACCTCGTGGACCAGCGCGCCGTACTCAAGGGCACGCAGCGCCGTCTCCGCGACGCCGCCAACACGCTTGGTTTCAGTCGGGACGTTATCGGTTGGATCGAGCGGAGAAGGTGCGTATCACAAATCCTCCCTTCCCCGCGATTTGTGCGTTGATGTAAAAGTCGTCGTCGGTCTCTAGCACGCAAGATATGTATATATTCTGGGCTGGCGCCGTGTTCACGTTCTTCTGTTTCTACCTAATATGGAAGTATTTCGGTTGATGGGCTTTATGGCGAACATGTTGTATTTAATTTTCTGACTTGCTAATGGTACATGGCTTTATACCCCATCGCATCCAAGGACGCAACTGCCCTGACTGACACTCTTCGCGTGGCATGCTTTGCAATATCAAAACAGACAAGAGGCTGATAGTCCGCTTCACCAATTAACCTTCGAATCGCCCCAGTTTCCAGGGCCGCCCGGCGGAAGCTCCACTTCCAACAAGGGCGGTTGCTCAAGCTGAGTGATCGCCACTTTCTTGCTTTTGTTCCTGTTGCGCTTTTTCTTCGCCCCCGCTTGGGCCTTGGTGATCGTGTCTCCCCAGGTGGTATGGGCGAACGCTGGAAAGCCCTTCTGCTCGGCTACAGA
Source organism: Lactifluus subvellereus (assembly GCA_022496195.1). Taxonomy (NCBI): domain Eukaryota; kingdom Fungi; phylum Basidiomycota; class Agaricomycetes; order Russulales; family Russulaceae; genus Lactifluus; species Lactifluus subvellereus. Next base: position 175,506 of record WTXC01000013.1, on the reverse strand, counting down.
TGCGAGCGAAATGGGAGTTTCGACGGTCGGGTTGTTGAGCAGCACGTCCGAGGCGGTGGTGGAGGCGCTCGCTGCGCTGCGCTTAGCCGACGAGGCACCAGTGCGCCGGGAGACGCCGGTGTGGTTGGACCATACGGTAGTGCTGGTATGCGCGCTCGCGACGCTGCGTGTGTCCGAGGCGGGCTGGCGCTTGCCAGTAGGAGAGGTCCGCGCCGCGTGGGCGGCGACGGCGGCAGCGGTCAGGTCGACCGGGGACGCGTTGGCCGACGCGTCCGAGGCGGTGGTACGGACGCTCACCGCGCTGCGCTGCGCCGAGGACCTCGATGATGCCCCAGTGCGCCGGGACACACCGGTGTAGTTGGACCGTCCGGTGGTGTTAGTGCGCGCGCTCGCGACGCTCTGCGTCTCATCTCCTTCGCCTGCTTCCTCATAGTCGTCTTCTTCGCCGGCAACGGACCAGGCGCGGCGCGCAGAGCTTGCCGTGGAGCGCGCGTCGTCGGCCCCATCCCAGAGCACGCCTCCTGTCGTCCAGTCCTCTTCGCCTGGGCTGGCTGGTGGGGGACGATGCTCGGGGCTTGCAGTGTTCTCGCGCTCGTCTGGGGGGAGGCGTCCGGCCAAAGTCAGATGTTTCCTTCTTTTTCCATTGACCAGCCACACACCTTGTGAGCGAACGCGGAAACCATCGGCCCCACTACTGTCATCGCTGCCGCTGCTACCGCTGCTGTTACTTCTGCAACCTCCCCCAAAGTTATTCGCAGAACGCGGCGGCTTGTTGCGTGGGGCTCCGTCGCCTTCTGCGTTACCAGCCTCCCTCCATCCCCTCCTGCCGGGATTCCTCCCCCTCCTTGCTGCTTGCCGTCTCATGCGTTCTTCCTTCTGCTTCTCCCGCTCCTCCTTCTCTTCTGCCCAGCGAATATCGCGCTCGTGCTTCGCGCGCGCCTTGCAGATGCCGGGGCTGCACATCGGGCCGTGCTCGATGCAGAACCAATCTTCCTTTCCCTTTTCTTTTCCTGGTTTCTCGACCCTCCTTATCCTCGTCTGGGGTTCCTGTCGTGGCATATCGTATCCTTCCCACAGGCTATTCTTCACGCCCGCATCGCTGTCATTATCAACACCCTCCTGGACGCCCCGCGGTCTGGCGCCGGTCCTGACCAAGGCGGCCCTTGGCGCGTCATCGAACGAGTCGTCGTCGTCGTCGAAGAGGTTCTCCATCGCAGCTGCCGTCGTGCGTCTTGGCCTATCTTCGTCATAATAATCATAACGTTGGTCGGGTTCAACAGGGCCGTCTGGATCACGGCCACGGCCACGATGCGGCGGGGACTTGTATCTGTCCGAAACGAGGTTGACGGAAGTGCTGGAAGCGGTGGGAGTAGGAGGTGCCTCCTCCTGCTCTGCTTCGTTTCGATCGACCTCGTCGCTCCAGTTGAAGCGTTCGTACGCGCCAACTTGCGGGGTCGGCTGCTTGATGGTGAGACTGGGTGGCGTAGCGGACGCAGGCGCAGAGGTTCTCGACGACATTGTGTTGGCACCCTGACGGCTACTGACGGTACTGGCCACGCGCGACGGTGTGGCAGAGGACATAGAAGTCGTGGAAGGCGGTCCACGTTTCCCTGGAAAGCAGTATGCTGAGCATGCGCGCATCGACTGATATGGTTGCAGAGAAATGAAAGCGTACGGGCATCTTGCTTGGCGCGGTAATTGGCTATCGGCAAGACAGGCATGGGAGACATGACGGGAGGCGGGGGTGGCGACCGAGCGTTTTTGGAAGCAGAACTCGTCGTCGAGCCGGTATCACTCTGGGTTGCTTTTTTCCCGTTCTTCTTGGATAATGGCGTACTTGTGCCCGGGGTGGCATCGCCGTTTCTAGTTGCAAGCCACTCCGCCGATCCAACTGCCGTACCAGATTAGCTCACAAATGCTGGGAATGAGATAGTGTGCACAATACCTGGTGGTGCCGGCGGAGGGGTGGGAGGGGAAAGGATTTTTGAGGAAGAGGGCGGCACATGGGCTCGCCAGTCTTTGCCTCTGAGGGCACATTGCAGTATGTTGTTTTCGGGTAGGGGGACTTGACCTTGCTGGAGAAGGATGCAAGTCGTATGTGAGCTTTGAATAGTCCCATTTTTTGTTACGGCTTACGAATTGTTAACACTCCAACCTTGGAACCAATGTTCCTCGATGTCTACGCGCTTCCAACCTGATCGATGAGGATTGAGCGTCGGTAATTACACGCAATGGCAGACCCACCATGTTTCTGTACCAAACGGCCAGAATTGTATGTACACCAGAAGACTTTGGACGATTTGTCCGACTCTTCTGGAGTCGGGTTCAACAAAACCTTTGCCCACGAATGCATTCCCAATAGGTTATCGAACTTGTCAAAGTCTCGATCTACTTCGACAACTACCATTCCTGGCGACTAACGGCGTATTAGTAAAAGTGGCATCGGTGGCAAATCCAAGTTGCAAGTTGGAATCGAGAAGCCGAAACTCACAGTCGGCTTGTGATACATGGCCAGTAACACACCCGGCTTGCCTGTGCAGCACGCCAGCCAGAGTGCGAGAGTCCGCCGGTCCCCATGCAGCTCCAAGTTCGCATGGAGTGGATAAGGATGTACGACCGTTAGGTATCTCGGCTCATCGTCTGGTGGCGGTGGCGTCATGATGCGCTTCGGCATCCTTCAGCTTTAACTACCACGGGCAGGGGCCAGCAAAGGATAGGATGGAAGAGTAACGCTTCAGTAGGACCTGAGGGGGGGTAACGGAATAAAGACGACCTGGATAAGGCACACACTGGGCTGGAGGGTTTTAAGGATACGGATGATGAAGCCGAAGATGAAGCTGTGAATGCGCAACTCAGGAGTGAGCCACAAAGGGGAAGATGGAATAGGGGAGATGGCACAAGGGAAGAGATGTAAATACACGGCCGACGTAAGCCCCCGATGGCAGAGCGTACCCCTCCAACGATGGGCGATAACAGCACGTCTTACACAAAGATTGAGGGCCGAGATCCATTCGGCGTAACGTAAAATCCCTAAAGTGAGTTTGGACTACGCTGCTCAGATGGCTTGCACAAGTGCGCAGCGCCCAGGTGACCCCTCCACGCCCGTCCGCAGCTCGCAATGCAACCTCGAGGGGGTGCTTCGACTACGCCCTGTCCCTCTCTGGCAAGTGTGCACCGCGACTGGGAACCTCTATGCCACGAAAACGTATCTATTCGTGATCGCCGTCCGCAGTCAACTGATACTGTACTGTAGCAAAAATCCGTCGATGGCTTCGACCAGGCCGTCCGCAGCCTTCGAGATTATCGCAACCGGGCAAGAGCCTACGCGCTTCCTTAGACTCCAGCGCCGGGATTTGCCAGTGCACCCCGGCCCGTCATTCGCTTGCACAAGCACGACAACCGGCCGGCAACCCTCTCCTGCGCGTCCGTGTCCGTGTCAAGATTGAGTTCGACCTCGAATTTCGGACCCCAGCCGTGCGTCCAGAGCGTCAGCAAGTAGATCTACCGTTTCCTTGCGGGAACCTAGAACGCACTCCACGACACGTGTCTGCTTCTCTCCCTCTCACTGCTTTCCTGCCGTGTGCGCGCGCGATATCGCCGGATAGCGTGGCTGCCCACATATATCCTACATGCGCGTGTCTCTGCGCCCTCGATCTCGGCGCGGAGCGAGGCAGGCCCGAGGCGAGTCGCATTCGCGACTAGCCACACGTCCTTGTCATCTCGGGCGCTGCGGATTGACGGATGGAGCGCTGGCGGGACAGCCCATGTTTAGGTCGTCAGGTCCGGGCGCAGCTTGCCAGCTTCACATCGCACGTCGCCGTTGTCGGCACCATGTCGTGATGACGGCAGGGCGGCTACGAAACGGGGCCCGTAGCCCTCGATCACGTTTAGTTGTGTGACAGCGCGTCAGCTGCAAACGCGGGGTTGCTGCCGTCGTGTTTGTGAATTCAAGCTCGTGCGCAAAGAAAACCTTGAGCTGGGCGCCTGGGGTGAAGGAGGTACGAGCAAGGCGTACTATGCGGTAGACGTAATAAAGGCGGCGAGCATAAGAATAATTAGCAAACAGTGCACCTTGTGCACGAAGGGTGCCAATGGGAGCGGCAATATAGGAATCACCAACCCAACCACCATGTGGGGCGCAGCGCCTTACTGTATCCTCCAGATGGAGAAGTTCACTACGGGCGCTGTCATAGAGAAATGGAACTAAAAAATCCACCAGAAATATACCTTATCTTGGGTCGTCCCTTCAGGCTCTGGCGTCAACGGATCAGTCGGTGGGGCATGCTACCGGAGCAAAAGCGGTGGTGCCAGAAGCTTCACACTCTCTCGACGAAAAACTACTGTGACAGTTCTGCCAGTACCCCATAGATCCACAGATGCGCCCTGCACCCGTTCCGCGCGGGCCCGACAGAGCTAGAGAGTGATACATCGATTCTCTCAAAGCTCTGACGTACGCGAACAACACTCGTGTTTTCTCGTGTTGTAACGCTAGGGAGGGATAATTTCCTAGAAGAAATTTTCTTACAGGCCATCAGAGGCATACAGCAATTCTACGGCTCGCAAGCATCCTTACCTGACAATTGCAATGCTTGGCGAGCGTGTGGCACGTTCGGTACATGAAACGACTCTGGCCCCTAGGAACACTGTAACCAAGTCTTTGTGACGAGCGCAAGGTAAACAAACCCGGCTAGCCGCCGCTCACCAAATCTCGCACTACGGCATTGTACCTACGCCGCCTTCTAACTTGAACCTCTTCACACCATCCTCGACGCTCCACGGCACCTCGTCTTCCCAATGGCTGACCACAACGACAGCCTGCTCGTCGCCGACACCATCGCCTCTCAGGTACGCCCGCGCAGCGCGAATCATGCCGTCGTCCATGCCAGCCCATACTTCATCCAGCAGCACGAGCGGCGGACGGCCAACAAGTGCGCGCATCAAGAGCACGATGCTCTGCACGCCAGCGGGCAGCGCCGCGAACGGCCTCTGCGCGAACACCTCCACCGATTCCCCTCCCTCCTCCTTCTCCACTGCCGCCGCGCCCCACGTATGTGGACCAAGCCCGCGCAGGACCGCCCACACGCGGTCGGCGCGCCATCCCCGCTCCGTCTCGTTCAGGTCACCATGTAGGCCGATGCCGAGACCGCGCGGGCCGAGCGGGACGAAACCGCCGTCGAAGCCCGTCGCGATAGCCTCCCACACGCTCATGTTGTGCGCACGCGGCCAGGCGTTGTACAACTCCGGGGAGACGACACCGATGCGGGTGCGGAGGTGGGTCGTCGCGTGCGCGCGTCGGGGTGCACTAAAGAGCGTGAGCGCGGACGTGGGCGAGCGTTGGGTGTAGGATTGGGGGTGGTCGCCGGTCAGGATGGACAGCAGCGTGGTTTTACCGGAACCTGAGTCAAGTCACGACGCTGTTGCACTTTTCAAAGTTCCGTGAGCATAGTCCCCGACTTACCATTTGCACCTTGGAGATGCCAGCGATCTCCGGCGCGGATAGTCCAGTTGATATCTTTAAGGACCTGTATTATCAAACAAGTAAAAATCAAATAAGTCCAGGGGAAGATGAGTCACTCACGTGTCGTTCGTGATATCGGACATTGACATTCTGCATATCGACCAAGACCTCAGCTTCCTCTAAACCTGGTGCGTGCACGGAAGCCGCCGAACGAGCGGCTTCCAGAGTATGTGGGTTCAGCTCCTTCAAGATTGTTGCTCTTTCTCCGGTCTCCACACGTCCGCCTTGCACCAAAGCGATGTGAGTGACCCACTTGGGGATCGGGTCCTGCAAGCGCAGACCCATAATGATACGAGGGTTATTGGAAGCGTGGACCGAGTGAAGAAGAGAAAGCAGCGTAGGACGCGTTTTAAAGTCCAGTCCGGCTAAGAGAATTCCCGTAAGCCTGGTTTTCACTAGAAAGATGCCCTAAAACCCACTCAAAGGCTCGTCAAGAAGAAGAATATCGGGTTGTTCTAGAAGCGCCTTCACAATCCTGGCCCGGCGAGTCTGCCCATTACTAAGTGCTACCAAGGGAAGGTCGAGCAAGTGTTTCAGTCCCAACTTGTCTGTCAACTCTTCGAACCTTCGCGCCCTTTCTTCTGTCCGGGAGGGTGCGTCGTTCCGCTCGAGATTCCTTGAAGAGTCATCCACGATGAATGAATTCATGGACTCTCGCACGAGACCGGATTCTTCGGGGAACATACTTTGCCGTAGTGTGATACGATCTTCCTCGCGTACAGCACCATACCGCGCGGTGTAGTCGTAGAACGCACCGCCCGATGCGCGGGGTCGATGGGCAAATGAGACAAGGTATACAGCCTCATTGATAGGACGCGGTTTTAGGGAGAGCGACGGAAGGGGCCCACCAGGTGGAGGCGGTGATATCCGCATGTTTCCGAGAAGGGTCTGCGTATCGCGGGTAAGCGACTGGGATGCTTAGTGGGTGTAGAATGAAGGCGGGGTCGCAGACTCAGGTCACAGGAAACCTGGACGTCCGTTGAGGTGTGGAAAGATGATGTTCCGTGTAGCCTACCTCGAGCAAAGCCGTCTTCTCTCCGGTACCTGACCCAACGACTGCCCAGCTCTCCCCATCACGAACTGTCCAGTCAAGAGCACGGAGGACGGGTCGCGCGTTGTCGGGGTCGCCGAAACGATAAACGTTAGCTGTAGGTATGCGTACGACATGGGAGGGCTGTGTAGGTGTATGCTGGCAGCGGTACGCTCTAATGCGAGCAGCGATCCGAGTCATTGTTGGGTGCTGAAAGAGAGATCACGTGTACGTTCTATGGTCGTGCAGTGACTACGTCCACTGTTGATATGTCCACCTCCGTTCTACAAGCTATCTTTTCTTTTCGCACGGGTTCTACAACCGCTATTGCATCCCTCTTCTACTTGGCAATATTCACATCCCTCTATATAACTCAGTACGGGCCCTCAGTGCCTAGCCTTCACAGACAGCATGCGTTGGGCTTGAGTGTTGAGCATGCATACAGAGACCTGCACTTGGTAAGTTGCCAAGTCATACTATGTGCTGCATTAAACAGACGGACAATAGATCGCAGAGCGCCCTCACCCTTACAATTCCCGTCAAAACGATGTTGTGCGCAATTTCCTCCTCCGAAGGTTACGGGAGATAGGGAGAGGACATGATTTTATTCATGTTGAGGACGATATCAAGACGAATGCTGCGTTCTTGAATGGTCCAAGAGCCGTGTACTTTCAGGGAACGAATATTCTCGTCAAAGTCGATGGTACGGACAATACCACCAAAGGTGACCATCCCAACCCCTTACTTACTCTTAGAATAATAAGTTTAGAATTGAGCGTTTGAACAGATGACGGGGTACTGTTCTCGGCCCACTTCGATTCCGTCTCCACAGCTCCTGGAGCAACAGATGACGGCATGAGCGTCCTAGCGCTCATACAAATGATCAGCGTTCTGTCCAGGAATCGCCCGAGACGGACAGCAGTGTTTAACATCAACAATGGAGAAGAGGATGGCCTTCATGGGGCGCATGCGTCCGTCCCTTTATTTGCTTCCGCCGGATCTTTACACAACGTCTACCAGATTCCTGCGACATCCTTAGTCAAACTTGACTTCTACATTTCTCAACTTTGAGGGCGCAGGTTCTGGCGGGTATGATCACACCGTTCGCTCCCTCATCTTTATCTGAAACTTTTCCTAGCCGCCCTTTCCTCTTCAGGAGCACGTCATACGACGTCCTCAAAGATTTCCGCTCTGCACCGCATATACATGCAGATGCACTTTCCCAAGATGCCTGGGATCGAGGTGTCATCCGCTCAGACACTGATTATTCCGTGTACTCTGCTCCTCGCATCTGGGATGCTTCCCGCTTGGCAGAGAACAAAATGCCACCAAATGCCACTGGTCACGGATATCAGGGCTATGGAGGCGGTATGCAGGGCGCTGACGTTGCCTTCTATACCACTCGGTCGCGATATCATACGATGGATGACTCGATCCGGGGAATGGGCGATGGTGGTGCGGAGAGATCCTTATGGGCTTTGATGGAGCTGGTGCGCACCGTAGGCAACAAGATCCTCAACATTAGGTCGAAAAGCGGTCCAAGTGATGAGAATGAAAGGGGCGTCTACTTTGAACGTAGGACACTTTTTAATTGACTACTGGTTGCCTTTGACTCATAGACGTACCCAGTATTCGGTGTGTATCTCGTCGCCTTCCGCTTCCGCGTGTTGGTGGTGGCCGAGATGGTCCTCATTGCTATGGGCCCTATCCTCTTCGCCTGTCTCGGCCTCCTCACCCTTACTCAACAACACGTCGAATTTATTTCTCGGCTTTCTCTCAGTTCCCTTATTCCTTCCCGCACGACAGCCAACTATCCCATCACCTGGGCTACCTTCACAAATTTGATGGCACATCTGTGTTTCCGAGGATACGGCCGGTTCTGGTTAGCCCTCATCCTGGGCACAGGTGCTCAAGTAGGGCTCGTGGTCGGCTTCTTGAGGCTCAATCGTAATGTTTGTAACTTTCTCTCCGTGTTAGTTATTGGCAACACTGACCCCAGTGTAGACTGTCCACGCCCATACAGTAGCCACCTCGCTCTCCGCGCTAACTCTGGCTTATTTGTCCCTGGCTATTCCTCTTCAACGTGCCCAGCGTATACGTCCCATTCCGGCTAGCAAGCAACGATCTGTCATTCTGATTGAGCTTTACACCCTCACCTGGATCTTCCTCGTCGGCGCGACAATCCTGACGCGACAAGTCGGCGTAGCAGGGTTATCCTGGATTCCGCTCTGGAACGCATCCTTGCTTGTAGCGGTGGTACTAAGCGTGTTTGAGAGTCTGATGGGTACTCGCCAAGTGAATACAGTAGACCCCCGCGAAGAGGGCGTTGAAGCTTCCGAGACCACCCCTTTGCTTCAGCAGCCCGCCCGCCCGACTAATTCGTCGGTGCTAGGCGACAGGATCAAAGATAGTGCGCCTTTTTGGTGGATATTCCAGTTTTTGTTCTCAGCGGCGGCGCCTGTGGTGAATCTGGCTACAATTTTCTTCATCTGGATCAGCGCTTTACCTCAAACGATTCCAGACGGCGGTTCGGTTGGTACAGGTATACGAAACTTCCCATTAATCCTTCACTCTTAGAGTGCTGATCAACATTACCCCTAAACAGTGTACGTGCCTATTTCACTACTCTCGTTCCTTATCGTTCTCCCATTGGCGCCCTTCGTGCACAAGGTGCACCGTGTGCTCACCATCCTTATGCTCGTCGTCTTCATCACGTCTACTGCATACGCCTGGCTCGCACCTCCCTTCAACACAGGCGCCCGGCTTAAGGTGTTCTTTGCGCATGAGGTTGAGCTCACAAACATGACAAAAGCAACCCCGCGTCCGCAGCTGATGCGCGCTGTCACGCAACTACATGTGATCGAGGGCTACGGCTCGCGCCTTGTGGCCGCCCTCCCGTCATCGTGGGATGGTGCCGACAACGGCGACGTGCAATGCGAGGCGGGAAAGCTGCGCCCACGCCTGACGACCTGCGCGTGGGCCGTTCCGCCAGCACTCTATCCGTCGACCCGCGGCGCCAGAGGTGATAAGGGCGCGTGGCTGGTCGCGAATGCCGCGCGCCTCGGGCCCACCTCGCTCCGCGTCGAGATTGAGGGCGTCGAGACGCGCTCGTGTAGGATCTATGTGGATAGCCATGGTATCCGGCGGTACCGCGCGCGCACACGGCAAGGAGGCGGTGGGAGGGAGATTAGCGAGAGTAGTAGCGCGCAGGCGGCGTGGAGCAGGTTCGAGGTGCCGGCAGAGGAGGAGGTCCACTTGTTGACGCTGTGGGCGCGTGGCTGGGGCTCGCGGTTCGAAGTCGAACTGGATGTTGATGCAGACGCTGAGGAGGTGGCGGAGGCGATCACGGGCCGGGTGTCGTGTCTGTGGAACGATGGGCCGGGCGGGGCGCGGATCCCAGCGCTTGAGGAGGCGCGCAGGTTCTTGCCCGAGTGGGTCGCGATCTCGAAGGCTGCGGACGGCTTGGTCGAGGCTGTGAGCGGATTTGCGCTCTGAGAAGAGAAGACTGAGGGCTGACTGCGGATGTCGTTGTGTGATCTAAAATTTGTAGCATTACTGTTGCGTGCTTGGCGAGTGACCACATGATAATAGATAAAGTTACTGCGGCGTTGAGGGCGGCGGTATGCTATTGCTGGATATAGATAGGGACCTACCGCTGCGGACGGCCGCATTGCTCGCCACGTCTCCTCTGTGATTGTGAGAGGCCTTGTGTAGGCTGCGCACTTGCAGGACTCGGACTGCGTAAACTCTAAGGGTCGCGCAAGACGTGTGCTGTCCCTTATCGTGAATGAATCACACAGCCGCAGCTTCATGTCTTTGAATCACCTGGCCTAGCGTGGTGCCTTATCATTCGCAAAGGGTGGCTCCCTCAAGCCCTTTCATCCCCTCAAGCCACCTGCCAGTGACTGAAACGCAACAATAGTCCCTTGTCTCTGTTCTCCTCCCCTTCATCTGCGTCTGCCCCCTCCCCTGTGACTGCGCTATATACACACACGGATATATATCCTCTCTTGTCTACGCCCCATCATACTGTACTGTATCTGAAGCTGAAGAATGCCTCCTCGCTCCCCATCGCCACCTCCTCCGGAAGACGAGCCAATATACCTGACGGTTGTGCATCCATATCCGCTCAATGCGAACTTGGAGCTACCTGCGGACCGGCGCGCACTTTCGCTCTGGCTTGCGTGCTGCACGGGCAACAAGAACGTCTTACTGGCCATGTTTCACAAGCCGAGCGTGAGTTTCCGTTCCCTCATCCGACTTGCCCACCGTAATTCAAATTTGTCGTTAGTCGCCAGGAATGGTTATCATCGAAGTGGATCGCGAATTTGACAGGTTCAATGACTTGTTAGGGAGACATTCGTGGTCAGACATCCTATTGGAACCGACGGAAGAACAATCGGACAAGTCGTCCGAAGTGTTTTACTGTGCTCTCAATACTGGCCGTTTGGTAGAGAAGAGCGGTGGGTTCAGCATTAGTAGCGGAGTTCAAGTTACGGTGGCTCATCCATCGCCAGGTTGGAGACGCAGATGGATCGAGGAACATTGGTTTAAAGGTTGGAAGCCTGACAACGAGTAAGTAGCATCCAAATATGGGGTCTTCAGAGCTCACTGGCACATCCATCTCTAGCACGATTAAGTACCCGTATCCCCAAACCACCTACTGTGATGTGCCCTCAGAGGCGAAGACCGGCGAGCCATTGTGCACCCCTCTTCCGCAAAGTGCCTTTCCCACCGCCATACCATCCCCTCCACCGCCACCGATAGGTATTGTTCGGGTTCAGTTCCATTCCTTGCATGTGTAAGTTAATCTGGTGCTGCAGTTGGATCGACAGAAACTAGAAATAGTGATAACCTCCCGGACACCAGTACGCCATCGTCCAAGAGAAAGGGAAAAAAAGTTACACAGAACGACAGCGTCCCGACGAGCTCCGGCTTCAGAGACGCTCGGTCCCCCCCACCTCCGTCCGTCGTACCCCCAACACCTGTCTCGACGATAGCCAATCACTCCGCCAGGCAAGATGCCCGTAAGTTTTTCCGCTGTGACCTTATCAGCAGACGCACGGATGCTCAGCGTAGCGCGTTCCAGAGAAACCCGGACCTCCCTTTAGGGTCTGTATACCTCTTTCCACAGGGTGGCACGCTCCCACTACTGTCAGCAGTCGTCAAGGAACCAGCGCACAGTCATCGAGGGCCTCCGCACCTGTACCTGCTGCACCACCGGGTCTCCCACCACCCCCAGGTCTCCCACCACCCCTAGGTCTCCCCACCCACCCCAGGTCTCCACCACCCTCAAGTCTCCCACCCCCAGGTCTCCCACCACCCTCAAGTCTCCCACCCCCAGGTCTCCCACCACCCTCAAGTCTCCCACCCCCAGGTCTCCCACCACCCTCAGGTCTCCCACCACCCTCAGGTCTCCCACCACCCCCGGACCTCCACATCAAGCAGCCGACCCTGCAAATTGGTGAGTACGAACACTTTAGCTGGAGCGAGGATGCCGAGCGCTCTGAAGAGGACCAGGAAGACACACTTGGTACTCCTTCAGCATTCAATCTTTCGATATTGGTCTGGACTAACACAAGGCGGTCCCAGATACGCATATCGAGCATGCTCAAGAATATGACTACCTTGAAGAGGACAAGTCGAGGGACTTGACAGCAGCTGATAAGATGGACCTCATCGACAACGCGCCAAGGGCTCTATCACCCAGGAGCAGTACCAGTTCGGGTAACGGCCGGGACGGCGACGACGACGACACGCCCTCGAGTCAGGATGACGGTGATGTGGACGTGGAGAACTTATGGGGTGGGTACGATGCACTGCGACAGGACCCCCCGACGAGAATCAGAAGAGTGGGCAGGGACCGGGATGAGTGGATCTGCCCCGAGCATGGACCGACATGCAGCTCCGGCATCTGCACGGCGTGTGCGCTAATCGACCGCGATTTGCGCTGGAAAGAAGAGAAAGAGAAGAGAGAGGAGGAACGCAGTTTAAGGAAAGCCCAGAAGGAGAAGACATTCAGGAGAGCTCGGAGCAAGCCTGCTGATGCCGAGGGCGGCGAAGCCCCGCCGCGCAACCAGCCCCCACATTTCATGAATGGTTCGAGAGGGAGGAGGGGGAGCAGCAGCAGCAGGAGCGACGGCGACAGCAGCGGGGTCGAGGGTAGTAGCTCACGCAAGCAAGGTGTGTACCTTACTGATGGCAGACGAGCCAACTGTCAAATATCTGACCTTGACCGGACACCTCCCCCCAGGCGAGCGCGAGCGCATCGCAAGTCCTGACACTCCTCCCACCCCAACCACCCCACTCTTGGATAGGGACGATGACGCACACCCCGCGGCCAGCTCTGCGTGTCGTCCCTCGTCCGCCACCGACTCAGAAGGCAATAAGGGAGGCAGAAGAAACGGAGAAAGAGAAAGAAATCAATCGCGCAGCATCGCGAATGCGCGCCCCACCCGCACCACTACAAAGAAGAAGAACGACATCTCCCGGGGTACCGGCGCGTCGACGACGACGGCGACGGCAGCGACGGCGGCGGAATACCCGTCCGCGCCTGACACGCGCAGCGTCGCGGCGAGCGTCTGCATTCCCATTCCGTTGGAAACCGCCTTTGCGCAAGGAGGCTTTCCCACGTACGAGGATACCCAATGGGCCGACCCGATCGCCGCGGCCCAATCGTCCGCTGCTGCGGCTGCGGCTGCTGCGGCCGCGAGTAAAGCGGAGAGGCAGGCAAATACCGAGACCGAGTACGCGGGCAGAAGGCCGCGCGGTCGCACCAGGAATAGGAGCGAGAGCGCCGCAGCTGCGCCTCCTGCTGCTGCTACTGCGACGACCGCTCAGTCGCCGGGTGGTGACTTCCATTGGCAGCACCCGCCAGAAACTGTGGAAGAAGTCGTGCCTCCGCCGGGTGGCACTGAGGAGCCGTGGGCCGATCCGGGTGAGGAGTGGTGAATGGCGGTTTGCTCCCTCGTGGGAGGGCGATCTGTTGTTTGCGTTCAGATGCAGTTGTCCGTCGTAACTTGCGAAGCATATCGAGCTGATGACGTTAATGGCTTTTGGAATGAGTGTGCCAGTATCAGTATACTAGCCAGGTCACGGTAGTTGTGCCTGTGGAAGCCTGTAGGGTATCAACGTGTCAGTAGTAAGACAAGGTCCAATGAAATATAGCTAGTGCTGCCATAGGGATGGAGGGATTCCACTTGGCTTCGATGATCCCGACTCCGACTCTCAAAAGTGGGACAACTTCCGTCATTGGCAGTAGCTACGCGGCGGTAACAGGTAAAGTGTTAGACTGTCCTGTCGATTTCCCGGGCAGACCTCGACTTCAACAAGAACTAACTACTCCAGGTGCTGGACTCTGTACAGGGACACCAATACAGGGAACCTGACACCCTGAAGGCGTATGGACGACGCACCCCCTGTATGCGAAGGATAGCCTGCCACCCGTGACAGCTGGCGTTCACCCAATGTACTCCCGTGTGATTGGGGTCAGAAGGCCCAAGTTTGGACAAAAATTATGTCCCTCGCCTTTGAGAACTGTGGGTCATAGTGCTGTCGTCGCTCGCAACCAAGGGAGTTTATACATATGATATAATCTGCAATGGTCCTGATGAAACCCGGAGGCTCAGTAATTGACCGCCAGTACTCGTACTCGACACCACATTTTACAAGTACGTACAAGCACAACTAACCCGGTCAGATTAACTATTCGTCGTGGAATAGGTGTTGGTAAGAGTCTTAGCATATAGCTAGACAGCGTGAATTCGTGTATAAGAAAGCACAGGTAAGGTGGTAGCGTAACGTTTCATGGTCGACACTGGCATTGACGTTGTTCATACGCGGTGCGTGGCCCCTACTTTGCGAGCTCGATGTTGAACGTACTTCCATCTTCGGCGACGCTATTCATCGACCAGTCGTTTCTGCATGAGTATGTCATCTCAAGACCGTCCTCCTCCGACCATAGCACTAAAGTGGCACTAGCGTATCGGTACCAAATAAAATGTCAGTTCGTAGAGCAGCGGAAACAGGACCCAATAGGCTGGGCCGAGCGAGTAAACGTACCCTTCGGCGTTGAGCCCGAAGGCGGCACACGCGCTGGTAAGGACTCGGCCGACAGAGTGCGTTCCTTTGACCCTGAATTTGTTTTCATTCTCGGTTGGTAGATGCCGGATTGTGATCAGCATTTTGTCGCCGGACGGCGGTTTGGCGTGAGTCTGGGTAGGTGACATCTGGAATTTGAGCTGCGGCTTGAACTTTGGCAGCTTGGCGGGGTCTATTCATAACGCGCAACGTCAGAGTCTGAACGAACGGTGGGATTTGATTGACGGACTGTCACGCTGGGTATCCTTCGGCGGTGCAGGGTTAGGCGCCGTCGCTGGTAAGGTGTTGGCATTAGCGCGTGCACGTGCGGTCAGATCGGGTAGAGAGACTGACTTTCGGGACTTGGAGGAGCGTCTGGGGCAGCTTGCGTGGGGTTAGGGGCAGGTGATTTAGCCTCTTTCTCCTCATTGGAGGGCGTAAGCTGCGGGATAGGGTTGATTAGGGCTGACATGACCCTTGGTGAAAATAATCCACGAGCGCCTCCGCGGATACTCCTTTGCGGTGAAGCAGCAGGTGCCGAACGTTTAGGCGGAGAAGGGACGATCGAAAACGACGGCTCAGTTTTGGTGTTTCGTGGTGTGTATGACGGCAACCTCGCAACGCTGGGTCCTTCAACCAGTCCGTCCTCCTCGTCATCTTCACCATCAGATTCGATCCGCGCGCGTGACTTGCCTTTACCCTTCCGTAGAGCGGGAGTGATATCAAAGTCGTCTTCGTAAGACCCAAGCTCTTCATCGCCTAAATCATCAGTCGGCAAGCTGTCCCGGATGTCATCAAGGCTAGTGGCAGGGCCACTGAGGCCATTCTCAGACTGTGCGACTTGGTTGGGCGACTTTGAAGCGGTTTTATGCGCGCGCTCTGGAGTGAGAGAAGCTTTTCCCCGGGTGTGGGAATGCTGGGGAGCTCCACCGTCCTCTCCATGTTGGGATTCTGGAGCATATATAAGCGCAATCAGGAGAGAAATGCGGTGGGGCTTACCCTCACCTCGAGGTACGACCAAATCCTGGTTTTTTACAACGACAGAGCTCACCGTCAATGCGATTGCTTCCCATGCATCCGGATGTATCTCCACCGCTACATCCTGGCAGATATCGAGATCGCTAGTTTCAAAGAGAACGGTTGAACCAAGTGCAGGGCCAAAAACTGAGCGGGTGATTGCCAGTAACTCCTAGTGATGGTCAAAAGATCCAAATTTGATTCTAAAGGGTTATTCTTACTTGATAGGTTTTGGGTAGAAGGACAAGAACGTGTCTAGGCCCGTGTCGTAAGACTATGGTGTTCATGTTGCTCGCAGTGGTTTCCATGGGAACAGTTTTGACTTTACTAGCATGATGGCAGTTACGCGGGCAGATGCTAGTCAACTTGCAGGTTTAGGTCGATCCACGGTCACGTGACACGATGACTCATGAATTCCACGGCAGCCATTGCAAATTGTTCCAAGATCTTCTCACGTCTGTCCCGGACTCGAATACCAGGTCGATATCTGACCAGGCAGTTCATCCCCGTCGGGTAACACAAAGAACTAGAATCCCCTTTAACGCGTACTCTCCCCAAACCTGCGCCGAGACTATCTGGTCGGTTAATATCACGTCGACGAAGGCTACACCTTCTGTATGAAGACACACACTCCCAAAGGGGAGACATCCTGGGTGGAGCTCCAGGGCCAATTAACGAAGGCATGGGACAAAGTGCGTCCTACTTTCATGTATGTGACCTGAGGATCTGTCCATATCATATTATCCATAGGTACGTTTCCGCACTACCCACAACAGGGTAAGAGCCGACTGACCTGGATGTCGAATATATACTGGTGACGTCTTGTTTAATCAAACCACACGAGGCCGCTGGCGACGGCAAGCCCAGGAGGATGAGATCAGCCGGAATTGTCTTCCAAGTTACTGTAAAGGTGGATACGCTGGGATGGCGAGCTGTTTAACGGCTACAATAGTATTGTGTTGTCGTCTAACGGGAGTCCCACTGTCATATACACCGAGAACTCGCTCCCGCTATACGAGACGTCTTTAAGGTAGGGTATATCGATTACAGCGGATAGGGCTCACCAGTACCACCGCGGCCCGGCAGCGAGCAATGACGCTTCGATATATTTGCCATAGTACAGGTTTTGTATCATAGGATGGTCCACACAGTCGCCACCTGCAGTTACCGTAGGCCCCACAAGACGTGCTCAGTCCTACATCTCCAGGAAATTAACGCGATACGCTTATGCGCTCTATTTACAGTATCACAGCACCATGAGTTGTGACTTTAATTAGTGCGTGCTTGCGGCACCGGTTTGATAGTGGGTCATTGTGTCTGCGGCGTAGAGTGGGTTCTCATCGGCTGACCACTGGCCCGAGCATGCATCGTGATAACTAAATCATGCGATCGCCGCTTGGCGCTTGGGCTAGGCGCTTACTGCCTGTGCTCTTGCTCGCATGCCCTCAGCCCTGGTCTCTCTTGGCATCTATCTCAGTCTTGCCAGCCAGCCGTCACAGACTCTGGCCACGTCCATCCCATGTCTGCGTTATCATTACCCCCTGAATCTGAAGCGGCCTCATCTCGTCCTGAGCGAGATGAGTCTTCTAACAAGCTATTCGACGACCCCGATGCAGATATCATTCTCCGCTCTTCCGACTCCCAGGAGTTTCGGGTGCTAAAACTTTATATCATCAAGAGCTCTACTGCGCTCGGAAAACTGATACAAGCGACCGCTTCTAATCTACCAGACGATGCTATCCCCACCGATGCTAGGACACCCCTTCCGGTTGTGCAGATGTCTGATAGCGGCGCGATCCTTTCTTGCTTACTCACCTTCATTTTCCCCACGTCACCCGCTCTTCCTCCAACCGTCGACGAAACTATGGAGCTCCTATCGGTGGCCCAAAAGTACGAAATGAGCTCCGTTCTGGCTCACATCCGGGGAAGCATTGCTTTACAGGATCCACCCTTCATCCACGAAGAGAATGCTTTCCATGTGTATTCCCTTGCGCAGAAGTATGGACTCCGTCGGGAGGCGGCTCAGGCAGCCAGGATTACATTGAAGTTCACTCTGACTATTGAGAACCTGGAAGGCAAGCTCGATATCATGCCAGGTGCTTATCTCTATGAGCTCTGGTTATATCACCATCAAGTCCAATCCAATATCTCATCGGATATGCGGGAATTTAGAAAATCCTGTGCCAGGGGCACGCTGAACGGTCTAAAATGTGTTAGGCTCACTGCCGAAGGAATCCCACAATGGCTCGATAACTACATTTGTTCCATATCGAAGACCCCATCTTTCTTCGATCTCATCGGATTTCAGAACGCATTGGTGGACCATGTTAACGCCACAGTCAACGGCCGCGGGGATACAAGATGCTCATTCTGCCCATGCATACCTAGTCAGACGACACACGCATTCTGGTCGGCCCTTACAAATGTTGTTCATCGGGGCATGGAAAAGGTGGGTATCGTTGATATGAAGCGCATCGCATGAGCTACAAGTCTTCCAGGCCGAATCAACTCTCTCCATGGTAGGGGAGAGAACATGCCCTCAAGTCCATTCTGGCTCTCTCCGAGCTCCCTTCCTCTTACCAGAATGCTTAGACACGAGCGAGGCAGATATCATTATTCGGTCAGCTGACCATACCAATTTTCCCATCCACAAGTCAATCCTAGCCTCCTCATCCCAATTCTTCAAGGATATGTTTTCTCTACCTCAGCCTTCCAGTGCTGTCGTAAATGGGCTCCCTGTAGTGCATGTATCCGAGGACGCAGAATTAGTACAAGCTCTTATCACCGTGCTGTACCCGATTCCTTCCAAGATACCCACTTCATATGATAGGGTTTTGGCCCTGCTCGCTGCTGCCCAGAAATATGACATGTCCGCTGTCAAGTCCTCCATCCGCGCCGAGGTTAGACGAAGAAACTTGCTTGCAACATCTGGGACTGCGGCCTTTGTATACGCTATTGCAAGCAAGAACAGGCTCTTACCGGAATCGGAAACCGCAGCCCGTCTTACTCTAAATCACCCTTTAACATTTGAATTTCTCGGAAAGGGATTGCGACTGTTTGAAGGTTGGGCCCTGCGCGACCTTGCCAGCTTTCGGAAGTCCTGCCGAGACAGCGTCGTCTCATGCCTCGAATCGTTCCTCGACATTCAAAACGGGCCATCGAAATTTTGGAATCCTTGTTCCAATTCGGTTCAGTACCAACCACGTTACTTTGGCCAACAGTACCCGCGCCGGCCTACAGGAGATGATTCCGCTCTTCCCCCGTGGCTGCACGGCTTGTTCACGCAGCAGATCGGAGAGCTGAAGCAGAGCTTTACAGAAGCACTCCCCAAACCCTCGGGCATTCGTGGGAAATACTTGGGGGCTCTCCGCGTGCATATCATACAATCAAATGGGTGTGCTACCTGTTTGGCGACTCACGTTTTCCAAGGAGAGCAGTATTGCGTGGAGCTGGAGCAAAAACTGGCATGTGCACGGGATGAGGCAAGTTCCGCGTTGACTCTTCAGGAGATTTCTTAGCGTCCATTATTTGTAGGTTCAACTGTCTTCTGAGCCAACCAGCCCGATCCTAAGAACTAGTAACTGAATAGTGGCGTATAGTTGAAAAGAAAAGCATTGGTGACGTTGGAAACGGAAAATACAATGGACTCAATGGAATCGACATGGTAACCAGAGGCCACCAACGACACAGGAGGTCCCTCGTGAAAATGTTTGAATACGTAGTTTTTCTTTGGTCCTTTCAAAAAATCGGGTGTAGCGGATGAGAGGAATCAGGGAGCATCATCACTGCCTTATCTCCGATGCCAGAACAACATACTAGGGACGCTGATCTAAGGGGTATCGGATTTGCAACTTGGCTCTTTCTCTATGGATTGTGCACTCATGATGACCTCTACCACAATATCAATTGGCTGCGATACTACCTAAGCACGTCGAGATATCATAGTGCACTGGCGGCATTGTCCTTCTATCCGGCCGGCGCGAGCAGACAAACACCCGTACCTGTCGCGGTACAGTGGAGGAATGAGAGATAGGTTGCGGGGTACTCGTCGCCGACATTAGGATAGACCGGAGGACAATCGTTCTTATGAGTTTTGTGTCATCCTTTCGAACGCTAGGAAGGAGCAGCGGCCACCACGAGAGTGACCATGACTGAATAGGGGTATTACTGTCGGTCCATGGTTCAAGTACCTAATATTTAGCTAGGCTCACGCTGTTCTAAAGTATCATAGTGGCGGAGTGCCATTGCAGTGGGGCAGGCCAGTCCGGTTACCGCGTCGTCAGGATAAAGTGGGCCCAAGGGTGGGTACTGTACTGTACTGTACTGTACAGTACAGCCTGATCATGAGTCACGCGGTACAGTACATAATCACGGCAGACTCGTCTACAAAGTCGGGCCGGAACGGGTTGCGTCAACTCAACTTACAACACTACTGTAATGCTAGCTATTAATGTTGCGGGATATCCTTACGTAGAATAGCTGTTACCGTTTTCAGCTACAGTACACCATATGCCAATGTGAACGTAGATAGTAGTGGGGACTCGCAGGCTCTGAATGATTAATTCCTGCCCATGCCCAGCGTGCTTAAATACATGCGTACGTACTATTTCATATCCACGCGACCGCGACTGACTCGGAGCAGATCCGAGTGCATCTGTGGTGTGAATCCAGTGGTGTGAATCCAGATGCATCCGATGTGCACTGACATCTGGTCCGCTTCTCTCGCACTCTGGTCCGCTACTCTCGCACTTCGTTCCGCAGCTGCGCTCCGCTGCACTCATTCGGCTTTCCAGGTTGACTCGGCCCTTTCCCAATAACCAATCATTAAATTGGATATATCACTGTCAACGTCAACTCAAAATGGCTGCCGTGAGACTGGCCATTGGCGGCGTTTACCGTGACTGTATTTTGCTGGATGAGTGCCAGGTCTGGCCGCCTGAGTGGTCATAAATTACCTGTAGAGACACTATATTCACTTGCTTCGGTCCCAGGGCTCTATAATTTCTATCCTCAGTCATTGTATGAGATAACGAACTGAGGGAAGAGTAGTTGTCCATTCAAGCGCGTTCATGGTGGTAGATGTCACCGTGACATCCATCACACCAAGTGTGTGGCGTACTACTACTCGTGATCTTCACTCGGGAGTTTCTGTCTCGAACCAGCGCAACACCTATGTCCGAGTCTGAGTCAATCCATTCAGCGACAGAGGCCTTTCTTCTCTAACTGCGTAGTTAAATGTTACGGTACTGTCTCAGTCTTAGCACCATTAGTACACTGGCACGCTATTAGCCCTGACTCGGAGCTGAGAGTGCGTGGTCAGATCGTAGGCCGCTTCGTAGCGCCCGACCATTACCCGCTCAGCTAGTTCGGCTGTTTCACTCGCTAGTTTCACTATCTGGACTAAGTTATCAATAACCTGTCCCCGCGTTATCCCACATTAGAAGCAGGAGGTTTTTCCCAATCTGCATTTTGCACAACTTAGCGGTAGTGTTGCCGTCACGGTCAACGGAAGTCGAGTTGACACCGGTGTGAAGTGAACTTCCCCACGCAGAACTCGGAGTCGGATTACGCCAGCGTACTACGTGTTCACAGACTATCGGTCGTAACTTGGCTTGGACCGGAACTACAAGCTTCACCGTGACACCGGTCACAGTGTAGCTTGCAAGTTCCTTATAAATAGCAGTAGATTACTTCAGTTCCATCAGCTTCCATTGGCTCGCCGCCTCGTGTTTTTCTTTCTTTTGTACGGGTATATTCTTAACCGAGTAGATTCCATGAACCCGGCCCAGTTGCCGGAAAGTATGGAAATTCTAATATTAGTGGAGCAATCGGTCCGCGGGCTTCCGAGCTTGCAAGTTGCACTAGTCACGGTGTGAACTCGATGGTGCAAGCTGGCAACAAGTTCCCAACTTGAATCGGCTTACACTGGCTTGCGGCAACACTAGTACAAAGGCATCTACTAAAGTTCGCCAGCATTCGAATGGGGCAAGGTGTGTTTCCACGAAATAGACATGAGCCCGATTATAACGGGGTAGCACAGAACTTCATAAATCAGCAACGCTGCCTGCATCCTTCTTGTGTTGTCCATCCCCGTCCGCCCCAAGCTTTGTGCCCTTCTCTACTTGAGTGACTCCACCTAACCCATTATGAAGTTCATAAGAACCATCGTTACACTCTCTTTCGCCGTCCTCGCCCTCGCTGCTCGATTGGATCAGCCCCAAGAGAAGCGTGCATGTACGTTCTATGTGAACTGATGTCCATCTAGTGCAGGCCTGACTGAGCTCGCACAGATTATTTTGGTGATAGCCTTGAAGACAGTGCTCACATTGCGATACTGGGATCAGCATTGGCGAAGACGACAATCCACCATTGCCAATGTGATGGTATTGATGCCTTCTTTGACTCCACTTGGCGGTGTTGACCCCAGACCCCATGCTCGCTACTAGGTTCTCAAACCTAATACAAGCGTAAACCCATAGCCTGCTTGAAATCGACAGTGGATAGTCTTTGATTGCCACAAATGACAGATGTTGGGCGTGGACAGTTGATATTGTGTTCGCATAGACAGTTGGTGCCATTGAATCTACTTATCCAGGACCGAGGAAGTTCCTCAATCCCACAAGTATGTTGAACATTTTTGATTTGGAGACTAGCAGCCGTGAGTCCGACACGTGGCTGTGGGGGCGAGGGCGCTGGCAAGGCCCAGACAACGATGAAGCCTCAGACTACAGCGGTCCCCAGTTGAGGTTACGCCACTGTACAGCATTCGAGTGCGGCAGACATGGAGCTCGTCCTAGAGCGTGAGGACCCTGGCTCCAAGTGATGTGTCATTTTTTGCGCGAAACAAGTTCAAGTTATGCATGGGCTGAAGCAGGGTGGAGCGGCACAGAGGTAGTGACGCGGGGCATCGTAAGAGTAACTTGCAGCTCTATACGCCAGTGCCGGTGCCAGTGGGAGGTGGTTCAAGGTCACACCGTGCACACGTCACGGCATACCTATTGAGCATCCTTGTCTCCCATCTCTGCCAAGATCTTGTTGTCGCAGCGTGAATTTAGATAAACGAGTAATTTAGTAGCGAGTTTGAGTGGTCGAAAACTATTATTGTTGTCATGAGGGGGCCGGAGTACTGTAATGCTGACAAGGAAATGGCCAAGAAGGAAAAGAAGAGCAATCGATCTGCATCATATTAGCGTGAATGGCCGCATTAAGGGATATGAGCGCGGAGCGTCCAGGTCAAGAACACACGCCATCGCTGACTGTTTGCGCCGCTTCCCCTGGCGTAACTTTATCAGCCCGAGTCAATCTTCAAGTTCCATGATATCGGCACCAGCCAGTTGAAAGAAGGTTTGTTTCTGCTATCGGGTACCGGGGTACGACGGATTGAACTGGCGCGAGTGGTTTGCTTCCCTTCCCTGGGAATTACAAAGTCACAGACTTCCTTTGCTTACAGGTGCGACATATCGTATTGCGGGATGTGGCCAAGGTGGTGGTGACCATGGAACTGGCGCAGAGAGGAAGGGAACCGACGTCCATACGACGGAGCCAATCACAGCCACGGCACCGGCCCGCATTACCGGGTCACGGGCAGTAACCGAGCCTGATCTCGATTCTTGGGCTTAGGACAACTGTGACGCGTCGTGTCTACCTCCCTCCATGGCGGCGGCAGCAGTCACCATTGAAACATCCCCATCTCTGTCTCAAGCCAAGTCGAAAGATGAATCACCCAAGGACCTCTTCGATTACCCCGATGCAGATATCATCCTTCGTTCTCGCGACTCTCAGGAATTTAGAGTATTAAGGATGTATATCACCAAGAGCTCCCCCGTGCTCGGCGAGCTCATACAAGCTGCTTCTAGTCCCTCCGACACACCTGTTTCAGCTGATGCTGGGACACCGCTTCCGGCCGTGCAATTGCCTGATAGTGGTGCGCTCCTTTCCACACTCCTCACCTTCATTTTTCCCGTACCCCCTGTTCTTCCTCTAACCGTCGAAGAAACCATGGAGCTCCTATCGGTGGCCCAAAAGTATGAAATGAGCCATGTGCTGGCTCACATACGGCGATGCGTCTCCCTACTGGATCCACCTTTCATCCGGCCAGAGAACGCCTTACGTGTATATTTCCTCGCACAAAAGTACGGATTACACCGGGAGGCAGCCCGAGCAGCGCGAATCACAATACAATTCTCTTTGACTATTGAGGACTTGGAAGACAAGCTCGACGTAATGCCAAGCCCTTTTCTTTATGAACTTTGGAAATACCACCAGGGTGTCCGGACCCATCTTATTTCGGACATTAATCATTTCAGGAAATCTGGTGTCTGCGACACGCTGAAAGGTCTAAATTGTGTCTCGCACGCTTCTTCTGGTATACCCCATTGGATCGATGGGTACATTGGGTCCATAATTGAGACACCCTCTTCCTTCGACCCAACTGTATTCCAGATGGTCTTGGCGCGCCATGTCGGGACATACAGATGTTCATGCATGAATATACCAGTTGAAACGATACGTACATTTTGGACGGATTTGGCCGCTGTTGTCTATGGTTGTATGGAAAAGGTAAAGCGTCGCAGATATGAGTTGTATCATGAAATGACGGGGGCATTTCTACAGGCAGAATCAGCTCTCTGTATCATAGGGGGGAAAACGCACCCACAAGTCCATAGTGCCTCACCAAGAGGTGCCCCGCCTCTGCCGGAATGCTTAGACATAAGCGAGGCGGATGTCTTGGTTCAGTCGTCCGATCATGCTAATTTCCACGTCCACAAATCGATACTGGCTTCCTCGTCGCAATTCTTCAAGGATATGTTTTCTCTCCCTCAGCCTCCAGACGGTGAAGTTGTTGATGGGCTGCCCGTAGTGCATGTATCGGAGAATGCGGAATTGGTACGAGCTCTCATCACGATGTTGTACCCTATTCCTTCCCAGATTCCCGTCTCGTATGACGAAACTCTAGCCCTGCTGGCAGCTGCCCAGAAATACGACATGTCCGCCGCCATATCCACCATTCGCGCCGAGGTCAGCCACAGGAAGTTTCCCGCACCAGTTGGGGTCCAGGCCTTCCGTGCATATGCTATTGCAAGTAGGCACAGACTAATTCCAGAAATGGACAGTGCCGCCCGTCACACTCTAGATTACCCCATGACGTTCGAGTATCTCGGAAGCGAACTAGAACTATTTGAAGGTTGGGCACTGCGCGACCTCGCCTGCTTTCGTAGACTCTGTAGAGACAAACAGGTCTCGTGCCTCGAATCGTTCCTGGATGTCCGTAGTGGTCCCTCGAAAATTTGGGTTGGTTGCGTCCCGCCGAAGGACGTTCAGCACCCTAATGCTCTGTCCTACCGGCACAAAACTCGACAGAGTGCAGACGAGGCTAAAAAAGACGAGCCCACTCTTCCTTCATGGCTGCATGGCCTTTTTTCGAAACAAATCGGGGAGCTAAGGCAGAGCTTCACTAATGCACTCATCAAGCCTTCGAGTATTCGCGAAGGATACCTGACGGTTCTCCAGAGTCATGTCACTCAGAATGACTGCACCTTCTGCTTGAAGGTGCATGCTCTGAAGGGGGACGAATATCGCAGGGAGCTATTTGAAAGACTGACGGAGGCACGGACGATTCGAGTGCCACATTCACTTTCGAGTTCGTTTGGTGTCCGGAGTTGCGCCCTATCCGTAGGTAAGCATTGATTTGGTTTGTGCCTACAGCAAACTAAGCCCAGTCGTAGGAACTGATGACCGTGACGTCTAATTGAAAACTACATTCCTGGGAGCGCTGGAGGTTAAAGGTACGATAGGTATGACATAGTCGACATTCCTCGTGGTTCAGGATCACTGAGTGTCCCTTTAATATATCTTAATCACAAGAACAACTTAAGCGTACTGTAAGGCCAGCATGCGCACTGCCCTCGGAGCCACCGACTTTGTACCCTCTGCCCTAGAACCTGCCGCCTACGGAGATACTGCAATGCTCCTGGAACCTCCGTGCGCCACCAAACCCAGGGATGTCACCACCCACTACCATGCCTTGTGTCTTGCTACGTTACCTCGTGTCTCACTTATTTCCTAGACGCTTTGGTCTCGTGTTACGATCTAATGCTATATCTCCACTTTCCCCTTTCACGATTTACTTACTGTACCTACACTGCATCGTGCCTCAGTTCGTGCCTCATACCTCGTTCTCTTATTGTACCTTTCTCATCACTCCTGCGTTGGGCCCTGTATTTCTTCTCTGTACCACTACGTTCTGCACGGGTATCGCACCCTTCAAGGTTGACCATCTCACTTCCGACTTACCTTGCTGTCCCTCAGTATTTGTACCCGCTAGGCTTGTTGAGTTACTTTTGCATCCACCCATACCATCCGCTCTACAGTCTCACCTTACGACTCTCGATGTAAATAAAGCCTCTGTTTTGAGGTATTGATGGAGCAGGGAAGTAGCCAGCTCCCCATTGTTCTCGAAAAACACAACGTGCGCCTCAGCAAACTTCCCAGTTGACCGATACCCCCTCCCTGAAGTTACCTTGCCCTCTCGGCTTTTGTTTTCTTGTCGCCGATTAGCAAGAGTTTTTCCTGATGTACCATACCATCAAAACACGAATTGGAGCACACTATGCCGCCATCAAGCGCACAGAGGAAGTTGGCTCAGACCTATTATTACCACTCTCGCAAAAGGGAGCTGCATACCCGAGTTTCATCACACCCGAACCTCGTCACATTCCATCATGATCGTGAGATTAACGCGGGCTGCCATGCCTTCTACGTTTATGGCCTTTGTGCTGACCGCCTCCATTCAGTCATCAGGAAGACCACATTCTTCTGCGAGGATGACCTCCGAGTCATCATGCACGTCCTCATCCAAATCGTTGATGCGCTCGAGTGCTGCCATTCCTGCGGCGTCTACCACTAGGATCTGAAGCCAGAGAGCATCCTCGTCTCTGCTCAAAGTGGGGATATCGGCATATTCCACCTCAACTTTGGCCTCTCTACCACGAGCAAAATGACAGCAGCTTCCTGCAGAACTCCGTGATTTATGAGCTCGGGTATGCGTGTCATTGCATCCTATCGTTCATTTGTTAAATCCCTTGCACAGTCACTCGTGTCGTATCACAAGCCATACTCCACCATTGAAGGAGATGTTTGGGTGCTCGGGTGCATCATTACTGCGTACGTCCCTGGATGCTGGCCATCCCAGAGGACAGCCAGCGGTTGCACCATGGACTGGATAATTCTGTAATTTCCGTTCGATGACCTTCCTGTGTCGCATGCGGCATCGTGATATTCGCTCCTCTAGAAGATCTTCCCCACGAAGTCCGAGTTGCGGCAGGTGCTTGCAATGGACACATCCTTCCTGACCGATGAGGAGCGGCAGAGTCAGGGCGGAAAGAGCGAGGGGAGGTTAGGGGAAAAGATGTGCGTGCCAGTGTGCGGCATCCCACTTGCTTCATCTGACCGCTCTTTGGAGTCGTCCTCCGCTGGCATGTCCTCCTGCTACGAGTCTCGCAAACTGTCGTCTGCGTCTGTGTCCTGCTACCCATGTAACCCATCATTTTCTGGTCAATCTCGATGGAATTGAGTGGGTTAGCAATCATGCCTCCCTTTCCTTCAGTAGAGGCTGTGCATACGATAGAAAAGGCGCTTCGCTGGGTACGATTGGCGTTGCATGCAGCCGTGGCACAGACTTGTTGATTTGATTCAACCGCTGTATCTGGATTGGTCATTGAAATACTTGACGGACAGTGTTTACAATAAGTGTTACCATGATTGATCATGGTGGATCGGACACGAGTTAGAAGCAGTCCTCGCTCTCGCTCATTGGCACGGGCCGCCTGGGGCATGCGGCGAGTTTCACGTCACATGTTATGTTGGGTATTTCCGGGTTGCTTTTTTTCCGCGTCCGTGACTCTTTCCTTCCGACTTGGACTCAAAATCATGCCGACAGTTACTGAGACATCTTCACCTCCTCAGACTAGCCTAGATGAACTTCCAAAGACCGTACTCATCGACGATCCTGATGCTGATATCATTCTTTGCTCATGTGATCATCAAGAGTTCCGCGTGCCGAAGCTTTATATCGTCAAGATCTCCCCCGTGCTCCGTGAAGTAGTCCAATCTACTTGCGATTCTGCCCATGCCCAGGCATCCCTCCCATCTTTCCACCTATCTGAAAGCGGTGTCATTCTTTCGAGTCTTCTTACTTTCATTCTCCCCATGCCTCCCGTCCTCCCTCCTACCATCGAACAATCTATGGAACTCCTATCTGTGTCTCAAAAATATGAAATGGACTCAATTTCAAGTCACGTCCGGGAAAAATTGGCCTTACACAATCCACCTTTCCTCCGCTCCGAAACCGCTTTCCAGGTTTACTCCCTTGCACAGAAGTATGGACTTCGTCAAGAAGCGCTTCAGGCGGCATGCATGGCATTGACTTTCCCAATCACTATTGAGGACTTGGAAGACAAGCTCGATATCATGCCTGGCGCCTATCTTTGTAAACTGTGGAAGTTTTATCAGAGAGTTCGAATCAACCTGATGTCCGACCTTCCGCCCTTCAGGGAAACCGGTGCAGATGGAACTTTGAAGGGCCTATCCTGCAAAGCCTTATCCAGTTACAATACCCCAGCTTGGATAGATGAATACATCGCATCCATAGGGGAATGTCCAGCCCTCTTTGATCTCACGGAATTTCACATGAGTTTGTCACGTCATGTCCTATCATATGCGTGTCGAACGTGTCTAGCCCTACCTAAACAGACGATACACACCTTTTGGAATGCATTTATGGCTGTCGTTCATGGCTGTATGACAAGGGTACGTTTCAGTGGTTTACGAAGCCGCACTAGGTAACAACTGGTATACTTGTATAGGCCGAACTAGATCTCTCCCTCCTAGGAAGAAGAACAGGACTTCGGAGCCATGCAAATCCAACCAGCCCAAAAGACACGTCACCACTGCCTGTTTACTTGGAAATACCTCATGCAGATGTAATAATCCAGTCGTGCGACCTTATCAACTTTTGGGTCCACAAATCAACGCTTGCCATGTCATCGCTGTTCTTCGAGGACTTATTTTCCCTTCCCCAACCCTCTGACAATGAAACTATCAATGGGCTCCCGGTAGTGCGCCTGTCTGAGGACGCAGAGGTGCTGAATGGGCTCCTCACGATGCTGTACCCAATTCCTCCTAAGATGCCTAGCTCTTACGATAAAGTTTTGGCATTGCTCGTTGCCTCTCAGAAGTATGACATGGTCGGAATCCAGTCCTACATCCGCACCGAAATCAGAAGCCGGGATCCTCTCACACAAACCGGGGCAGTGGCCTTTCGTGCATATGCCCTCTCAAGCAGCGGAAGACTACATTCAGAGATGGTGGCCTCAGCCCGCCTTACTTTGGATTTTCCGATGACGTTTGAATATCTTTGCGACGAGTTGCCGTTATTTGAAGGTTGGGCATTACGTGATCTTCTCCGTTTTCGCAATCGCTGCCGAGACAACCTCATCTCATGCCTCGAATCATTCCTTAATCTCCATCATTCCTCACTCAAGGTTTGGATTCCCTGTTCCCGGACTGCATTATCAACCACAACAACAGGATGCCTTCCCACCTGGTTATCCGGCCTTTTCAATCGGCTAATAACCGAATTGCGTCAGGCGTCTACAAAGCCTCTCCTGAATCCTTCAAGCTTCCATGAGGAGTATTTGATAGCCCTCCAGGCTCATCTGACTTCGTACAACTTCTGCGTGTCCTGTGCAAAGGTACACGCTCTAAAAGGGGAGTCATTTCGCAAAGAAATAGTGAACAGATTGGCATTGGCACTCGACAAGGTGAGTACTATATTCACTTCACAGACGATCTTTGGGGCTCAAAAATTCACTGGATCTAGGTATGCTTCAGTCTTAATTCATATTTAGAAGCCGCTCATAATTTCTAGGAATCAGTAACTTGGACACCCGAATAAGGACACTCGAGACCAAATATTCGGAGATGTGGTATGATACTATTCGTGAAACTGTCATGTCCAGAAATTGGAACTTCCACCCCATGTAATGAAGTTTGTCGGATGGGTTGTGAGTAGTGGGTATCACGCAAGGCACGAGCATCAGTTTGGGCCCTGCCATGTGATCGTAGTTTGCACACTTCTCAAAACGATACCCCACCAATTCCGAAACGGAGTTTGTACGTGTGTCTTTAATTCTCTAATACTCCTGAAATCGCCATCGGGTGGTGGTTGAACCTCATATAGAAGGGTCTTGACAGGAACAGCCCCAGGGGGGAGCATCGGGCATCGGGTGGAAGACTCTGAAACCAACTACTGCAGGTACAGTACAGTACAGTGGTTGCCAGTGAATTCATATTTCCGAACTGGTGGCGTACTCCTTTACCGTGACTGCTTGCGTTGTTGCCAGGTTTCTGTCCGCGCTGAATGTAGTAACTGACATGACCTGTATATAAGGGTTGCGCATTCATACACGACCCCCCGTACTAGTCTGCGATTGCACCGTTTCAGTTCTCACAATTTTCTGGTTCTGACGTCGCTCTGCCTTTCACAGGCAGCAGCTTCCTGCGTAGGATCCTTTCTCTATTCGTAGATACATATGCTCACAACCTCACAAGCAACCTATCTGTGTCTCTGGAGCTTTGAGTCATATGGGCTGTTGAGCCTCATTTGTTTATTCGTTCTTCCTCCAGCTTTCTTGACTGGACCTCTGTCATCATTATTTGCATCGTCTCTGGCGACCTATGATAACCTTATCTTAGTCCACATCGCATTGTACAGTCTTTTTCCGTGGCACCCTCTCGCGAAATACTCTGGCCTCACGCTTGCTAAACTGTCGAAATGGTATCCTGCCTGTATCTGCGCCAAGAGAAAGCGGCATTTATATTGCCACGCGTTTCAAGTTCACGAACGCTACGGCGATTACATTGACGTAGGTCAGTACTACCATACTCGCCTTCTGCAGAGAGTTTATCAGGTGTAGGGGGAAGAGGAACTGGGTTTGGAGTCACCAGATGCGGAAGTCACAGGATGCAACGTTGATCCGCATAAGCCATGACTGTAGGCGTGACCTATTGCGCCTCAGGTTCCAATGAACTGTCCGTTTGCGATGCATCTATCATACATCCTGTTCTTGGCTTGGGTGGCCCGCAGAAGGGACTCTGTAAGTCACCCCACCGTCTCTCTGTTAGTCGAAAGTCGAACGTGAACCGATCATAGTCTGGGACCATCCCCCTCCTTCACTTATCACTTCTCACGATGGTGCTGACCATGCGCACAAACGGAAGTCCTGTAAACCGCGCGTTCACCAGTTCTGCATGGGAGTATGAAGTCGTCATAACGGAACATGTGCGCGCCAGATGAAGGATTGCATCGATGGTATCGTCCTACATGCAACAAAGGAGGAGTGTGAGACATAAGCTAATATATGCGCCTGGTTCGAATATAGAATTGCATCTATCTGAGCAGATCCCGCAGTTCTGATGGCGACTTCGTGGGCATACGTCATCTCTTACAATCTGAATTCCGTATGTGTTGTCCAACCTATAACTGCCCAGTCGCTTGAGTGATGTAACTGACGGGTGTCCCGAAGGATTGTCAGGACCATTCTGCACATTCCGCACCAGTGGGTGTCACCCCACCGGGGAGTCAGTGCAAAATATCAAGAATTGGAAACACCAGGTCCCCAAGCGACTCTGAAGGACCAAATAGAAAAATTATCACTTGATGAGAAGCAGGACCCAAGCCTTAGCACTCAGACACGTGTCAAACTTGTGAAGAAGGCGAAACTCGGCTAATGCCAGCGGCCTTGGGGCAAACTGCGGCCTCGCAAACCTCGCTGGCTCGAACACCCCATTGCCCGCGCTGTTGACCATCTTGGTTAGACTCCGCAGCCCTTGAACGCTTGAGGGATGGGGGAGGGAGGGAATTCCCTTCTGGGGAAGAGCCATGGGACGCGACCAAACTCGGTGAAGTGCCATCGCTCAACGCCTGCATGTGCGTCGTCTCGTCCTGCTTCTACGTAATAGGGCCCAGCTTCTGTATTGTAACTTCGGAGTACAAACAGAGTAAATATCCGAGCTGAGACTGTGGGTCTGCCTAAGAATCACCAGATGCCTGCCTCTGCTGGAACTCAGCTACTTGAGTGGGCAACTGACACTCCTAGCTCGGTTCTACTCCGGAATTTTGATTAAAATAACAATTTGGAGCTGCTGCGTCCAATTCATGGTGACGGCCACGTGGCTGACTGACACCCTGAGTTCAGAAATGCAGCATTGCAACTGCACCGTCCGGTGCCTAGTGGTTCCCAGCGCTCTATTTTCCAGGGTGCGGGCCCAAAGGCGTTCGGAAATCAGTATGACAATGCGCACGGTCACTATAGGGCGCGCATTCACTAACACACTGACATACCACCAGTGTCATCCCAAGACCTAGCTATTTTCAAATAACCACAGCATTCATGCGATGCTCGAAATTTTCTCGATGCCGGATACGTAACGTTGAATTGCTTTGGGAGTGGAAAAGGGATCCGTCTCAGGTATGACTGTCTAAACTTGACGGCGTTCTCTCCTTCTCGTATGGCCCACCGTTGTGAGGGCAAGAACCTCGCTTTTCTCGAGCGACGCTTCATGGTGTCTCAGCCGGATCAGCATTACGAATTTCAGGCGGCGTCGAGATATGACATGATGGAGTGAGAAGAGTCCATAATGCGACTTCTTGGGGCTGCGGAAAGGGCCGCTTATGGTAAACATTTCACCCCGGGCATACCGACTATACAGTACTGTAGGCATGACGTTTCGTGGAAACGGCCTCAATACCGTTATCTCTGATTAAGAAAAAGGGAACGAGACGTCAAAGGATTAAGGACAGCTTTGATGTCGGCTTCTGGACGGCTGGTAGCACTGGAGAGTAGTTCTTCGTTGCTTATGAGCATATTACAACTTAGGAAGTGAACACATGCACAACAAAGGAATTCTCATTAATCCAACCTTGTTCAATTCGCGCAGCCGCCTGTCGCCCAGAGCCTCAGAAAACAGCTAAGTCGATATTTATCATATCTATGCATATCACAGATACTCGATACTCAGCGCCCAGGCTAGGCTGTACCTTGAATGCGGCTGCGGCAACCTGCGGTATGTGCTTGTGCGGCACTTGCCACTTCCGAAAGTCGCCAGGGCAACTGGTCACGGTCACGCGGTCACATCTAACTTCTTTGGACTGTTCCTTGCACAGCCATTGACTCCGAGTCGGATGGGCTGCCTGTGTAGTACCTTGACGTGGTTCATCATTGCACTTACAGTCAGCCCCACGCTTTTGGGGCGTCTCCACGGCAGCTTTGACCTTCAATGTCATTTACCATGTCGGCTACCCCTCGGACGGAGGTTTCACCTTCCCGGACACTGCTGTCCACACAGTCCACCCCATCATATGACGAGTGTTCTGAGAAACTCTTCGACTCGTACCCCGGCGCAGATATCATTCTTCGTTCTTCCGACTCCCATGAATTTCGATTGCCAAAGCTTTATATTACCAACACCTCTCCTGTTCTCGCTAAGTTAGTGCGAAGCGCTTCTATCACCCCCGATGCCGCTACCCTTGGTCATGGGGAGCCTGAAACTTGCGCCGTAGTCCAGCTGCCCGACGACCGTGTCATCCTTTCTTGCCTTCTCACCTTCATTTTGCCTGTACCTCCCTTCCTCCCTTCAACCACTGACCAGACCATGGAACTCCTGTCGGTAGCTCAAAAATATGGAATGAACTCTGTGCTTACTCACATCCGAGACCGTGTCGCTCGACAGGATCCATCGTTTGTCCATCCAGAGAACGCTTTCTACGTTTTCTCTCTTGCTCAGAAATACAAACTTCGTGATGAGGCGCTCCAGGCAGCGCGAATCACGTTAATCACTTCAATGACTCTCGATGATCTGGACGGCCAGCTCGATATCATGCCAGGTGCTTTTCTTTATGAACTTTGGAAGTATCACCAAAGAGTTCGAGGCAATCTCTTACTGGACCTCCTCGGATTCAGAATGACCGGTGCACGTGGCACGCTGAAGGATTTACATTGCGTAAAGCTCAGCACTTTCGGTATCCCCAGTTGGCTTGAGGACTACCTCGAGTCCATAAGGAACGCCCCCTCCTGCTTCGACCTCACTAAATTTCATATATCGTTGACGCGCCACACTGCTCCCACAACCACCTTATCGAGTGGTTGTTCATCCTGTGCATCTATCCCTAGCGAGACGATACATGCATTCTGGGCGGCTTTGACAGCTGTCGTCCATAATAGCTTCGGAAGGGTGAGTACTAACAAATCATGCATCTTTTGTAAAGAAGTTGAACACCTTCCAGGCAGAAGCGGATCTCTTGCTCGTTGAGAGTGAGACACGCCCTCAAAGCCACACCATGCCAACAGGCCAAGTCTCGCCCCCACCAGAAAACATGAACCTACGTGAAACAGATGTAATACTACAATCGTCCGACGGTGCCAACTTTCGCGTCCACAAAGTAATACTAGCAACGTCGTCACCATTCTTCAGCGATATGTTTTCTTTAGCCCAACCCTCTGAGGACGAAATTGTTGACGGGCTCCCTGTGGTTCGCTTACCCGAAGATGCGGAGGTGCTGCATAGCCTTGCCACAATGCTATACCCAATTCCTTCCGTGATACCTAAATCTTACGACAAAGTCCTAGACCTCCTGGCCGCTTCACAGAAATATGACATGGTCGCTGTCCAATCGTCCATCCGCACCGAAGTCAGCCAGAGGACTTTCCTAACGCTTATCGGAACTGGAGCTTTCCGTGCCTATGCCATCGCAAGCAGAAAACGGCTTACCCCAGAGATGGAGAAGGCTGCCCATCTCACTCTGGACCATCCGATGACGTTCGAATATATAGGAGAAGAAATAAGCTTGTTCGATGGCTGGGCACTGCGCGACCTTGCCCGCTTTCGCAGGCGCTGTCGGGATAGAGTTGTCTCATGCCTTGAAACATTCCTGCACTGTCGCGACGGACCATCGAAGATCTGGGATCGTTGCTGCCAACCCAAAGAGCCACTACCAGTTGTCCTGTCCCTGGGACGCAATCCGGATAACCTCGCTGGGTGGCTCCACGACTTTATTTCGCGGAATGTCGGAGAACTCCGGAGCAGTTTTACGCGACCTCTCCTAGAGCAATCAAGTTTTCGAAAGCAATTCTTGGCAGCCCTCCAGACTCACATAAAAATACAAGCTGCATCTTCTGCTCAAGACAGTACATCATGGAAGGGGAGTTATACTTGGGACAATTACAGAATAAACTAACGTTGGCGCGCGACCATGTGAGTACCTTGTGTGCTCTTTGAATGTATCAAGGACTCCGCGTGCTTGAACTTCATGCCTCACAGGTACCCTTCCAGGATCCATTGTACGACTAGGAGCCCAGTCACCCGATCTAGAACTTGAAACCAATGACGTCCGATTGAGCTGTGTAAGAAGGTTAGCGTTACCGTCTAGGAACGTGCCATGACATCCTTTGTCGTATTCCCATGTATTTATACGATAAGCTAGGCACGTGGCCCAGTATCCGTGCTTTGGGTTGCACACGCTTCACATTGTCCTTCACATCATGTGGGCCTGCTAGATTAGCACCCAACCACGTCAGGTCTCGCATCGATTGACATGCCGCCGCTATACTACATATGCTGTGGCTCGGTCTCTGCCGTTGTCTGCGCAACCGACTCCCAACCGTTTGCCCGCTCCGCTGAAGTTGCAACTCGAAAAGTTGAAAACGGATGTGTCCTTATCAGCCCACCACAGTTGTGGCTGACGAAACTGCGAGCAGAAAAGGCTCATCCTTATTCCTTAATTACACCAGGGACTGGTTTTCGTGAGCCGGAAACGCCGACAGGTGTGAAACCGGTAGGCGCAGCAGTCGCAGTCCTCAACGTCAAAGAGCCCACCGGATACACTTGTCCAGGGACTCCATATGCGTTTTTATCGTGACTGCCAGGAGCACGTCACTCCTCAACTATCAACGATCTTATCGATAACTGCGTCTGACCAGAACAGGACCTGGCAAGGGCCGATAATCGGTTAACGCGTATTCGAGCTGTGCGCCGTGTGAACTCTCGACGACATAGGTTTCTGAGCCTTTTCTGGGTTCACTGTCTCTCGCTCACTTGGAACGCTGCAGGTCAAGTACTCACAGGCCTTGCAAAATTATCGAAACTATCGCGAGCGAATCTGTGTAACATGAAGCCAACTATTTGTGTTGGCGTGAATACCCAGAGATAATGTTGGGAAGTGGCACGGTGACTGCGACTGCGTTGGCCTGCCGTGAGCTGAGGAATTGCAAATAGGCCCCGGGCCGCCGCGTGCCTTGATTTTTAACGAGTACGCGCTAAACTAACTTATCAAAAATGTTGGATTTCGTCTTCGTCTTCGTCTCCCTATCTCAGAGCTCACCGACCTAACGTCCTGTTATCTTACTACCATCCAGCACCTCTCTGAGTTCAACGCTTTTCACGGACGAGGGGTGCCCGTCAAAACCTAGTATTTTTCCGTACTGATCCCGCGACGCTACGATATCTCTTGTCGCATTGGCGATGTATCTATGTCATTAATTGGACACATGGTATCGGATTCCCAAGTCCGAACGTTCCTGTGCCTTGTACATAAGTCTACTCACTCTAACAACTGGATCGGTCAGATTAGAGACCGCACGTCGAGCGAAAGTAATACAGTATACAGTGATGGACCGGTACTTGAACATTGCCGATTTTAACCCATCTCCCCTATTTCTACTGTAAGTTACGTACGCTTGGAGATGGAAAAGAAACGAATCGGATTGCGAACCTGGGCGATCTGCGACCCGATCGGCAAAATCAATTGGACCTAACTTGAATCTAGACTTACAAAAAAAAATTTCGGGGTGCAACATGAACAAACTAACATGAACTATTTGAAGTTTGTCGACACAGAGATGGGATTGACGCACCCCCTAGTCGAATATGCACAGCGTCTACGATTTCAGATATTTTGGAGTCGGACTTCGGACGACTAGTGACACATATGCCATATATGCATCACCAGTTGTCCGGAGCCCGACATTAAACCTATTCCTGCTCGTTTGCCTGTGTCCCTTCGTGGGCAGGTCGGACAAATGGGGACATCATCGACTGTGTCGGCTCCGTCATAGATGCGAAGGTGGAGAGAGGAAGATGAGAAGGTTGTTATTGATACTCCCTCTCGAAGAGCTGACGAGATGGATGCGACGCATCCTTGCCGTAGCGCTTCGTCACTTGCTCAACCCATGATAAAAAATAGGAATGGGCATTCTATCGTGTTAACTTGAATCCCCTCCGTCCCTACCCTCCCGAACTTATTCAACGCGTTCCTAGTGAGCTATCTAGGACCGTGGACGAGACATGAATGAATCTTCCAACATATCGATGAGGCAAACCGGGAGTATGCGCATCGTTCAATCTAGTGCGTTGGCTTCCGCCCACTTCACGTCGAAGAACTTGCAGAGTCCCTCACGTCTGACTCTCAATGTCGAACCGATTGCCAATTTCTTCCGGATCGGCGCCCACAGGATCCAGTAGACGCAGAGCTGTCTGAGCTACTGACCTGTTTCAGTTTGCTTGCCGTTTGTCAAGGTGAATGGCTGGAGAAATATCCAATTTCCCCGCTTTTCTATGGAGGAATTCTTGACGTCGACCCACCTCGCAATGGCAACGCACACTAGTACTATGTCTTGATATCACGTTCCTATAAAGCGTGCTTATACTGTACCATCGTTGCGCACGCGGCCCTCAGGAAGATCGTCTTCACACAACTAGAGTTGTAGTCTTCTCTCTCTAACACCCGAAGGGAGGAAACTGCGATGGACACATTCTTCCTGACTGATGGGGAGATGGACGGAGCGGGCTGACCAGAAGTTACCCCGAAAGATGCGCGCGTAGCTGTGCGAAATCAGCTGCTTCATCTCGCCGCTCTTCGAAGAAGACATCGCCTGTTATGAGTCATGCACATCGTCGTCCTCGTCTGTGTCGTGCTACTCGTGTGGTTGATCATCCCCTGCTTCGGACATACACGGCATCGTGCGTAACGGCGGCTCAGATTTTGTGGATTGGTTGACACAATTACTTATTTTGGATCTTGAAACGCACATTTGGACCCTTGACGGACAACGTTTATGATACAGTATAATACGGTACGATGTTGATGGGCTTATTTATGATGTCTCGCGTCGCGTCATCGTCAATCACGCGCGACGCCACGTCAGCGACTCGGATTATGGACGGGCGGCAATTACAAGGAAATTTGGCGATTCCGACGATGTCGAGCCTGAGCGTAATCTCCGCTGAGCCAGCGGAAAACCTGAACACGTCATTAACCACCCCAATGCAGACATCATTCTTTGCTCTCGCGATTCCCATGAATTCAAAGTCCCCAAAATCTACATCATTGACAACTCCCCCATACTTGCCAGGTCAATACGAACCGCTTCTAGTCCCTCCGAGCCCGACACCGCTGTCCATACCGAGGCGTCGCTTCCGGTTGTCCGGCTTTCCGATGGCGGTGACATCCTTTCGAGCCTCCTCAGTTTTATCCTTCCCATGACCCCACATCTCCCACCAACCACCGAAAAAACCATGGAGCTTCTATCAGCGGCCCAAAAGTATGAAATGAGCTTGGCTCTGACCCGTATCCGGGATCATGTCACCCGACAAGACCCACCACTCATTCGAGAAGAGACCGCTTTTCACGTTTATTCTCTTGCCAAAGAGTACGGACTTCGCCAAGAAGCACTTCAAGCGGCGCGATTAACCCTGAAAGTCCCGATGTCCATGGAGGGCCTAGAAAGCAAGTTCGACATCTTGTCGGGCGCTGCTCTCTATGAACTCTGGGCATATCATCAGAGAGTCCGAGACTACCTCGCAGACGACCTTACAACGTTTAGGATATTCGGGGTCGTGCCACGTATCAATTTTCGTTGTGTCAGGCTCACCTCTTCCGATGTCCCGACCTGGCTTGATGACTATATCGAGTCCGTGGCAAGAAATCCTGCTCTCTTCAACCTCTCTGAATTTCATATGGCTTTGGTCCGCCATGCTGCCCCTTGTGGGGGCCTTGACCGCCGACCTCGATCTTGTCCAACTTGTGCATCAATAAGCAGTAAAGTGATAGACACCTTTTGGACGACTTTTACAAGTTTCTTCCAGCGTAGCATTGAAGGCGTAAGCGTCGCTGTTGTGCATATGCCAATAAACTATGTGATAACACTTCTGTAGGCCGAAGCAGACTTCAAGTTGCAGTTGGACAGGGAAACGCAGCCACGAGGTCACCTCAACAATTCAACTGCAGATCCTTTTTCTCAGTATTTGGACACGGACGATGGGGACATAATAGTCCAGTCGTCTGACCTTGCCCGATTCCGTGTTCACAAATCAATACTATCCATGTCTTCACCATTCTTCCGCGACATGTTGTCTCTCCCTCAACCCTCTGACAGCGAACTCGTCGATGGGCTTCATGTAGTCCACTTGTCCGAAGATGCGGAAGTGCTACATAGCCTCATCACGAAGCTGTACCCAATCCCTTCCGAGATCCCCGAGTCTTGTGACAAGACCTTGGCTCTGCTCGCCGCTTTGCAGAAGTATGACATGACCGCTGTCCAATCGTCCGTCCGCGCAGAGATGAAAAGCAAAAACCTTCTCGCGCTTACCGGGACGTCCACCTTTCGTGCATACGGCATCGCGAGCGCCAAAGGGCTCGGTCCAGAAATGGAGACTGCGGCCCGCCTAACCTTGGATTACCCCATGACGTTTGAATCTATGGGAGATCAACTGTCCACGTTTGGAGGGTGGGCACTGCGGGACCTTGCCCGCTTCCGCAAGCGCTGTCGAGATAGTCTTGTCTCGTGTCTCGAGTCGCTGCTCGATTCTCGCCTCCCCCCATTAGATATCTGGGTCGGTTGTTACAACACCACCGATGCCTCCCTTGCCTCGTGGTTACAGGCGCACCTTTCAGAACATATCAAGAACCTGCAACAGACATTCACGCGCAGTCTCTTGAAACCTTCAGGTCTCCGCGCCCAATACCTGGCGGCCCTCCAGGCTCATATCAACCAAACGAGCTGCGCCTTCTGCTCGAGGGTGCATGTCATGCATGGGGAGACATTCTGTGTACAGATAGAGAAAAATCTGGAAAAGGCACTGGACCAGGTGAGCACCTATAAACACCCTTTCTTGCAGCCTTTTAGAGTCTGAGCAATTATTGCGGCCTAGGTTCGCTTCAACCTTGACTTCGGGCAGGAGGCCATGCATCAGCTGGGTACTGACTGGGCATTGTAAAGGGGCTGAGGATAACTCAGCGAGCAGGAGAGATGGTAAGAGAGACGTCGGGGTGATGTACTGTATAGAACCAAGGAAATTGTATGATGATTTTAGCTGACGCAAACCCTGGTGGTTTTCCCTCTTATTGGCGCTGTAACCTTGCAATATCTTGACAGAAAGCAGTCCACGATGTCTGCTCAACCGTCCCCTTCACTGGGTATTGTGGATCTGTAGGACCATATCAACGCAGTCCAATGAGTCCCAGTGCGTTTCGCGGCGTCGCAGGAATCCAGCTTCAACGGCCCATAGTGTAGCAATAACGTCTTTCACACCGCTCGTGAACCAACGACCAGTCCCCGGAGTTATCTTTCTGGCAGACGTCGTGCTTGTGTTCTACGGTGTGAGATACACCATGATGACACAGCCAGAACTGGTTCTTCAGAATTTGATGTGTCCGCAGATGATGTAGTGAGTGTGGGCCGTCCCTTGCCGCCAGGAAATTAGGCATTGGGGATAGCCCCAGAGGCAAGAACCTGTACAAACGCAATGAAGATACGATCCCAGAGATTCATCTGGAGACGCCACCGGCTGAGCCAGGCTATTAATAGCGCAAGGTTACGACCAAGTTCCTCAAGGCTGTGAACACCAGGTTGCGGCCGTGTTTGTCTCACGACTGGGGGGATGTCGATCCCCAAGTGCCAAATACATAGAAGAGGGTGTATCCAAATATAAGATAAGATCCTAACCTCAATGGGCCAGCCCGTGCCAGTGTCTTCCAACAGTAGTGGAAACGCACACCCCCTCATCTCTTTGTCTCGGAGTCGCTGGTCCTACTGCGGCGATCATGTGAGCGCTCGTAATGTCGCGCCCTGGATGATTCTACCAGAGTTCTTAGCTACGATTTGTAACATCACGGTCTCAGTTTGATTTCGCCTCGCTGTTGATATGTCTATACTCTCAGTGTCCCAATCGGCGGCTAATCGTCTCCCTCGGCCTCAAGCCGACCAATGGCACGTCGAGATATGGCCGCGGGACATTCGTCGTGTTTTGGTGTAAGAGAGGCGAACGTCGTACTGTAGGTTATCTTAGCTGTACCCGCATCGGGACATTGAAAACCATGGAGTAGTCTGCTACTGGAGTACACTGGTGCTGCTTTACATAAAGCTTGGTGTTCCGGTAGCGTCAGGAAAAACCTCCCGCGCTAATCGGCGGATAATAAGCGCTAATGAGGTAATCAAGCATTTTAAATGGGGATGAAAACTTGAATTTACTGCTAGATTATCAAGATTATTCCGGGAGATTTTTCTGATGAGTACAGGTTCGAGCGTAGAAGAATGTGGCGAGAAGGGCCAACGGCCGACCGTGACCGGGGACAGGTCACCCGGGCCAGAAGATCCCGGCGGCCACAGAGCGGTCACGGTTGACCGTGACTTTGCGCTCCGCTTTACGGTAATTTGCCACCCCTCAACTTGGCGCAATACGGCGCAATGGGTCATCTTTGATGATTCTGTGTGCATCGATGCCATGTTGATCTTATCGACGTTGTCCGCGACTGCGGATGTGTATCGTTCTGCGCAGCACTCCCGCCTTACAGACTCGAATAAGCAAGCACTATCCAGGTCTGCCTCCGATTCAATATGGCAGCAGTCTTCCTCCGATAGTCGCATTCCCACTGCGCAGGATGTCTAGATAGTCTGTGGAATATTGTGGAGTGCGCTCACGACTGCGCAGAGGCCACCGGCCCTGGTCCTGCTGGTACGCCCCTATCTGAGTGTCGCTACGGTTCGACAGGTGTTTAAAAAGACACTTGAATGGAACTCCACAATACACGGAACCACGTCTACAATCCCTCTCGAGACTCAGCTCCCATCATGGTCGTTAGCAAACCTCCAGAGTCACGGTACCCACTCTTTGACTACCCTGGCGCAGACTTCATTCTTCGTTCCTGCGACTCCCGTGATTTCCGGGTGTCAAAGCTCCACATCACCAATAGCTCTCCAATGCTTGGTGAGCTTATACAAAATGCGTCAAATTCCTCCGACACCACACATGTTGAAGGATCGTTTCCGGCAGTCCAGCTACCCGAGAGCGGAGCAATCCTAAACTGTCTTCTCACTTTCATTTTTCCTGTATCCCCCGTCCTCCCCTCGACCATTGAAGAAACCATGGAGCTCCTATCTGTGGCTCAGAAGTACCATATGGACTCAGCACTGGCCCACATCCGAGGTGGCATCGCCCGTCAGGATCCATCCCCCACCCGTCCAGAGAACGCATTCCACGTTTATTCTCTTGCCCAAAAGTATGGACTTCGACAAGAAGCACTTCAGGCGGCACGAACTATATTGAGTTTTTCGATGACTCTCGAGAATTTAGAAGACAAACTCGACGTCATCCCGGGCTCTTCCTTTCATGAATTGTGGAAGTATCATACAAGAGTTCGGTCTCTCCTGGCATCAGACCTTGCAGAATTTAGGACATCTGATGCTCGCGGGACGCTGGCTGGCTTACGTTGTACAGAGCTCAGCTCATCCCTTATCCCGCGTTGGCTTGACAGGTACATTGAGTCCATAGGACGCGCCCCTAACCTTTTCGATCTCATTGAATTCGACATTGTCCGAGCGCGCCACATAAACGATAATAACGGATGCGCATGTGCGTGCATCACGAGCCAGACTATACGCACCTTTTGGACAGCTTTGGCTGCCGTTGTTCATGGCAGCATAGAAAAGGTGAATATAAGAGTGTAACTGGTGAAACGAGCTGCTTACGAGGTTGTATCCCTTTACAGGCAGAGT
This sequence comes from Lactifluus subvellereus, assembly GCA_022496195.1. Taxonomy (NCBI): domain Eukaryota; kingdom Fungi; phylum Basidiomycota; class Agaricomycetes; order Russulales; family Russulaceae; genus Lactifluus; species Lactifluus subvellereus. The sequence continues at coordinate 132,755 of WTXC01000013.1, read as the reverse complement.
CGGCTCTATCTCTTGTGCAGGAAGGGGTGAACTCTCAAGTCGGATCCACATCGAAGAAGGGATCGAGAAAGGTCTCGTTTCTGCATAAATCCTCGGACATACCCGACGCAGATCTAATAGTTCGGTCGAACGACCATGTCAACTTTCGGGTCCACAAGTCTGTATTGGCTATGGCGTCACCATTCTTCAGATCCGTGTTTACTCGCACCCCTTCTCCCTATGATGGAGTTGTCGACGGGCTTCCCGTTCTCCCATTATTATCTTTAGATTCCAGCCTATTGGACGGCCTTATCTCTATTCTTTACCCCATCCGCGACCGGTTGCGCCCTTTCATTCTTCCAGGTTGGTCTTATTACGATGTGTTACACCTCCTCGCTGCCTGTCAGAACTACAAGTTGGTTTCGGTTCAATCCGCTATCCGTGCTGAGCTCGATTCCGGGGCCTTTCCAGAGCCAATGGGGATTGGCGCCTTCTTCGCATACGCCATGGCAAGTAGAAAGGCGCTCATTCCAGAGGTGGAGAAGGCAGCCCGTCTCACTCTAAATCGTACAATGGATTTCGACACCCTTGTAGGGGTACTACAACTTTTCAAAGGTCGGGAACTGTGCGATCTTGTCCGCTTTCGTAGGCGCTGCCGAGACAATGTTGTCGCGTGCCTCGAGTCGTTCCTCGATTGTGCTGGGCCCACAAAGATTTGGGTTGGTTGCCCCGCTGTCTCGTGCCATAGTTCGGAGTCACGGGGCGTAACCAAACCGGTCGTAGATGTTCTCCCCAGATGGCTGCGCGACCTCTTCACGCGGAATAGGGACAAAATGCAAGAGCTTACGCATCCACTTATCGAACCTTCGAGTATTTATGAGGAGTACTTGACGGCTCTCCAGACTCACACAGACTGCCACTTCTGCTTGCGGGTTCATGCTACGGAGGGGCTGAAATTCTGCGCGGAGCTTGAGAACAAGTTGGTGCAGGCACGGAACAAGGTATCTTCCCCGTCCTTCCTGATCTTCAAACGCCTGGAGACTTATTCACCCCTCGTAGGTATGCGCTGATCGTGGATGACACTTGGGCCACGACTTATCCAAGTTCTAGGAATCGGTGGTGCATAGTGGCGACGCCGTCACGGGAAATAGTGCACGGTAGACGGGGTGGTAGAGGTAATCACTCAAGGCCAAGTGTCGGCATCAGTCGCTGACTCATCAACACAGTTTGTACGGTGGAGCGCCAGCGCAGCTACAGTGCCCGACCACCCTTGCCAGAAGCTTACTAGCCACTAAAAATCAAATCCTTTCCAGCTAAGCAGTGCAGTGTCTATTATTTGTTCTTCCTATGGAAGATATGGTCGCGGTGATATGGCGGCGCAATGGCTGTGGATGGTGTGGGTGTGGCCTGTACCCTGGGGCCGAGTTTAAGCCAGTTTGGTGGCCACCCTTGGCGGGGGTATGGCACCTCAGAATTCTGAGCAAAGCCCTCCTAGCGACACGTGGTATTGATTATATCAGTGATTGGTGGATTACAAAGCGAACTACAACTACTCGTTCGGCTACCGAACAGAGCCTAAGTGGAATATTGTAGAACGTTCTACTATACCTCGATCTCAATAGCGCTTAAGTTGGTTGCATAATTATGCCTTCGCGCCAGCGGGCCAATCTCACCGCACGCTCCTTCTGCATCTCTTCTCTCTCCTTCTCTTCCTGCAAGTACTTCCTAAGCTCTTCTATCCATATCGGGTCGCCGCGCGCCAACAACATGAGGTCATCGAGCATAGTAGCGTCAGCATCCTCCGCATCCTCATCGACGCCTTCGGGGTCTGGGATATCACGGAACATCTCGGCGGAGAATTGCTCTAGCCCCACTCCGGTTGCCTTCTCTCCCCCACCATCACCAATGATGGTTGGTGAGCTGGTTACCAATGTTATTCCAGAGGCAGCCTGTCCTCCCCCGTCTCCCATCCATTGCTGTCTAAGGTTGTCACTTCCTTGTTCATCTCCGCTCCCACCATTGGGGGGGGATAGGATTGGTCATCATGATGGCGGGCGTTTGTGGTCTGCGGGTTCGGGAGCAAGGTTTCTCGGTAAAGATCGATCTGGTCCAACACGGAGAAAGGCATGATGAGGGGAGGGATCATTCGTTTAAACTGGACTCAATAACAATAAAAAAAACTACCAATGATCAAACGAAAGACTCACCGGCCTCGACCTAGGCATAATGAACCGTATCGGAATGACACTAAGCCATGAGTCTCTAAAGGGTGACCTAAGCGGAGCACCAAAAGCTTCAGGCGTGGGGTGACGGTGTAACAAAGATGGGAGTGGGAGAAGCTGTGCTCTGCTGGCGTCATCCATTCGATTGTAACCAGCAATGGCTCCACCGCTTCTACTGAAGGCAAGTACAGGGTAAACCTCAACCAGGTAAGATCTATTCTGCTGGACAACTGAGTAACGAATGAAGGCGAAGTGCTGACGGCTCGATCCATTTGAAGTGGGTGGAAGATTCGTTCCAGCGGTCGCTTCTTCACCTTCGTGTCCACCTATCCGAATGGGTTCAGGAATCCTGACAAGGACCAACTCGCCGGTGGCGAAGCCAGGAGCTCCATGCGCTAGCGAAAGAGAGGGTCCCAGACAGTATTCTGGTTGCGTAGAATCCGTAGAATGGGCATTGTTCGCCATCAAGCTCGATGAAACCGTGACGTACTGGCCAGATGTAAATATCGAAAAGGGGTAGTGCCATGCCCGGAATAGGAGGCGGTCCTCCGTGTTGGGGCCGAGCGTTTTGTGCGCACGCATCTCGAAGTAACAATGCATTCGTGTGTCTAGCATTTCTTCTGTGATCGATCCATACATGATCGCCGGCACCAAGGCATCATGTACGGTAGGGTGCGAGACTTTCAGGTTCTGAAACAGAAACAGGAGTCCCAACCGGTTGACATGTTTTCAATCTGGTATAGGAGATCTCGATGATGTGCTATTTGTGAGCCATAATTGTGGGGGTCATCTCATCGAACCAGATCTGTCCCGACCGTTGTATGAGTTAAATCTGTGTCAGCTCCGTTTTTCGTGCCGTGCCCGCAGTCTAATTGAATTATATCATGGGCCCGGGGGGAGCCTCAGGTGCAAGCACCGTCGCGGCGCACCGGGTCACCGACAAGCACGCAGCGGGCGGCCGTTGACGAGCCGTTCAAGCTGGGCAACATCGAGCCAATTGGCGCAACTCGATGTCAAGCACGACCACGTCAACGAGCGCATTCACACGGTATAGCAACCAGAGTATGTGCTCCACGACGTTTGCCACCACCATATCTTCTACCATGTCCGCGTCGTTGAGCACTAACTGGCGCAAACATCCGGATCCCACGGGCCGTGTCCGGAGCTAGAATGTTTTCCGTGCGTTACAACCCATGCAAGGGTGAATCAATTATGCCCGGAGGGCTGGCGGGTTCTGATTTTGGCGCTTCTCAGATGCTCATTCTCGCTACCGTCTTCCAATGTGTCGAGTCACTGTCGACCCGGTTTTGACCATCGCAGCCTGCCTTTCCTCGAAGCTCATTCTCCTGAACCCCATGGATAAGCGTGATGAAGCCACAGAGTACGACGGCCTGTTCCCTCCTCATACGCACCCGGTCTGAGCTGAGCTACACACAGTATGCTCTCGTTTTTCCGACCAATTTGCTGATGTTGCCGACGTCCGGCGCGGTCACGGTCCGCTTGACGTCCAAACGAAGTCTACCGTATACATCCAGGTTGACGACTACTAGCATGTATTCATACGTGTTGCCGTGTTGGACTCCCTCTCTTGCCGTGCCTACTCTTGGACTGGCTGTACAATGAGGTACGGAACTCTCAATCATCTGAATGCTCACATTGTCATGCAGCGGCACGGTAATAAGCGAACTCCTGCCGGTGAGATTCAGCATTTTTTTGGTTGGAAATGCAAGTCTAATGTTTGGAATTTTGAATAGAATTCAAGGAGCTCAGGGAGCAATGGCGTAGTGCCAAGAAGGATGAAACAGAACGTCTGGCGCGGCTTGAACGGGCTGAGGAGCGCTACGCTGTGCGCTCAGAACGCTCCAGTATCCTTCACAACTTACAACCGGCCGCCCAGATCCTACTCCTATGGGAGACAGCAGCTTTACGGCTCAGGGGTACCCGGTCCACTATCAGCTTGCTCTTGTCGGTGCCTCAGCAGGATACCCACTTGGCGTGGACACGTCGGTGCATCCCCTGCCCCTGCAGCCGCAATACGGTTACTCTGGTGCAGCTCATTCGCCATATCCCGTCGCGTTGACTACGCCTGCCCCTTTTATATAGTCCGACCATCCCACGCAATATGAGAGTGGTACACCTCCCCAGCCTGGTTCTACCCCTGACATCCAGCCCAATGCGCTCATTCAAGCAATCCGCGTCGGTGGTACCACTACGTGACATTATGCAGTGAGTGACCTCCTCCCCCGTGAACTCACGCCCAAAGCGAACTTTCAAACTTCTCTGGCAGTCGCGGTCCCGCTTCACCTCGCGCCACATCCATCGATCATGCACGTCCTCCTCAACTACCATCACCTGACCCTCCACGCGCCTCGCTACTTCATCGCGCACCTGTTCACAATCTACGCCCTCTCCTCATCCCCTGCGTCGTGCGTGATTAGGATCACCCCCGAAGCCAAGTCGGAGGCCATGCAACAGCAGCAGCCACCATACGACAATGGCGAGATGACCCTCGAAGACGCACTGCTCAGCGAGCCACCGGAGGATTACCGGGCAAGTGTGCCGCATCTGCTGGAAGCCTAAGCCCGAGCGCTGCAGTTTCCAATGCTGGAGGTGGCGGGCGGTACGACGACCCGGACCTGCCTCCACCACACGACCGCAGCAACCTTGTGCGCCCTGATTTCCCCCCCCCTGGGGCCCCGTGCAGTACGAGTCACTAGTTAGTAGTAGCAGATTTGAAACATTGAATTAACTTATTTTTTTTCACTCAAATGGCACAAGACTACCGACGGAGCTCAGACACATTAGATAAGCACTCAGACTGCTCAGTCGCCTCCGAAAGAATTCAGACACATTAGGTAATCTACTCAGACCGCTCAGACGGAATTCAGACATATTATGTAATCTACTCAGACCGCTTAGACCGCTAAGACTGACCACTAAGACCGGCCCCATTCGGCCCAGACATTCCGGAATTGGCTGATGGGTACGAAATCGAGGTTTCCTTGGTCAATACGAGTTACGTCATATGCCCTTCTTTACCTCATCCTCAGCACTACACTGGGCGCAATGACCCGTCTTTTTACCTAACTGACGTTGTCTAACTGCGCACTGATCACGTTGGTACGTTGACGACATATCAGGGTTATATCGGGATGCCTGTTGTGCGTAAACCCTACTGCTATGGGCCCAAATAAGCATGTCCTGGGTACTGGGACAATCTTCCATCCGATATGGCCATCGTCCCGCAACCTTGGCGTTATCCCGCTGCGCAACTTGAAGATGTGGAAGCACGGAGAAGTCTGCGCACTACTATACATCGTGGAGAGTTCTTACCACTGCGAGGAGGCCATCGGCGCTGGCCCTGCTACGCGCCTATCTGAATCTGGGTACGGCTCGATAGGTATTTAAAAGAGTCAGGGTGATCTCCGAGTCCACACCACGCAAAACCATGTCCACAGTCCCTCTCGAGACCTCGGCTTCCAGCGTAGTCGATCCAGACGAACCCTCACCGAACTCAGTCTTCGACTACCCTGGTGCAGATATCATCCTTCGCTCCCGCGACTCCCGTGATTTCCGGGTGCCAAAGCTCTACATCGTCAATAGCTCTCCCGTACTGAGCGAACTTATACAAAACGCCTCAAATTCCTCAGATGTGGCGCATACTGAAGGATCTCTTCCGACGGTCCAGCTGTCTGATAGCGGAGCAATCCCTCACCGCCTTCTCACTTTCATCTTTCCTGTATCACCCATCGTCCCCTCGACCATTGAAGAAAGAATGGAACTCCTATCTGTGGCTCGGGAGTATCAAATGAATTCAACAATGGCTCACATCCGGGGTAGCATCGCTCTTCAGGATTCGTCATCCATCGATGCATTCCGCGTTTACTCTCTTGCTCAAAAGTACGGACTTCGACAAGAAGCGCTTCAGGCGGCACGGACTATATTGACCTTCTCGATGACTATCGAGAATTTAAAAGACAAGCTCGATATCATGCCAGGCGCCTCTCTTCATGAACTGTGGAAGTATCACAAGAGAGTTCGGACCCTCCTTGCATCGGACCTTGCGGAATTTAGGGAGTCCGGTGCCCGCGGGACGATGACGGGTTTATGTTGCACAGAATTCAGTCCTTCCCTTATCCCGCGTTGGCTTGACAGCTACATCGAGTCCATAGGAGAAACACCTAACCTCTTCGATCTCGTTGAATTTAACATTACCTTAGCGCGCCACATTCGGGATGAGGCTACAGATCCCAGATGCGCATGTGCGTCCATGACTAGCCAGACCATACGCACCTTTTGGACAGCTCTGACGGCCACTGTTCATGGCAGTCTAAAAAAGGTGAATATACGAGTGTAACTGATATGACTGAGCTGCTGACGTTGAATACCTTTATAGGCGGGGTCGGCTCTATCTCTCGTACAGGAAGGAGTGAACTCTCAAGTCCCGGTTAAACCCAGATCGAAGAAGGGAGCGAAGATGGACTTTTCTCGGCCTAAACCTTTGGAGGTGCCCGATGCAGATCTAATACTTCGCTCGGCCGACCGAGTCCACTTTCGAGTCCACAAATCATTGCTGACTATGGCGTCCCCATTCTTCAAGGATCTGCTCTCTCTTCCCCAGCTCCCTGATAGCGAAGTTGTCGACGGGCTTCCCATAGTCCAATTATCTGAAGACGCCGAACTTCTGAGTTACCTTATCCCGATGCTTTACCCTGTCCGCCCTGTGATTCCTATTTCTTGGCCTAGGGACAAGACCTTATCTCTCCTCGCTGCCCGTGAGAAGTATGACATGGTTTCAATTCAATCCCTTATCCGTGCCGAGGTCCGTTGCAGGCCGTCTGGGGCCTTCCATACATATGCTTTGGCAAGTAGCAAGGGGCTCACTCCAGAGATGGAGCACGCAGCTCGCCTCACCTTGGATTACCCAGTGACATTCGAGACTCTGGGAGAAGGACTGCGAGTATTCGAAGGTTGGGCACTGCGCGACCTGGTCCGCTTTCACTAGCGCTGCAGAGACAACGTTATTGCGTGCCTCGACTCATTCCTCGAAGTTCGTGCCGGGCCCTCAAAGATTTGGGTTGGTTGTCCCCATGCCGTGCGTCACACTACGGACCAGTGGGGCCGATCGGTACAAGTCAACGACTCACTCCCCGAATGGCTATATGCCACGATGAGCAGGCGCGAGTCCCGTGTGTCCATCAACGAACGACAGAACGACGCCCTTTTCGAGTTCGAAAACTGTATCTCTCTTCCCCTTTCTCCTACCTCACATGCCTCCCTCTCACTCTCCATTCTATCTTACAGTCAAGAAGAAGTTCCTCCTCGCCAACAAACATATCACAAAGTCCGTTCATACCACCCTTCACTCCTTCACTCGCTCTGATAGCCCTCCTAGACTTAATTCAACGCTCAGCCTCCGCATAGAAGAACTCAATGCACAGATTTCAGCCCTTCACGTTGAGAACCTGGCCTACGTGCCTCCGAAATTGCCCTTGGTTCACAACTAAAGAAAGAGAAGGAAAAGTCACAGGTCTTTTCACGGAATAAGGACAAAATGCAAGGTTTTACCCATGCAACTACCAAACCTTCGAGTATTCGCGAAGAGTACTTGGCGGCTCTAAAGACTCATACAGATTGCAATTTTTGCTTGCGGGTTCACGCTACGGAGGGACAGAACTTCTGCGCGGAGCTTGAGAACAAGCTGATGTGGTCACGCCGGAACAAGGTAAATACCCGTTTCCTTTCGATTCTCAAACGCCCGGGGATTTATTCACGTTTCGTAGGTACGCATTGACCGTGCTCATACCTGAGGTCCAACTTATCCATGTTCTAGGAATCGGTTGTGCATAACCACTTGCAACCATGCTTACCATGCTTGAAGTGGACAGACTAGCGCGTGGTGGATTAGGTTGGTTTCATTGTAATACTCGGGCCTCAGGGCTAATTTGCAATTTGTCGCTGACCATCATCGATGCATCATCAACCCCAGATAATGTTTGGTGGTGCACCAATGCGGCTGGCGCGCCCGACCGCTTGTGCTAGGAATTTTTTTCTCCTTTTGTTGATTTGCGTCTCAAAGTTTCGAAGGGAGAGAAGTCTTCAAGTTGTATAATACTATTAATACTACTGTATCACTTCGACGTATCTGCCCTCGGTTCGTTCACACTGTCAGAGTGTCTCCCTCCACAAGTCCTGCCGACCACCAACTAAAATTTCTTTATGTCCGCTCAAATATCTCGATACATCAAAAAACCTCACCTCGCTACATCGACTAACAAGTACACAAGCTGACACGGTACGTCCAGTGCAGGCCCTAAATTGGGCTGCACTGTCTCTATTAAGGACTACTTGTTCGGGGATAGGTTCTCTTAACAGTTCTCATGTCATCTCATACAAGTGTTTATCGTAAATCTTTGATCCAGCGGATCTTTCTCTAGACCCTGTATCAATCAACAGAACCTGGCGCCTGTATCTCAAACTTTGCCGTGGTGCAAACATAGTCATGTCTCACTGTCAGTGTCAATGAGGATGCCACCGCAAAGCGTCCTGGAAAGGCACCCGAAATCTGGGGAAATAATCACCCGCAGAAGCCCGAGACTGACGGATAATGAGGCGGTAACAAGACAGTACCCCTAGGTCGGCCACAACGGCCCTTTCGACACCTGCTACCTAGATCGTGGGCTCAATGCAACCGTGAATCATAGCCAGTTCGATGCGAAGCAGGGAAGACCGCCGCTACTACCGGGCAGGGACTGGATGGACACATTGAGCCAGGACAAAGTTTCACGAAGGCGGTAGGGCCACAAGTACAAGGCCAGCCAGCCCAGACCACAGAGGGAGAAGCGGAGAAACATGTAGGCAAAGTGGTGGAAACTGACAACCGTTTAGAGAGAGGAGAGTTAGAGATGACGCCTTTTTGTAGAGGATAAGTGCGGCCAATCCTGGGAAACGTGTCTGGGAGATTTGCGAGATGGTCGGCTATTGAAGTGCGACCCAGACTGAAGAAAAGGTCTAAGACTCGGATAAGAGAACAGCCTGGCCGCAGTGAGTACAACGCGTTCGATAAGGACCAAAGAAATTATAACCGAAGCAAATAGATGATAAGTGACTCAGGGTAACCGCATTCACCTCGTTAAATCCCCGTATCTAGGCTCATAGAGAACATTATATACCGTAGGTAGCTCTGTAGTAACCTCAGCTCTCGTGCAACGCTTGCGTACGAATATACTGAGGTGAGAACGCCTGTTCTGCTGGCGCTGTGCAGGACCATTTCCCGCACGTTTGCTCGAACTCGCACGTAAATTAGTTTTATTTTTATACCACAGTTCGCGCGATTTGGGGGGGGGGCGGCGTAGGCTGACCTCGATTGCGAGTCACTCAGGTCGCTAGTACTAGTAATTCCCATCCTTAGACAACATTGGCCCGGGCTCCCGACTCTCGAGGGAGAAACTTGAATAAGGCATGACTAGAGCGCGAACCAGGAATTTCCCGGTGCCTAGACTTCGTTCTGCGGATCAGTTCAGGTGTGAAACATGAGCCCAAACGCCACGAAAAGAAAAGGACGACGAGGTGTATGAAAACGTGGTTGGGGTGTGGATATACATAGGCACGAAGATAGCACATATGGCCGTAACTCTGAGTCGCGCTCAAGGCCCCGACAGATCAGGTGTGGGCGATGGTCGTCCTGCGGAAGCAAGGTAGGGCCGATGAAGCACACGTCCAGGAGGTCGATGGGGCAACGGAGGTATCGATTCTAGGATCTGGCCCTCTATATGCAGATTAGGAAAAGCAGACTACTAGTTCTCCCTCGCATGACGCCCGGAACAACGAGATCTTTCAGTTCCCGTCCACATTCTGTACGTTGGCATCTGCGTGGTGCAATAACGCGATGTCGATGTTTCCCTTGGCCAGTGCAACATGCAGCGGAGCCGCGTGGTATCCGCCCCTAGAACTGAGATCCAGTGGAGGTGGCGATGAGGTGCCCCACAAAGGGACAGAAACCGCATAATATGACGGGCAGCCTCTGGTTGCCAGTGTACTATTGGGTATGTCCGAGTCGCAACATGGTTTCCGATGCCATGTATCCAGACCCACATTCACATTGAAAGTATGGCCTATCCCGGGCAGCGTACATAGCAAGGGGAAGGTTAACTACGCTGGTTCTGTCGACTTGGTCGTCTAGCTGGAACAAGACGCTGAGGCAAGCCTGAGCAGGAATCGTATGTGCGGACTTGGGAGGGATGTGATAACGAGAAAGGCTCTGTCCTGCGTTGGCAAGGCGATCTGATGTCAAGAACCCTTTTACAGAAAAGCGAGAAAATCGAACGACTGGGACCCGTCGACCGTGACGTTGACCACAGCGATCATGATTGGACTGGAACGTGAGGAAAGTACGGCCCCTTCAAGTTGTGGGTCCCCTGAGCGCCAATCTACGTGATATTAGGGAAGGTCACGGTGTCCAACACCAAATTGAATAGTAAGAATCACTACAAGCTTTCAACACGAGGTAGAAGGATGGAAACAGTGAGGTACTGAAGTAGGTGATGGTCATATTCTCGTTTCTCCATTCCTAGTATGAACCGTTTCGCCCAGGGATTCAGGTAAACTACCCAGAGCATGCCGAATTGCTGTCGGAAAATACGGTGCAGCTTTTCCAGAACACCCATCTAAATCTGCGCAATTAGAGTAAACAACCTACGCAAGACGTTATCATGTCTATGACTTACAGGCCAGCCCCGCCGACAACATATCAATCACCTGTTGCTTGTCCTCAGCTCTCCATCTTCTCATCCTTCTCTCAGATTGGAAGACAATTTCAAAGTCGTACTGTGTACATATTACATAGAGCTAAGTGAAATAACGTAGAACACTCTATACCTTAATCTCAACAGCGCTTAAGTTGGTAGCACAGTTGTGCCTTCTCGCCAGCGGGCCAATCTCACCGCACGCTCCTTCTGCATCTCTTCTCTCTCCTTCTCCTCTTCCTGCAAGTACTTTCTAAGCTCTTCCATCCACATCGGGTCGCCGCGCGCCAGCAAGATGAGCTCATCGAGCATAGTAGCATCTGCACCCTCTGCATCTTCATCGACGCCTTCGAGGACTGGGATATCATGGAACGTCTCGACGGAGAATTGCTCTAGCCCCGGCCCGGCTGCCTTCTCTCCCCCACCATCATCGATAATAGTTGGTGAGCTGGTTACCCCAGAAGCGGCCTGTCCTCCCCCGTCTCCCACCCGTTGCTGTCTAAGGTTGCCACTTCCTTGTTCATCTCCGCTCCCACCATTGGGGGGGGGATGGGATTGATCATCATGATGGTGGGCGTTTGTAGTCTGCGGGTTCGGGCGCAAGGTTTCTCGGTAAAGATCGATCCGCTCCAACACGGAGAAAGGCATGATGAGGGGAGGGATCATTCGTTTAAACTGAACTCAATAACAATAATAATAAAAAACTACCGATGATCAAACGAAAGACTCACCGGCCTCGACGTAGGCATAATGAATCTTATCGGGTTGACACTAAGCCATGAATCTCTAAAGGTTGACCAATTTCCAAAACTAAGCGGAGCACCGAAAGCTTCAGGCGTGGGGTGCCTGTATGACAAAGATGGGAGCGGGAGAAGCGTTGCTCTGGTGGCGTCATCCATTCGACTGTAACCAGCAATGGCTCCGCTGCTTCTAGTGAAGGAAACTACAGGGTAGACCTCAAGCAGGTAAGATCTACTCGGCTGGATGCTCATTTGGCGGATGAATGCGAAGTGCTGAGGGCTCGATCCGTTTGAAGTGAGTGGGAGGTTCGTTGCAGCGGTCGCTTCATCTCCTATGTGTCCACCTATCCGAATGGGTTCAGGGATCCTGACAAGGACAAACTCGCCGGGGGTGAAGTTAAGAGCTCCATGCACTAGCGAAAGAGAGGGTCCCAGACGGTATTCTGGTTGCGTAGAATCCGTAGATTGGGCATTATTCGCCATTAAGCCCGGTGAAACCGCATAAATTACATGGCCAGATGTATTTAAATACCATGGGCCTTGTTTACCTATATTTATCTTTGCGGACCTCCAAGATTTGACAGCGGGGTTCATAGTTAAGTGAAAATGAAATTATTCGGATATTAGTTATCTTGCAAGATTTGGGGCTATCAAATAGCTATCCTTTGCTCGGTTTGTTGCCACTGGCAGTAGCCTGCCAGCATCCCTGCCAGTTATCATGTAGTTATCCCGGTTGCCACCTGCCAACCCCGCGTCTTTCCCCCCCACTGCCACTGAGCATCTGTTTGAGTGCTCCCCCTCCCACTGATGGTCCGCCATCGCTGTACCTATGGATGTAACCCAACCAGTTGACATCGATTTTGCCGATGTTTTCTATCTGGTATAGGAGATCTCGACAATGTGCTACTGTAGTTGTGAGTCATAATTGTGGGGGTCGTCGTCGAACCAGATCTGCCCCCAGTCAATTAAACTATGGGTACGAAATCGGGATTCATTTCCTTGGTCAACTTGAATATGAGTTACGTCATACTGCCCTTCTTACCTCATTCTCAGCACTACACGTGGAAATTTCTATCTGGGCGCAATGACCCGTCTTTTTACCTGACGTTGTCTGACTGCGCACCGATCACGTTGGTACGTTGACGTCCGTCCGCAGCTGTGCAACATGGACATATTAGAGTCCCTATAGTACGTAAACCCCACTACTATGGGCCCAAGTAGTACATACTAGCCTCCTTACCTCATTCTCTGTGCTAGAGCACTACACGTGGAAAATTTTATGTGGGCGTAATGGGCCAACGGCTCATCTTTACCTAAGGTTGTCTGACCGCGCACTGATCACGTTGGTACGTTGACGACATATCAGGGTTATATCGGGGTGCCTGTTGTGCGTAAACCCCACTGCTATGGATCCAAATAATCCCGCTGCGCAACTTGAAGATGCGGAAGCACGGGGAAGTCTGCGCATTACTATACATCGTGGACAGTGCTTACCACTGCGAAGGGGCCACCGGCGCTGGCCCTGCTAGCGCCTATCTGAATCTGGGTACGGCTCAATATGTATTTAAAAGGGTGATCTCCGAGTCCACACCACACAAAACCATGTCCACAGTCCCCCTCGAGACCTCGGCTTCCAGCGTGGTCGATCCAGACGAACCCTCACCGAACTTAGTCTTCGACTACCCTGGTGCAGATATCATCCTTCGTTCCCGCGACTCCCGTGATTTCCGGGTGCCAAAGCTCTACATCGTCAATAGCTCTCCCGTACTGGGCGAACTTATACAAAACGCCTCAAATTCCTCCGATGCTGCGCATACCGAAGAATCTCTTCCGACGGTCCAGCTGTCTGATAGCGGAGCAATCCTTCACCACCTTCTCACTTTCATCTTTCCTGTATCCCCCATCCCCCCCTCAACCATCGAAAAAAGAATGGAACTCCTATCTGTGGCCCAGGAGTATCAAATGAATTCAACAATGACTCACATCCAGGGCAGCATTGCTCTTCAGGATTCGTCATCCATCGATGCATTTCGCGTTTACTCTCTTGCCCAAAAGTACGGACTTAGACAAGAAGCGCTTCAGGCAGCACGGACTATATTGACCTTCTCGATGACTATCGAGGATTTAGAAGACAAGCTCGATATCATGCCAGGCGCTTCTCTTCATGAACTGTGGAAGTATCACGAGAGAGTTCGGACCCTCCTTGCATCGGACCTTGCGGAATTTAGGGACTCCGGTGCTCGCGGGACGATGATGGATTTACGTTGTACAGCATTCAGTCCTTCCCTTATCCCGCGTTGGCTTGACAGCTACATCGAGTCCATAGGAGAAACACCTAACCTCTTCGATCTCGTTGAATTTGACATTACCTTAGCGCGCCACATTCGGGATGAGGCTACAGATCCCAGATGCGCATGTGCGTCCATGACTAGCCAGACCATACGCACCTTTTGGACAACTCTGACTGCCACTGTTCATGGCAGTATAGAAAAGGTGAATATACGAGTGTAACTGGTATGACTGAGCTGCTGATGTTGAACACCTTTATAGGCGGGGTCAGCTCTATCTCTCGTACAGGAAGGAGTAAACTCTCAAGTTAAATCCTTGTCTCGACCTGAACCTTTGGAGGTGCCCGATGCAGATCTAATACTTCGCTCGGCCGACCTTGTCCACTTTCGAGTCCACAAGTCATTGCTGATTATGGCGTCACCATTCTTCAAGGATCTGCTCTCTCTTCCCCAGCCTCCCGATAGCGAAGTTGCCGACGGGCTTCCCATAGTCCAATTATCTGAAGACGCCGAACTTCTGAGGGACCTTATCCCGATGCTTTACCCTATCCATCCTGTGATTCCGAGTCCTTGGCGTGGGGAAAAGATGTTATCTGTCCTCGCTGCCTGTGAGAAATATGACATGGTTTCAATTCAATCCCTTATCCGTGCCGAGGTCCGTTGCAGGCCTTCTTATAATTCACTGGGGTCTGGGGCCTTCTATATATATGCTTTGGCAAGCAGCAAGGGGCTCACTCCAGAGATGGAGCACGCAGCTCGCCTCACCTTGGATTACCCAATGACATTCGAGACTCTTGGAGAAAGACTGCGATTATTCGAAGGTTGGGCACTGCGCGACCTGGTCCGCTTTCACAAGCGCTGCAGAGACAACGTTATTGCGTGCCTCGACTCATTCCTCGAAGTTCGTGCCGGGCCCTCAAAGATTTGGGTTGGTTGTCCCCATGCCGTGAGTTACACTACGAACCACTGGGGCGGACCGATACCAGTCAACGATTCACTCCCCAAATGGCTATGTGAGGTCTTTTCACGGAATAAGGACAAAATGCAAGGTTTTACCCATCCAATCACCAGGCCTTCGAGTATTCGCGAAGAGTACTTGGCGGCTCTAAAGACTCATGCAGATTGCAATTTCTGCTTGCGGGTTCACGCTACGGAGGGACAGAACTTCTGCGTAGAGCTTGAGAACAAGGTGATGGAGGCACGGAACAAGGTGATTGCCCGTTTCCTTTCGATTCTCAAACGCCCGGAGATTTATTCACGTTTCGTAGGTACGCATTGATCGTGACTCATGCCTGAAGTCCAACTTATCCATGTTCTAGGAATCGGTTGTGCATAACCACTTGCAACCATGCTTGCAGTGGGCAGACTAGCGTGTGGTGGATTGGGTCGGTTTCGTTGTAATACTCGGGCCTCAGGGCTAATTCGCAATTTGTCGCTGAACATCATCGATGCAATTTCTTTCTCCTTTTGTTGATTTGCGTCTCAAAGTTTCGAAGGGAGAGAAGTCTTCAAGTTGTATTGTACTATTAATACTATCACTTCGATGTATCTGCCCTCGGTTCGTTCACACTGTCAGAGCGTCTCCCTCCACAAGCCCTGCCGACCGCCGACTAAAATTCCCTTATGTCCGCCTCAAATATCTCGATACATCAAAAACCTCCCCTCGCTACATCGACTAACAAGTACCCAAGCTGACAAGGCACGTCCAGTGCAGGCCCTAAATGAGGCTGCACTCCTTCATCCCCTGTCTATTGAGGACTACTTGTTCGGAGGATAGGTTCTTCTAACAGTTCTCATGTCATCTTATACAAGTGCTTATCGTAAATCTTTGATCCAGCGGATCTTTCTCTAGACCCTGGACCGATCAACAGAACCTGGACGACTGTATCTCAAACTTTGCCGTGGTACAAACATAGTCGTGTCTCACTGTCAGCATCAATGAGGGTGCCACCGCAAAGCGTCCTGGAAAGGAGACCCGAAATCGGGGAAATAGTCACCCTCAGAAGACTGGTGGATATCAACTCGGAGGCGGTAACAAGACAGTACCCCTAGGTCGGCCACAACGGCCCTTTCGACACCTGCTACCTGGATCGTGGGCTCAACGCAACCCTGAACCATAGCCTGTTCGATGCAAAGCAGGGAAGACCTTCGCCACTACCAAACAAAGTTTCACAGAGGCGGTAGGGCCACAAGTACAAGGCAGCCAGCCCAGACCACCGAGGGAGAAGCGGAGAAACATGTAGGCAGAGTGGTGGAAACTGACAACCGTTTAGAGAGAGGAGAGTTAGAGATGACGCCTTTTTGTAGATGAGGATAAGTGCGGCCAATCCTGGGAAACGTGTCTGGGAGATTTGCGAGATGGTCGGCTATTGAAGTGCGACCCAGACTGAAGGAAAGGTCTAAGACTCGGATAAGAGAACAGCCTCGTTCAATAAGGACTAAGAAATTACAACCGAAGCAAATAGATGATAGGATAACCGCATTCACCTCGTTAAATCCCCGTATCTAGGCTCATAGAGAACGTTATATACCGTAGGTAGCTCTGTAGTAACCTCAGCTCTCGTGCAACGCTTGCGTGCGGGTATACTGAGGTGAGGACGCCTGTTCTGCTGGCGCTGTACAGGACCATTTCCCGCACGTTTGCTCGAACTCGCACGTAAATTAGTTTTATCCTTATATCATAGTTCGCACGATTTGGGGGGGGGGGGCGTAGGCTGACTTAGATTGCGAGTCACTCAGGTCGCTAGTACTAGTAACTCCCATCCTTAGACAACATTGGCTCCCGGGAGAGCGATAAGGCATGACTAGAGCGCGAACCAGGAATTTCCCGGTGCCTAGACTTCGTTCTGCGGACCAGTTCAGGTGTGAAACATGAGCCCAAACGCCACGAAAAGAAAGAGACGACGAGGTGTATGAAAACGTGGTCGGGGTGGGATATACATAAGCGCGCGGCGGCCGTAACTCCGAGTCGCACTCAAGGCCCCGACAGATCAGGTGGGCGATGGCCGTCCTGAGATAGCAAAGGTAGGCCGATGAAGCACACGTCCAGGAGGTCGATGGGGCAACGGAGGTATCGATTCTGGGCGACCCATCGCGAATGGTACGTTCCGATTAAGCAAATTGCACTGCCAGTGAGTATCCCCGGGGACCCAGCGGGCAGGGTCGCTTACGCTTTACACCACCGTGAAGAAGCCCCGGACAACGTACTTTATACGTATCTTCATCATCAATGCGCCCAAAAGTTGCTAGGTTGCCATGGTTGTCGTCCCGGGCCCAAATGGGGTTGGGAAGCGAGACATGGCGGTTATCATGACAAACCAACCTGAGGCGTGCTGCATTCAGTTTTTCCCTTGACCCCGGTCATGACAAACGGTTCGAAAGGGTGCAGCTCTGTCTCTTTTACGACCATGATTAGGATACAGGGCCCTACGTAGCAGTGGGTTCACCTCTCAGTGACCCGGAGAGCCGAACAAATTTTCAGGTTGTTCAGTGTCACATCCTGCAGCTGCAAGGGTTGGCCTTTCCCGTGAACCGGTTCCCTCGTCATCTCTCACTGCTCTTACCCAGGCGCCATCTGCCAGTGCTTAACTATCAATCGCGCCCCTCTGCATCTCAGAACGTTTCTCCTGCTTATAAGCCCGAGAACTGAACGGGACTGCTTTTTTTCATCTGGCGCACAGAAATTCACCATCGTTCTCGGTCGCCGCCCGTGCCTCGATCGGCTTCCTGGAGACAGTGAGCAATCTCTAACCCTAGATACTCGTAGCTCCCATACACAGATATCCTCTACCTCTACCGATCCAACTACCTCGAACCCCTCTTGACTCCCATTGATTCAATGGCGCCCTCCATCTCAACGTTGGTTCCGACCTCCGAGTCGGCCTCCATCTCGGCCTCCATCTCGGCCTCGCTGGCCTTCGTCTCCCCTTCGGCCTCCCTCAAACACCGAACGATCTGCTCATACCATTCCTGCGTAAGCTGATACTCCGGCAGGGACCAGGTCGCCGAGTCAGGCAGCTCGTCCAGCGTCATCGTGCCGGCGAGCGTCCAATGCGGCAGCAGCGACCAGTCAAACGCCTGCGCCGAATCTGCTATCATCGCTAGCTCTTCCAGGGTCGGTTCCGTCTCCGGGATCGCGCATATGTTGGTATCTGCGTATGCGCTCGGCGGGTCTGGGCTCGCTGGGCGATCTGGACGCTGCTGTCCGCTAAGACGCCGCGCGACGCTCATGTAATGCTGGTGGATCGTGTCTGGCGAGATGGCGCCCTCCTGTGGAGATTCGGGCGTCAGCCAGGCCACCCGTGGCTGTGATTTGGAATCCGTTTCGCCGCGTGCAGCGTCGGAGAGGAACACTGACCTTCGTCCCTGTGCCTAGGATAACTGAGAAGGGGCTCTGGGGCGTCGGCGGCGCGCTGCTGCCACTGCCACTACCACTGCCACTGCTGTTGCTTGCTGGACGGCTCAGTGCGCGACTCGATGCTGGGCTCGGGAGGTCGCTTGGAGACGTAGGACTCGTCGGTTGGTAGTTGCCGCTTGCGATACAAGGGCTCCTCGTCTGGTGGCCGTGACCGGAGGACACCGGACTGTTGATTCCTCGAGAAGAAGACATCCTTGTAGTTGTTGTTGTCGTTTTGTAGTCGCGGGGAGGAGCAAAGGCGGTGTAATGCGAACGAACAAGGAAAGTAGGTGGGTTCAAAGTTGCGCACTTCTAGCGGCTTGGGGAGGGTACATCCCAAGGGGAGACCGGCCACTTTTTAAGAGATCGCTGGTCGCTGCAAAAATGGGAGCTCCTAAAGGATTTCCATAGCCGGTCGTGAACATAATTGAGGTTCTGAGGCTTGTCAGCGCCCTTGCACAACAAAGGGCGGACGAGTCACCCATGACTTATTGATGGTGCAACCTGACCACACCGCACATGCCTTTGACGGAAGTCCCTTTGAATAGCATCGTGGTCCCTACGGGACAATGGCATGATGAAGCGCGGGCGCTTACCTAAAGGAGAACAACAATAGGCTTGGGTCTTCGGGTTCTCGGGCCCGGATACTCCATACAAAAATCTTTTACAATGAGCTTTATTCCAAGCTCTGAATAGCGGCTTTGCCTATATTCCAGATGATGGCTATCCCGCAGAGAAAATAGCGAGGGAAAAAAAAAAAAAAGAGAGCACAGATCAAACGGTTACCAAAGCAAGAGCAATGAAGAGATACAACCGAGAGAAAGGGAAGGGCAGCAGATAGAGATAGGATAAAGGCAAACGAGTGGGGAAAAAAAGAGCGATGCACAAAGCGAGACGGTTTGGACAAGCGAGGGAAGAGTCTGTGTGGTACAGTAGGATAAATTGTAGGTGCAGAGAGTATCGGCGCGTGCGTGGGTTGTACTGTAAAATATGTGTATGTGTCTTATAAGTGCGAGAGAGATAGGGTGGATTGCGGGGTACAGATGGGGTGTGTGCGGAGGTTTTAGGGAGGAGTGCGAGGAGTGGATATTGCAGTGCCCAGGAATAAAGATGGGTTGGGGGTATTAAAGAAGTGTGAGGGCCAAGCACGGATCGGCATGGCGAGCAAAGGAAAGAGCAAACAGTGTCGGGCTCCAAAGGCCGCAGTCGAGTCGCCTATAGGTCACGAGTCACCGGATGAGCCGCCCATAATCGAGCCTGCTCTCGCGACGCGCCTCACCCGCCTCGCGCTTTGGGAACGCGTTCCAGAAGCGGAGCGTCTCGTCCCCGGCACCCGTGACAATCGTCTCGCCATCCGGGCTCATCGCGAGGTAGAGAACGCGGCTTGTGTGACCAGTCAGCGACGCGACTATGTCCAGCGACGGGTATTTCCATATACAGATCTGATGCTGGGCCGCAGTGGATGAAAAGCCGTGCGTCGAGACGATCTCATGGGAAGTGGTGGACCAAGTGAGGTTGCAGACCTATGTATATACATCCATCGACCCTCGCATGTTAGCACCGTTGTCTTGCGCGAAGCAGTAAAAAAACGCACCTGACTGCCCGTGTCCAGCTCGCTGAGCATGTTCCCAAATTGCACATTCCAAAATCGGATATGCTTGTCCTGCGTCCCCCCGCCAGATGCGAGAACGCCCGCGACGTGTGGGTCCCATGCAAGCGCCTTGACTGCGGCCGTATGCTCATGAAACCTCCATAGCGGTGAATCGCCCGAGGGTAGTGGCGCAGCGGCACTTGTACTACTCCCACCCTCCTCTGCGTTACCCGCACCACTTCGGGTCGCTGGCCGCCGCGAACTTCGCAGGTCCCATATACAGACCTTGTTGTCGTTGCCCCCGCTTGCAAGCAAGCCCCCTTGTGCGACACTGTCTGCATTCCAACGCAGGCCGCACACTTCCTGACGGTGGCCTGCACTCCTCCGGAATGGTCGCGTCGCTGGTTCGCGTACGTCTCGATGGTGTACCATGCGATCGCGCGATCCGGAGCTTAGCACATGCGCATTCCATGCGAGTGCACCGATACGTTGGGTGTGCGCTTGTTGGTAAGTCCGCTGCAGCTGCAACGTATGCGCGTCATATATATGAAGTCGACCGGCAAGTGTGCCAACAGCGAGAGTTGACCCTTTCTGTACCCATGAGACAGAAGAGACAGTGTCACTTGTACTTGTCAGGTCACAAAGTTTCGACACTGCAGCCGTATGTGCGGTCCAGAGATAGACAGAGGAACCAAGACCGACTCCAAGTACGTTCGTGCTGGACCAGTCGACTAGGTTGAGATAAAAGTCGTCGGCTAGTTCAGGTGCATCGAGCACGCGATACGGCGTCTTGGATACATTACGTAGTTGCCGTCGAGGACTCTCGAGTATTTGTCGGCTTTCCTCGCGCACAGGGCTCATGGAGTAAGCCTCGTCAGTCGGCATATCTAAACGTCGTGTTGGAGTGGAAGGGTTAGAGCCAGAGGGAGAGTTGTAAGCGAATAGTCGCCGTCGGCTTGGAGTGGAAGGGGCGGTGGTAGCATTGGATGAAGAGGCACTTGGGCGAACTGGGGAGACTGGACGGCGGGGTGACGGAGGGGTGACCTCTGTGTGCAGTATGGATGTGAATATTGCGTTGGCTTGTTCTGTCGTAGAGTAGCATTAGCAAATGAAATAACAGAGCGCATATAGGCGGGTAGGGTGAGGGAAAAATATCCTGAATCTATCCGCACCGCTGTTGATGAGGTGCGTGATCAGATCTGCAGCCATGAACGTGATGATAGAACCCGAGCCGTCATTGCCGGCAGGGGGGAGAGACTGAGGCCGATCAAGTACATGGGGGCGGATTTGGAAGCAAGGGAGGGGGTCGGGCTAGGTGGGGCGAGGGGATAGGGAACCAGTGTGGGAGAGAACGCTCACCTTTAGCGGCATCTGACTCAGAAGGAATGATCCTATTCCGTGAAGGGGTGGATGGTCCGCTCTCCTCCATAAGATTGTAGGACGTTCGTAGGTCGCCAGCATCGCGAGAGGGCACAAAGCGGTCGCCGTAGTCTTTGTTCGGGCGGTGAAGCTCCGTTGGAGACTCCGGTCCGGCGCTTTCGCTTGTGCTTGGTCGTGAGGAGTCAAGGGAAGGGGTCGATGCGGGCGCGACACCAAAGATAGGGTTTGTACGTGGCCGACTGCGACGGGGCCCTTCTTCGTCGGGATCTTGCTGAGTTGCTCGAAGACGCTTGCCAAAAGGTGAGTTCTTGAGGCCAGACATCGCGTTGGAAGGTGTTTTGAGTGGTGTAGAGTGGGGATAGAAATCAAGTGCGAGGAGAGGGATGGATTTGAGAAAGCAAGAGAGGCCTATTGGTCTGCTGGCATAGATAGATGAGGTGTGACGGGTGTTGGACCAGTCTGAGATGTTGACCCAGTTGACTTGACTTGACCGTTGAACCGACGCGCGAACGAACGACGCGCGACGCGGAGCGGCGACTGCTTAATTATGTCAGCAATCATCTATCTCCGCTCCGTCTACAAAATAATATATAATTCACTGTTTGAATATTAAATTTACGATGGATACGATGTACAGTATCGAAGGAGAGAGACAACTTCTCCTTTGGTTCGTTTTCTTGCTCTATTGTCGAATTGATGTTTTACACAATTAGGCTACCCGGCATTTCGCGTATAAATTAATTCGGAGATTTAAAAGAGGAAGTGTCTCGATAACGCGTTGACGGGTCTGAATGCTCACCGAGCCATGAATGTAAGTTCAAACTCTGCCATCCACCGCCAATTCATGCGCTCTGACAACGTTTAGAACCTTCTGAGGTCCCTGGCAAATAGCCAGGTAAAACCGCCCATTCCTGACGCTGATCTAAAGCGCCTCTTCCAGGTGGTCAAGGACAGCCGCGTGAGTCCAATCCAATCGTGCCTGCCTGACCCTATTGGCTGCTTACACTTACACCTCTTAGCAGAAACAACCCCACGACGCAAAGCTAGCAGATCCATTCCATGACGCTCTTGAAGACTTGTTGCACGATCTCCGCACAGTTACAATGGTTCATCCCGCTCTTCCGAATTACCACCGTGCCGCTTTGACCCCATCCCTTTATCTAGGATAACCACGATGCTGACGCCTTCATCAAGCCCGTGTCCCGATCAGATGTACCCGACTATTATGACAGTACGTCTCCGTTGCTTTGGCGCTCTCCAGTTGTCGTTCCAACCGCCAACCCCATATCCTAGTTATTACGAATCCGATGGATTTCCAGACAATGCTGAAGAAAGTCAAGCAGAAGCAGTACAAGTCCAAGAAAGAGTTCAAGGATGACCTTGATCTCATTTGGTCCAACTGCTTCACATACAATGCAACCGAGGTGCGCTTCTCATTCGTTCACCCATCACCCGCTACAAGGAGCCCAATACTCAGAACCACCCCCTCCGCCTATGCGCTATCCGCCTCAGAACCAAGGCCGAACACCTCCTCAAGTATATCACTGATCGGAAGGAGCGCGCTGACCCCCCCGTTCCCATCGACCTCTCTGTCCCGACGTCTGGCCGTCGCGCTCCGTCCCATACCCCGTCCAGATTGAATGGCATTAACGGCTATACGCATTCACTGTCGTTGTTACCTTCACGCCCTCCCAGTAGCAATGACTCGAGAACGGGGCGCCGACTCACTCCCGCGCTGACCCCCCCACGACGTCTGCGTGGCCAGACATTCCTAGAATCCCCTGCCATTGTCCGTACGGCTGAGGGCATGGCCGCCATCCTCAAGCTTGAGCAGTCCCTCGACGCAGTTCTCTCGGCACCTGGACCGTCTAGCAATGCAGAGGCCCTCAATGCGGTGCTGCGCCCTCACATGGGCGAATCAGATTCTGATGCGGATGGTGAGACCGAGAGCGAAGATGAGGAGATTGCAGTAGATGGTGCCACAGGCGACAAGCGTAAATTGTTCGTATTCATCCGGGAGCGTAAGGTCGTACATTTAGCGCTGACAATCTCGTCACAGAAATGGTATCTCCGACTCCCGCGTGCGTAAGCGCGCCCGCCTTTCTGTGCCCCGCCCCTCACACACTATTGAGCTGTGGTGGGGAGCACAATCATCTGATGACTTCATCGCCAACTCTCTCCCGCCTCTTCCCTCTCTCGCTGCCTCTGGCCCGCCCCACCACCCTCCCCGCCTAGATCACAAGATCAGCCCACAACGACAAAGAGGCGCAAAAAGCGCCGGCCGAAGCCCGCCCCGCCACGGCCGCGCTCGCTGCTAGCCATGATGAACGCGAACATTAGCACACAAAGGCGTATGCGGCGCACGCACACCAAGTTTGCGGCACTCAGCGCTGCGGCTGCTGCGGCTAATAATGCGGGCGGGGAGGATGGCGAAGGCGGGGACGTACCGACCACCGGCCCACCGGCAGGGTCGGCAGGTGATACTGAGGGCGTCGATGATGCAGAAACTGATGCTGTGGACGAGCGGCCATGGCCTGTTCCGCGACCGAGCCGGAAATCGATACTAGTGGGGTTAGTTGATCCGAAGTCCGATATCGGCGGACTGGCAGCGGAGAAGTGCATGCAGTGGGTGAACCGGAAAATTTTGGAACATGTTGGGTTCCAAGGTGCGTTTTGCTTCTTGAGGTGTATGGATCGCTGTTATAAGTGAGCGCGTGCACAGGGTCCTCGCAGTTGGCACTGGATGTGCTGTCAGGTATCACAGTGGAGTACCTGTCAAACGTCGGGCGTACGTTGCGTCTCTATCTCGACAAGTATTCAAATATGATGACCTCTGAGGTATATCGTCACGTGAACTTCTTCATACCCACCAAAGGGCTCATTGATCTGTTCCATAGGAAATAATTCTTCATTCTCTTTTCGAAAGTGGCGTGTCCCGTATACAGGGGTTGGAGCGGTATATCACAGACGACGTCGTCAGACACGGGAACCGTTTGAACGAGCTCGAAAAGAAGATTACAAACGTATTTCAGGAGTTCACGAGTACCGAGGCTATCGATGACGACGCGCTCTTTGCAAACGAGGACGACGAGGAAGAGGAAAGCGCATTTGTCATGTATGGACTTGACCTCTTAGCCTCTTAGCTCTTGGGGATTGCGACGCTGACATGGTTATATTTGCGCAGGGGCCAATTCACAGACGACATTGGCGAGGACTTTCTTGGTCTGCGCGAGCTTGGTATCGCCGCCGAACTCGGCCTTTCCTCTCTCACGATTCCAAAACGTCTCCTCAAAGGCAAGAAGAACGCCAAAGGCCCGAACGCTGCGTATGGAGCCTGCTCCTTTCTCCTGCCACCCCTTGTCCTAACGCTCCCTTTTTTACCATAGCGCAAAGTCCGCCGAACCCCCACCGCCGTATCCCCCACCACAGCCGTTCGTCTCACTTACCGTGGGGGGCGTCAAGAGCCAAATCGGCTTGCTTCGCGGTTACTTCGAGCACCGCCTCACGAATGCGGGACTCGACTCGCTACCGGACGACCCCCCAAATCCTGCGCAGGCGAAACTCGGCCCGCTCGGACAGGTGATCCGCCCGAGCAGCGCAGCCATCGCCGCAGCGGCGGCAGGCTCAAAGAAGAAATCCAAGTCGAAGGATGCCACCGCAGCTACAGCGGCACCAGGAGTTGGTGCGGCTACAGTGGCGACCATCGGAACAACAGTAGCAGGGACGGCAACAACAACGGGAGCAGCGGCGGGCATGGTGCTGCCGGTGACGCCCGTTCTGAGTCCGCAGACGGCGTCGGTGTCACTTGTCGTATCGGGTACGGCTGCAGCTGCAACTGCTATGCCCGCTGCCGAGTCACAGCCGCAAGCACAGACGCCGAAGAAGAAGAAGGCTGCGGGTGCCAGTGTTGGAAGCGCGGCCGCCGGGGCTGGGGCTGGTGGTGGTGGTGGCACAGGCAAGAAGCGCGGACGGCCACCAGAGGGTCTGCCACCTGTCGTCGTAGCGAGCGCGTGAGGGGGTGGAGGAGAGGTGCACACACGGGGTTTGGGGGCGAGGGGGTTTATTTTTGTGTAGTAACTTATTCCTGTCAACCCTTTTTTGTATATACTTGACCATCCTACAGGATAGATGTGCCTCGGCGCTGCGGATCTATGTTAATTGGCCGACTTCATCATACGGGTGCGACGCAAGCAGCAAGTCAAATCTCAGATACATTGCGCAGCTAAGGCTCGTTTGGGCCATAAGGCACGGACTGCAACCGCCACGCATTTATTATAGTAGAGGAGAGCCATGGAAGGGCACCTGAAATACTGTTCCAGCGACGGCATGAAAGGCCGCTGAGACCATCCCACGTGGAGCTTTTTGATTTTAGCCAACTGAAGGCGCTATGCTTGTGCTTGCATTGGCACATGACCAAGACGACCATGGTCGGTTCGATTCGGACTACGTAGCAGTATGCTCGGATGGAAACGGACTGGTTTACATCTGCACTTTTGGGGGTAATGGGGATCTCACCGCGCTTGAGCTGACAAGGCACCGCTGTACTCCGCCTCAGTGGCGGTGCGCCGTACGTACAGGCGATGATTTCCACGGTGTATAGCCAGGAAAATAAAAAGGTTCGGGGGGTGGGTTGGGAAGCTATGTTGAAGGGAGAAACAAAATCGAAGGACTTGTAAATAGTAGTGCCACGTAGCGGTGCTAGACACGGCGGAGCCAAGAGCAGTACAGCCACTGGCTGCGTCAGACACATCACACTGTAGCTGTGTACCTAAATTCCTTATATAAGTGCGTTGCGTTTCTTCCCTGGCACCTTGGCACCATTATCTTATCCGAATTCAGCTCGTCCACTCACCCTAAACTCACTACACATCCAACGCCTCTGCGCGACAACCCCTAAAACTAAGTAGCATGTCTTACGGCGGTCACGGTATGGTACGTGCTCGTTCACTCTGATAGCGAATACCCTAGACGTCGATCATGCCCACAACACTACGAACAGTATGGCGGCCCTCCTGGATATCCAGGAGCCGGAGGCTTCACCCATCATCCCAGTGGCCCACCCTCTGGTGCTGATCCCCAGTAGGGCGTACTATATCCCCCCGCGGTACTCCCCCACTGACAATCTCCTAATTTCAGACTTTGGTCGTGGTTCGTTGCAGTTGACCGGGACAGGTCAGGGGCTGTATCTGCCGAAGAGCTCCGTACGTGCTGCCAGCGCTCATACAGCTTCGATTGTCTGCTTACGCTGCTCCAGAGAGGGCGCTGATCAACGGAGATTGGTCGCGTACGTTTCCCTATAGCTCACGAGATGGCGTCTGATCACTAATGGAAAATGAACGTGTAGCATTCGATCTCGACACTGTCAAGCTTCTCATGAATATTTTCGTACGATGATTTTACGCCCTCTATTTGATCCATGGCTGACCTGCGCAATCAGGATACCGATCGAAGCGGCACGATCGGTTTTAACGAGGTGCATCCCCATCATCACACCCCTTCCCAAATGTCTGATCTTTCCCCAGTTTTCTGGTTTATGGAAATACATCAAGGTGTGTACCTCGACATTACTTCCCCGGGGTTAGGTTGTCTGACAAAAAAACTCAGGACTGGCAGGGCGTGTTCCGCCATTTCGACCGCGACAGGTCTGGCAGCATCAACGGCAATGAACTAAGGGACGCAATGCACCAGTTCGGTTACAGGCTCTCCCCGCAGCTCTTAACTCTGCTGCAACGCAAATACGGTACGCACGTCTTGACCCTGGTCTGCTACGGCGCTTACTCAAGCCAGAAATGAAAGGAACCGCGCCGGCGACTGGAGGCTTCCAAGCTGCTCCGCCCGGGATTACGTTCGACCGCTTCGTGCGCGCATGCGTTGTCGTGAAGCAAATTACGGAGTCGTTCTCCGCGCTCGATACTGATCGCGATGGCTGGGTACAAATCAACTATGACAAGTTCATGGAAACAGTTCTGATGTTGCCGTGAGCGGGCGCGATGGTGAAGTGTCATGATTGCAAGCACGTTGGAGCTCGTTTGTGTAACGACTGTTGAAAGAAACCCCTTGTAAATTACATTGGGCTGCCAGGATAAGCCTGCTATATGTTGACGTTCAAGTTGTTGTACCCTCCCTGGGGCCAGACACCAGACCTAAGATTTACGATGTGGTCCAATCCCGGGTAACTTGGTCGTGGGACTACTACAAACATCCGTCAGCAAGACCGCCAAGTCCCGGGTCCTTTTTGGTATATCTCCACCTAGCGCCCACTCGGCGAACTTTAAGGACTTCCATGTGCCCTCGCACAGCACCCGTCAGTTGGGTCCTGCCAGCATGGCTATACATCGAGAAGTCGCAAAATGGAGAGGACGGGACGCAGGCATACATTTGTCGAAGTGGAGACTGAGCCACGGGTACTCTATTATTGGCCCCCGGATATATATGCTGCCGTACTAAGACGCTCAAGCTCCTGGCAGGTCATCGCCATCAGACATTCACACTGAATACAGTAATCAACTTGGCTATTGCTGTGCGCGTCGCCTTTATATTCGC
This sequence comes from Lactifluus subvellereus, assembly GCA_022496195.1. Lineage (NCBI taxonomy): Eukaryota > Fungi > Basidiomycota > Agaricomycetes > Russulales > Russulaceae > Lactifluus > Lactifluus subvellereus. The sequence goes on along the minus strand of WTXC01000013.1, from coordinate 104,872 downwards.
GATCCCCATGACAGAACAACCCCCCCAATCACTGGCACCACCTCCCCGTAGCAAGCACGACCTCAACCACAACCCTTGAGGAGTTACAACCAATCGACGATTAGGATGTCGTTCATCAATGTGAGCATTTCATTCTCACCGCATACCTACAGCCCCGCAATTATCACGGGCGTTGCTCAACTTGCTGATGACTGTGCGTGGGGCCTCAGCATCGCGACTACACCAAGCGATATGGCGGCGTCCCCGGGCCAACCCCTGTCCCTGCGCGCTATACCCGTACCCACGGCCGCGGCAATGGAACATACCCGCATGCTGCCGCCGCCGACGGTGTAGGTGGATTTGCCATTATGGGAGATCCGGTGCCGCCTGCCAGTGGTGTCGACCCCAAGTAAGCCCCTTCGGGTGTCAGAGCGCTGCGGACCCGCCTTTCCCTGATGAGGCAATCTTTTTCCTGCTTAGTCTTTGGTCTTTGTTCGTCGGGGTCGATGTGGACCGGTCAGGGAGGATCTCTGCGCAAGAGTTACGTAAGTGATGAGTGGTTCCTGGACCTATCAGAGATCCAAACTGAAGTGTATTTGGTTGTAGAGAGAGCTTTAACCAATGAAGACCGGACTCGTACGTTTACCCCCATCCTAGTTTTTTACCTTGAAGAGGGTACTCATTGTGGTCGGTGCAGATTTTGACCTTGATACTGTGAAGCTCCTAATGAGCCTCTTTGTAAGTGTTTCGGTGGATTTGCCCTCAATGTAGTGTTGATCCTTTCGCGCCATTTCTCCAGGATGTGAACAAGTCTGGGATATTGATTTCAACGAGGTGAGCACGCGCGTTTCTGGGCAACCAGCTGTTACTCTGATCTCATGGGTCTTCGTACTAGTTCTCTGGTCTTTGGCGATACATCCAGGTATGTGCCAGGGCTCGCTGCGCGAGCGCGCATGATGAGTGAGCAGTTGCTGATGCTAAAACCCCAAACTCAGGGATGGCAACACGTGTTCCGACAATTTGACCGGGACCGCTCGGGTACCATCGATAGGTCGGAGCTCCAGAGCGCACTCAGCCAGTTCGGGCTGAAACTTCCGAGGGACCTACTTTCGCTCCTTGTGGCTAAGTTCGGTACGTACGGCCATCTACCACTTTAGACGCCAGTGTTTGTAAGAAAGAACGTGTCTGACTCGCGTCGCATGGATAGCTTCTTCAACCGCCGGGTATCAGGTGGGCGAGCAGACGATCACGTTTGACCGTTTCATGCGCGCGTGCGTATTCGTGAAACGGTTCAGCGATACCTTTGGAAATCTCCCAAAGGACAGAAACGGATATGTGCGGCTTAACTATGATCAGTTCTTGTGGTTCTGTTTCTCGCTTCCCTAGGTAGAGCCCGATCGTCATCAAATGATAGTGATGGAGAACTGGAGCTGTGGTGGAGGGAAGGGTCTACTGACATAGAAGAGGATCGCACTGTATCATCTCCCTTTTGTATTGTATGTATAGATTGACTACTCTATGCCTCTTCGTAAATTGGGTTTAATATCGTAGTGGTTAGCTGGGCTAGGTTGAGGAATGAAAATTGGCATGTATCGTGCTCTAAATTTCCGATAATCCCAGTCCACGACGCGATCGGAGCTCTCAATTAGCCAAGGTACTGCAGTTGTCCTCGTGCCGTTTCCGGCTCTGGTAAAAGGTTTTGGTTATGTCATCGATGCCTCGGGGTTACCAGCAAGGGCGATGATCAGCTGCATCCCTCGGCCGGACCCGCGCTTCGACAATCATGATAACGCCAGAGCAGTCGAACTCGTGCTGCCGGGAAATCTAACATACAATCATGATTAGATCACGCTGACCAAACAGGTCGACGGACGCTCGTACCAACTGTTCCTCCTCGAGTTCGACGAAGGTTGGAAGTGCAGAAAAGGACGACCAGGGACAACTTTGGCGGCGTCATGACCGGCGAGACAAATCAGAGATGGCGGAGATCAACGTAGGTCTTCGAGGGGTAGTACTGCGGCAATTTTTCCAGGCCAGACAGACGAGATGGGTTGCCCGGTGGCGCAAAACCAGCTCGTTTCAAAGCTGGCGTAATACCAGAGACGGAAAGGTAACAAGGAAAACCAAGTAGATTACCGCAGAAATTATAGCTATCCATACCCATATTGCTCCGAGGGTGATTGTGTGGGAGGCAAGAACCCTAGCCACCACGAGAGTGGGACTCGTTAGCTGCGCTAAACTAAGGGGAGAGCGCGCGGCCTGAGTGTAATCTTACTCTACATACACCATAGAATATGGTGTTCCTGGTTCACAACGGGAAATTTTAGGACTGAGTCAGTGCGTTAGGGTTTCTCGGCCCGGGCTTTGTCCTGGTTCCAACGCGATGCCACATGACTCGCTAGATCGTACTGAGAAAATCTCGCAACTTTGGAGAGGTTTAGTGGCTTGTTCACGGGATCCGGGTACAGCAGCTAAGACTTAGCACAGGGCTGTGTCGAGGTTGATTGAGGATTTCGAGGATCGTCAGAAATGCAAACAGGATGAACGGTATTCCATGCCGAGCTCTGGCCTTTTGTGGGACGTGGGACGTGAACGTCTATACACGATAATACAATACAATTGAGTGATCGTGAGGAGTGCTCAATTTTCGAGGGCTGCTTTCCATCCGGCCTTCCTCCAGTCTCCATTTCTGGCGTTGTCAAAGCATAGGATCCGCGTCTCAGGACCTCGCCCGCTACTAGATGATCCGATAGTACGTTGTGCTTGGTCACAGAAGAGAACAGGGCTTTTGCGCATAACGCGCATAATTTGTCAGTCCATTGTAAGGACCCCCGACAGACTGACAGACAGCCGCACTTCCAGATGCTTCCCACGCCCTTTTCCGCTTTCGCTCTCACTCACTCAATATACAGTACAATCGCCCTCCCCCGAGCCGCGCAATTGCACACCTCACCCTGTAATTCTCGAATCCGTCTAGCGATCTTGGGCGCCGTGTTTTCTGTGCCTAGTAAAGCCATTTCTCTCTTCCCATTTCTTGTCTACACTTTCGCTTGGGACGACGCTGTACCCTCGCAGCACCCTCATCTACACCATGTGAGACCTGAGGTGAATAGGCTCCTAACATAACCGGCTCCGTGTTTAGACGGACGAGCTAGATGGTGTGCGGCATAGATATCTGTGGTAAGCTCGGCTGCATCTGCTGTTAGTACAAATACATCTTCTGGGTGTGCAGTAAAGAGTCAAGTCTCGATGCAGGATAGCGATGTCGTGACAGCCGCCGTGGCCAGACACCGGACGATATAGTACGGTACACTGGGAGATTTATACCACGTGCAGCGCCCTGAAAAGAGTCGTGGTGGAGTCCGTGAGAAGCCACAGGGAGGAACGATGTATCTCCAAATCATCAAAAGGGAGATATTTTGAACATCCACGTTCATTATCCACGAAGAAACTGGTGAGCTTCCTGTGTACCGTTGGAACCAACTGGGACTCGGATGACAGATGGATCAGCAACACTAGGTGATCATGGGATAGACAGGGCTTGATCGGCATGAGCTGAAGCCTGAGGGAGGGTCTACCCGTGACGTGGTTACCCTATCCGAAATAATGCTGCTCACCAGCCCAAAAGAGGAGACCCCAAGGAGACCCAGGCAACACAGCCGCGCTGGGGGTGAAAAAATGTAGCGTCTGTCTGTACCGACCGATCGGGTCATAGCCGCTGTGAGGTAATGTCCGAGTAGAGTTGGGGCCGCGGTACGCGCTATTCTGTATACTCGGGACTCAGAACTCGAAAGCGAGTGGCCACGGATCATGGAAGTTAGTTCGCGAGAGATTGACCACGGTCTGTGAAAACCTGGACGTAATCTAATAACTTGGAGCAAGTAGTACGTACTGTACAATTTCCGTCTACTTGGCGCCAATCATTCGCCTATCTTGGTAGCGTACTGTGACTAGCGCCTCCCAGCTCGCGCCGCACCTCCACTTCATTGCGATAACAACGAGACGTGGGCTCCATGGGGTCTACAATATAGGGGTATGAACGTTCTGTCCTCGTGGTCTACATGGCGCATTCGAAAAGATCAACCGGCCGCAGCAGGATTGATGATGCCAATATACCATTCAGAATCTGCCTGACACGTATCTCAACATCGGCAATAATCATTGCGTGGGCTTTCAAGGTAATCTTTTTTTGTGAAGGTCTACTGTATCTTCTTATCTCGCCGACTCTTTCAGCACCTTTCGCAAATTCGTGGCGTTTTCGGGAGTCACGATAATGCGCTACCGCAAGCAATCTCAGTCTTGTTCAATTATAAGTAATAAGAGATGCCAATTTATCGGAGGTGTTTCGTCCACCCAAATGGTGTTCCAGCCTTCTCACGGTTCTTGAGCTCTATCTGGAGAAGTATCTACAACAGTCCGACCCAGATTGTCGCTGCCAGTGTGACTGCTCTAATTGTCCTTTTTTCCGTCCTTTCCAAGAAAGCTCTCCAGATATTGCCTCCTGGTCCTAGAGGTCTGCCTCTCATAGGGGATGTTCAACACATTATCGATCAGGATTGGTTGGCATCGCCCGAACGTAAGCGTGAATACGGTGAGCTGTTGTCCTTGTGTTTTGAAATACGCCGACACTCTTGAAGGCGAAATGATGCGTTCGGGCGGCGACTTCTCCTCCTCAATAGCCAACGTGTCGCCAGACCTGCTGGAGAAACGGTCCAGCATATACTCGAGTAGGCCTCACTACATCTCTGCGGGTGAATACATGTCCGAGGGTCTTTCATTCGCCTTCACACCAAATAACGACCTGTACGTCCCCAGTTTTCCTTCACACATCATGCTGACCCTTTTGCAGATTGCGCCGTTTCCGGCGCGCTTCACTAGAGACTCTAAATCCATGGGTCCTAGCTTTTATCCTATCCAGAACCAGGAGGCAGTGATACTAGCGCTCGCACTCGTCAAGTGTCCTTCGGATGTGGTTAAACACCTCCAACGGCACGCGTCTTCCATCATGTTGTCTGTCATGTATCATTTTCCACCATTGGAGTCGGAAAACGACCCTGTCGTTGTGAGAATCCGTCAGCACATAGAGCGTTGGATTCGCAAGCTCCAGCCGGGCGCTCGTTTGGTCGAATTCCTACCTTGGCTGAGATACGTCCCCAGCAGGTGTGTATCTTGCGAATCCCAAGTTGCGCTCTAACAACCTCCAGGTTCGCCAAGTGGAAGCGGGACGCTCAGTATTGGTTCATCCAAGATTCTCTAATGTTTGAACGTTGAATAGGGAAGGACATATAGCGGATCATGTCACGGTGCGTAGAGTAACCTGGGTTGAACCCATCGACGAGTCCTGGGGGGCGCAACCCCTCTCTCCAACGTCTTGTTGGTAAAGTTGCAGACGACCTGGTATGTGTACTCTGCGAAGGCATTTCGAGACGATCGTTGATCACAGGTGTTGGTATCAGGCAAATGGAGTTGATCAACCGAGCTTCAGTGCGACGCTTTTGAAAAACAAAAGGAAGTGCAATTTTTCTGAACGTGAGCGCGCATGGCTTGTTGGTGAGATGTTGTAGGTTCATCTTCTAGACTTCACAATTTATCGGTTTCTCAGTCACTTATCGCAGCGCTGGCGGCGGGGAGTCAACAGCCACCACACTCCATTGGTGGCTCCTCGCCATGCTTGCATATCCAGACGTTCAAGCACGTGCCCATGCAGAGCTCGACGAAGTTGTCGGCTACGCTCGCCCGCCAACCTGCGCTGACCTACCCTCTCTCCCTTACATCCGCGCCATGGTTAAAGAAGCACTGCGCTGGCCGGTGGTCGTCCCCTTCGGCATCCCCCACGTCTCAACCGAAGATGACTGGTACGAGGGCATGTACATCCCGAAGGGCATGGTCTGCCTCCCGAATTTACGCTTGCTCAATTCTGACTCGGCCGTGTTTAGGGGAGATGTCGGGCGTTTTGACCCGGGTAGGTACTTGGATGAGAAAGGGAGGGTCACGACGCCGATGGAGGGCCGCGAGGAGGGTCATATGTCGTTTGGGTTTGGCAGGCGTACGTGTGTTAGGAGGCACGTTGCGGAGGGTTCGCTTGCGATTGACTTTGCCACACTACTTTGGGCAATGCGGTTCGAGCGCCCTGAAGGTGCGCAGGGTGAGTTGGACACCCATACGCTTATTTTCACAGGGTTGACAGCGTAAGTGGTCTGCCTGGGCTCGCGACTTATTACTTAAAATTTGATCTAGTCAGCCTGCACCTTTTGAGTACAATGCGATCCCTCGCTTTCCGGAGGCAGAAACGTTGCTCGCAGAGGCACTGGAACTGTATATGTAAATACATAGGTGGTCATCATTACTAGGCTGAAAGACTACGACCAGAGCGACTAGTGCCGGAAGTCCGATCTACTACGCCGGTATCGGCTTCATTTACGGAGTCCGGGTTACTCGGGCACTCTGGGTTGGAAACTACAGCAAACATGAATATGATGGGGTGTCCAGGCGGCATTGTCCAAGGACATAACATGTACATGCCCGCCGAAACGGCAATGGGAGCCTCCTCAGGCTGGGTCGATAGTGCACACTTAGATTGAGGGAGTGCCCAGACTAAAAGTAAACAATATTAGTAGGAAGCTCTGGGACATACCAGGTAGCCGCTTCGCCAACAGTGGCAGAAAACAACAGATGGAGGCAACCTTACACCACGGGGATGAATCCATTGATCAACTTCCTGTCACGGTCTCTGTCATGGTAGCCTTTTAACCCCTTTGCACTCTCTTGTTCCTTAACAATGGGTTCTGGAGAATCGCATCTCTGGAGCTTGTCGGCAAAGGGCAGGCCGCGTGCTGTGGCCTTTCCGAGTCACCGTATGCTTGAATTCATCACTTCCTCACTTCGGCCGAATGACGTAGCACTGCATGTCTCTCCTCGGGCTCAATTGCTTAGTTCTCGGAGATGGTCTCAATCACGTCTTCGCGACCGAGATTGTGAATAATAAGAAAGTCAGCGCCCTCAAAGAATTGATCAAGGACAAGAAGGCGGCTGAGCAAGGGCCGAACCCCATTACATTTACCACCACGATACGGACATTTTGATACTGTGCATCTCAGGCTATTACTTGACTGTGGCTCCAATGCCAATGCATCGAATGCACTGGCAGATCTCTGGACTCCACTTCATACGGCATCGGTCAATGGGAAACTCACCGTCGCAGAGTTGCTGGTCCAGCTCGGCGCGCGTGTTGACAAACGGGCCCAGTACCAAGCAACATTATTGGCCATCTGATGGTGTCGGACAATGGGAAACTTGAGATTGGACGTTTGTTGGTCAAGTACGGCTCAAACCCGAATTTTGGAGATAGTAACGATTGGACCACGTTAGAAGGGGCAGCAAGAAATGGGCATCTCGACATCGTGCGATTGGAACTCAACTGTGATGCGGATTTCAAAGTGCCAAACGGCAATAATAAGATTACCTTAGATATGGCATTTGGCAATGGGAAACTCGAGGTCGTGGGTTATTGGCTAGGCGAATGGGCGGCCAGGATCGTGGGGCCCGGGGATGGGATGGATGCGACACCGTCGGATGACATCACAAAGCAGACGCTCTGATCCTGTGCTGTCGCCACCGTGACCCAGCTACGGAAAAGATCGAATGCCTTCGGCAATGGGGAGAGGATTTTGCGTGTCGCATCGAAAAGCGGGGGTCTTAAACACAGTTTAATTATTACTCGACCGCGGAGCACATGTCAACGAACGAACGCAGTTCAGCGGACTATATTGGAATCATTGGGTGTGGCGTCGACTCGGGGAGGGAAGACCGGAGATTGCAGAGCTATTGATGAAGGGCGGTGCAGATGTGAATTCCCGAGATAAGGATGAGTGGACTCGGTTACACAAGGCATCGCAACTGGGACATGTTGACGTCGCGCGCTTGTTAGTTGACTACGGCGGGGGTGTGAACGCGCAGAAACAGGACCTCTGGACCCCATTACGTCTTGTATCACACAACAGTTCCCTGGAGATTGTAGAACTGCTACTCAAACGGGGTGCAAATGTAGATGTGCGGAATGACGAAGGCCGGACTGTGCATCTCAAGTAGCGCTCCGGAGAGGAGAGCGACACGTTTCATAATTACTGTCTGAGGACGGTGCGCGTGAAGTGTAGGACACTGGCCATCATCGAATCACTTCTATATATTTGCCACAACTTTGATATCAGAAACACCAGTGGCGAATATTGAATCATGACGCATGGGACGCATGAATCGAGAAATGCATCCAGAACGGTTCAGAACTGAAGCACCCATTAGGAGACCAGACTGCATGATCCAGCACGTTCACTGGCACACAGTGCGCGTGCCAACCCAACTTCCGTTTCCATAAATTTTGTAGGTGTTCTTCCTTTCGTTGAAGATACGATGTGAAATTTCCTTGATTCATAATAAATGGGCATGGTCCCCAGGGGCGGCATGCAGCGGTAGTGCTATTGTGTCGTGGCACATGAAGTCAGCACTGTTATAGTAAAATTTCAAGACAACAACCCCGGGAATTACTGCATACGCAAAGACAAGCAAGGGTCGCGAGACGTACGACTGCATTATCGATATCAATGATATGATAAATAAATTGGAAAGGAAATACCGCGTAAGACACGTCTAGAGTGATCCCATGTGAGCCAGTCTTCTACCCTCCACGCGCGCCGTATTCCGACAGTAATCGTGAAATGTGACGCTCTCCCCTCCGGAGCGCTACTTGGGATGCAGTCCGGCCTTCGTCATTCCGCACATCTACATTCGCACCCCGTTCGAGCAGCAGTTCTACAATCTCCAAGTAACCGTTGCGTGATGCAAGGTGTAATGGCGTCCAGAGGTCCTGCTTCTGCGCGTCCACATTAGCGCCAGAACCAAGTAACAAGCGCGCGACATCGGCATGTCGAAATAATGATGCCTTGTGCAGCGGAGTCCACCCAACCTTGTCCCGGGCATTCACATCCGCGCCGCATTTGATCAACAACTCTGCAATCCGCAACCTTCCCTCCCTCGATGCCACATCCAACGCGGTCTCCTGAGACGCGTTTCGATCGTTGACATCGGCTCCGTGGTCGAGCAATGACTGAACGATGTCAAAATCCCCGTTTCTCGAGGCAGTATGCAGGGAAGCACCCTCACTGTCGAGGGCATCCGCGTCTTTTTCGCGGCTGGACGACAGCAGTACAGGTTCAGGATGTTTGCTTTGTGATGTCACGCCAATCGCGTCCTGAGGATCCCCGCCTCCCATGCGCTCGGCAAGGAACCTCGCAACCTCCAGTTTCCCGTTGCTAGATGCCACTTCTACGGCAGTCTTACCACTGCCGTTTGGCACATTGAAATCCGCACCACGGTCGAGTAACAGCTTCACGATGTCGAGGTGCCCACCTCGAGCTGCTCTGTGTAACGGAGTCCAACCGTTGATATCCCCCAAATTTGGGTTTGAGCCATACTTCACCAACAAGCGTGCAATCTCGAGTTTCCCACTGCCTGAGACCACGGCCAATGGGGTTGCTTTGGACTGGTTCCGTTTGTCAACGTCTGCGCCGCGCTGAATCAGCAACTCTGCAACGGCGAGTTTCCCGTTAACAGATGCCAGATGCAGTGGAGTCCAGGAGTCCGCATTCGACGCATTCACATCGGCGTCATGGTTAAGTAATAGTTGCACATTATTGAGATGACCGTATCGCGATGCCAGGTGTAATGGAGTCCAGCCATTCTTATCGCGAGACTTCACATCTGCACTACGCTCGATTAGGAAGCGTGAAACCTCGAGCCTTCCGGTCAATGACGCCAAGGCCAATGGAGTGTGGAGAGTCCCATTCGGAAAATTAACATCTACGCCATGCTCGAGTAACAAACGGACGATGTCGAGATGCCCGTTGTGGGATGCTGTATGGCACGGAGTCCATTTATTCTTGTCGCCGGCGTTCGGGTCAGCAACATGTTCGAGTAACATACACGCAATCTCCAGTTCCCCAATATCGGATGCCAGCCACAGGGGAGTCTTTTCTTCCTGATTCCTCACGTCGACGACTGCGCCACGTTGGACTAGTAACTGTGCAATGTCAAGGTTCCTGGCACCTGATGCGAGATGCAACGCAGTCCAAAGGTTCTCTTTCTGTGCATTGACTTCAGCACCGTGGTCAAGTAGCTCCTGCACAATATTGAGGTGTCCATATCGAGACGCTGACTGCAATGGATTCCACCCTTCATTGTCGCGGGAGTCGACTGCTGCGCCATTCTGGAGCAACAACCGCACTATATCGAGATAACCGCGTCGCGAAGCTGCAATCAATGGAGTCCAGCCTTTGTTGTCACGGGAGTCTACAGCGGCGCCACTCTTGAGTAATAACCGTACGATTTCCGGATGCCCGCATCGCGAAGCTGCCATCAATGGCGTCCACCCTCGGTTTTCGGGCGGGTCCACAACTGCACCATGTCGTAGTAAAACGCGCGTAACCTCAAGCTCTCCCTCGCGTGAGGCCAAGAACAATGGGGTTTCGCCGTCTTCATTCCGTATGTTGACATCTGCGTGATGTTCGAGCAAGAACTCCACATTGAAATGACGTCCGCTTTGGGATGCCCGGTGCAACGGGCCCATATTCTCGTTGTCCAGGGTATCCACGACCGCGCCGTGCCTTAGAAGCAGCAGTGCAATGTCAACGTTCCCATTCGCCAGTGCAGCATGTAACGAAGTAGCGTGGTACCCGCCCCTGGCATTAACGTCCCGTGGGCAGGTATCAATAAGGTGTTTGACGAGGCCACGGAAACCGCACAGTGTCGCATAATATAATGGGGAAGCCTCTGGCTGTATTAGGTGAGTCGCGAACATAGGTTCCCGAAAAGGATAGTCGATGTCATGTATCCAGACCCATGTCGAAAAGTACGGCCCGTCCCGATCAAAAAGACGCTTCATTCCATCCTCGATACTTCGTGACACGTTTTCGAACTGGACATGCTTAACCCAGTGCTCGGCAGCGTAGATGGCAAGGGGAAAGTTCTCTACGCTGGTTCTGTCGACTTGGTCATCCAGCTGGAATAAGACGCTGAGGCAAGCCTGGGCAAGAATCGTGTGTGCGGACTCGGGAATGATGTAATAACGAGAAAGGTTCTGTCCTGCGTTGGCGAGGCGATCTGACATCAAGAATTCTTTTACAGAAAAGTGAGAAAATTGAACGGTCGCAGACCCGTCGTTGACCACAGTGATTAGGCTGGAACATGAGGAAAGTACGGCCTCTTGTGGATCTTCTGAGCGCCAATCTACGTGATAATTGGGAAGGTGTCCAACATCAAATTGAATAGCGAGAATATCTGCGAGCTCTTCAACACGAAGTGGGCGAATGGATACCGTGAGGCACTGAAGTAGGCGGTGGGCATATTCTCGTTTCTCCTTCTCTATTCCTAGCAACGTGCGTTCATACGTTTGGTCCAGGGTTTCGGGCAATTCATCCAGAGCGCGTCGAATCGCTGCTGGAAAACTACGACGCAGCGTTTCGAGCTGACAAAACACCCAACGAAACCTACGTATTTAAGTAAGCAACCCATGCGAGACGCTAACATGTTTATGACCTACATCCCACTAGCTTTCGCCGATAGTATATCGATCACCAGTTGCTTGTCCTCATCCCTCCATCTTCTCATCTTTCGGTCAGATTGGACGACAGTTTTAACGTAATCATGGATATCCTGGTTTTGTCCCCTCTCATCGTGAAGGGACATGTGATGAGATGCCAGGGGACGGAGAACTGTTCGAATGTCGACCTCATGACGACTCGTGACACAGAGACGCAGATTTGGGAGTTTCAAATCGACTAGCTCCTCCAAGAGCTCTAGAACCTTTTCCCGTGCCGTTGGGAACCCGGATGTGTTGGGACACTCGTCGAGCGCGTCCACAATTATATAAACCGCGGGTTGTCCCGATAACTCTAGCATGTCCTTCAGGCATTCCGTGAGCGTATGATCATCAGGTTGCTGGGATCCAGCGTGGTGTCTCGAATATAGGTCAGAAAGGATGTCATAGCAAGAATCAGATGTCGCAGAGAGCTGGGCAAGGAGAGAAGTGAGTAAGCCATGGGCATCCTGCTTTGAGGTGTCCTTAAAGTCAAAATAGAAATATGCCATTGAGGCTAATCCAGAATGGCATATCGCTCTGGCTTCTTGAATGATTGTAGAACTGGTCGACGCTATAAACGAAATGGACCAAAAAAAATTAGTGAGACTTACCAAAGGATGCTCTTCCCCGAGCCCGCTACATAATCGGCAGGGGGGGGGGGTTATCAACTCGGGAAATGATGAGAGATTTCAGAAAAACATACGTTTACCGTGGATCCACAAAAGTGAACCCGCCGACTTCCATTCCTGAAAGGTGCTACCTTCGATGAACCATGAGGCAGTCCCATTGTGATGAGCTGTACGTGCAGTGTTATGGTTTATGGACGGATCTGGGGGAGAGAGCCAATTTCGAATTTTCTCTTGTAATTGGTCACCTGCAGACAGTTTCAGCCTCGGCAACTAACTAAAGGAGCGAGAGAAGACGCACGCTTCATCTTGTTTATTTCACTTGCCGCCTCGTGCATTGCAACTAGCACTCCCAGTCAGCATAAAAAAACGATCATTCCACAGGCTGAACATACCTAAAGCCTGCCGTATACCATCCATTGACGCCTTGCCATCTACTCGGATCAGTCTGTTTAATCGTCGACGACCAATAAGTAAGGCTTGCGTACCATCCATGACAACCTTCACATTGTTTACAAGACCATGAACAACCTCCAGTGTCTGGGCTGCCGTCATCCGGGCTTCATCCTGGGTGAGTCGGTCCAGCCTCTCTAGTACAGCCTCGATCTCGCTTTCTCCCAGCAACTTCCTTGCAAATTTCTCTGTGGCACGCTTAGTTATGGGGGTGTTGAAGTAATGAGACGCCTTACTGAACCGTCCTAGCTTGATCTGTTGCGTCGCCAGGGCAAGAACGGAGAGGACTTCGATCATTATTTTGACGATTATATCAGTCATGGTAGGGGTGAACGGGATCTTGGTATAGATATGGAGGCGTTCAAGGAAATGTCCGACGCATTCAAAGAGATCTACGAGGGCGTCATAGCTGGAACTGACCCCGCCAGCGGCCTGATATAGCCGGATATCACAAGGATACGCACGAGAAAATGGAGGTTACGTACCATGAGGAGAACATCGACACCCGTAAAGATTGCCCTTGCTGGGAAAAACCCCTGGAGGTGGAAAGGTAAGGTCAGTATCAGGAAGTTTGACCCCAAGTACCCACCAGCCCAATCCCATCACCAAGAACAGCAGAGAGTGGATGGAGGACTTGCACTATTGGGGTGAGCCAGTTTATCAACTCCATATTTCCGTCACGGTAGACTTTGAATGCCTTTGCTCTGACTTGAAGAAGCTCGAGGATAGTATCTGGAGAGTCGCAGCTCAGGAGCTGGTCTGCGAAGGGGTTCTTCCTAAGGTCTATGCCAGTTTTTATGACGTATTCTTCCAATGCATTGAGGACCAATCGAAAGTTAGAAGAGGAAATTGTTGTCGACGACATGTCAGTGAAGCGGGGAGGAGCCTGAGAGCGCATTAGCAACGTGGGCATGCCCGCCAGTGGTAGGCATGCTTGGCACAAGCCTAGTTGGCCCGGGCCAAAGACTCGGGTCGGTCATGTTTCGTTAAAAATACTTCGGCACCTGACAACGCCGTCTGTCTACGTATAGTCGTGTCTGACCTGGCACAGCTGGATGACTTGCCACAGGAGGCTATACTGCTAAAGACGCTAAAGACATTTATTACAATCCTCCGTAAAAATGCATGCAATATACTGTACCATGTAAGTTATTTCCGGCTAACAGTATTACTCACGACACATACTATAGACGGCCTCCAAGTCCGAGTCGGAACTGTACTGTAGTTGTTTGGTCCTTACAGGGACCCTCAGGAACAGTTTCAACATATCTCCAATCACACACCCGAATCCTGATTGTATGCGGATCACGCAATAACTAGTGGCTACCACCGCGCGAAAACTTGGGCCGAGCTCTCCGAACCGCCGCAAATCTCAGACGTTTACGAGACCATTAGAATGGAGCGATCTAGGCTGCCCTGTAGAAAATTTTGTACTGTAAAACAGTTCATACAACGATCTATCCTGTGCAGCCGCACGCATGGCGGCTCCACAATAGTACTTCCTGGCACACTGTACCCAGCTCCTGCAGTGCTTCTGGCCATTGGTTAATTTAGCAACGGGCACCCGAATACCACACGAACCTGTTGGTGTCAACCACCCCGAAGACCGAAAATGCGGGTCACCAACCAGTGCCCGGTTGATGTCCTGCATCCTGGGTGATAACTCCGTGATGGGACTACTCTGGAGGTTTTTACTGATGGTCTGCACCGGAGGATTGCGGGTGCGGGTGCACTGTGCCAGGTCCACCGTGAGTCCTTAACAGTGAGATATGCTGGTTTCTCAGTCGCTGTGGCTGCACTGCCGCGTCTGTGATGCCTTTTTAGTCTCAGGGTACTCATGGTGACGTCCTCCCACAATCCTTCCACCCTCTTCACACAACGACCTGACACAATTAGTGAGGATTAAGGGGAAGGGCAAGACAAGGGCAGGCCACGCTAATGGCCATGGGCACAATGAACTCAGTTACGATTGGGCGCAGGTCTTGTTCACCAACCCGAACTGGGCCGAACATACAACATCACTGGAATGTTATGCACCCGACTGAATAACCGCACTCATCCATTGGCATAGCTCACGCCATGGCAATCAGTGGTCCGATCCCTCCCCAGGGAAGTGTGAAACGGCCCTGGTCAGCCCTGGTCGGAAAGACACGTCACACATGTCAGCTGATCTGATCGTCGAGTATCGTGCTAAACCCTATGCCCAACGGTGACGCTGTCACCCCAGAATGAACTAGGGTTTCCATGTCCGCCTCTCCCCCACCCACCCACAGGTCACATAAATCACATCGCCCACAAAAGTGTCGCAAAAGTCAACGACCATCATCACCTCAACCACATCCTTCTCGGTGCATACGCCCCGTCCAAACTCGGACGTCATGGGACCCTCCTCGGACCCCAGCACCAGCACACTGGACTCCTCGTCCTAATATCTGGTCTGGTCGAGCCGTGCGGCATCCATACCGAACACATCCCATGTTGAAGTTGGGTTCGCGCATGGTTGGGGGGACGACTGCGCTCTTGGGGACAAACATGCTTTCGTACCCGCCCTCTCTCATGGAGGTGTGACCGACCCCGAAGGGAGAAAATCAGCGACCAACGTAATGTCTCTTTGACCACCGCGCGGAGAGGGGGCAGACCCGCGACGGTAGATAGGTGAGCGCAGCCGACAACTCTACCGAGCCTGCGCTCGGACCTTCTTGGTGTGTGAGTAGGACGAGAATACCAGGAGAGTGTGGCGGTGGACATCTCGAAACTAGCAGAACAAGGTATATATCCTATTCCAGATTTTCAGAGACACACACGGATGGACCTATACAGCGTCGCGCCTGCAAACCATGTGCGCGGGCGTTATAACAGTTTGTACTGACTCTGTTGCTTATTACCGCCGCGTTGAACGTCGGCCAATTACTGGTGCTTACATCCCGTTACATTAAAGAAAGTTATTGCAACTCACGCACATCAAGATCGTCTGCGACTTTATCGAGAAGCCGTTCGAACATAAGTGTGTCCTGGACGTACCAGCACTGTGTCCCGCTTCCACTTGATAAACCTATAAGACACGGCGAGTGGAAAAGCCCATGATCTGCTGCGCAACTGGTAGTGGAACTCAACTGAGGAAATGAGTCTGTCGTCGGGGTATTGCGGAGTTTTTGCATGAGCAACAAGCAGGGACATATCTGGTCTAGTAGCTTCTGATGGAAGACGATAATCGATGGACAGCATGACCGTAACGGCGGAAATACCTGTCCATATCCGACAGACTCTTCATCAGTGCCACAACTGATACCATCTTGCTGGGTTTAGATAACGGAGAATCCGTGGGATGTGGCAAGTGTAGAGAAGGCTATCCAATGAAGTGCAGCAGAGGCGACGCCATTCGATGTAAGCGTCAATGCCGCAGGAATGTGGTGAAACGCACTGACCAATGGCAGACAGGTAGTTGTGTAGCGGGCTGAAGGTCATGTAGTGACAGTGACCGGCATACATGTAGTGCGGGCAATTCGTGTATACCTGGGACCGTTTCAGAGTTCTCGAATGTATCGACAGCACTGATCTAAGTCATCTCACTAAGAAGTCCGTCCGCTAGTTTCCGGAAGGACAGGCAATACTGTACTGTACAAGTCCGCCGTCGGAGCGAACTATTTGTGATCACAATATGTCGCTTATCACCTATCTGGCGAAGCCCCCGGGCATGGTGGCAGATTGCGAAAGACTAGATGATCAGGATGAGTGCTCGGGAATTGGAGGTCTCGACAAACGAACCATATTTTTTCGGCGGTCGATTCAGCCGCAGGGATCAGCGAAAAGTCGACGACCAACGGCCTTAACTTACAGGAACTGGGAGAGGTTACGTTTTGGGGTGGCAAGACGTGTTAGGGGAGGCACGATCGCTGTGCATGAAATGGTGGCGGGACGGTGAACCTATTATTATTATTGTTTTTGAATGTGGTTGGACTATGAGAGACTGGGCTCTTTTTTGGATGTGATATACTGTATATGCGTGGGTGGCACCATGTTCTAGCCGTTCATCTTATGGGCGGTAATGACGTTTTCATATGTATATAGTTAAATAGCCGCCCGACGCTCATCGGTCACCTGTCAATCTGTTGTTGTGCGCCGTCCCTTGCTAACATTGTGCACTCTTCAGCGACCCGTATCATGTAACGTACCACATCATACGTGTGTTTGGAAATGGATCAACGTCAGGGGATGTCACCTAACTAGCGGCCTGAACGAGGAAAGCGGGGGCTCCTGGAATGCTACGGCACGAACCGAGTTGCGACCTCTACGATTAATGGCAGTCAGCTAGGCCCTGTTCGGCAGCAAGATTTATCTCATTTTCTTTGTGACCAAGCTGTGACCAAGCTGTGACTGACCTGGGATCATGTCGAAGAGAGGTGTGGAATAAATAAAGGCTGTAGTAGTCACAACCTTGATAAGAAGACTGGCTGAACCCATAAGGAGTGTCCGCTTTTCTCTGCGGGCTGTAGACAAACGAGTACGGACCAGAATACCAGCGTGACAACGGTGACATGACTCATGATGGTGATGCTCAGGGGTGTCAAGCAAATGAGATAAATCTTGCTGCCGAACAGGGCCTTACCTTTCAAATACTGCAAGCAGCCCCGGTGCGCAGGAAAAGTTGGGCCCGATATATGGTGTGCGAAAGATCAACAGTGCCGCACGCTGCTAATAATCCGAATGCAATGTCATGTCATCACTGACTCATCAGAGATAACCTAAGGATGTGCATGGGCTTCCGTGGTTGTCACAGCTTTGCCCGAACTTTGGGTAGGTCTCCTCGATCCGCCAGAACCCCTTGCGCTACCCAACCTATCAGAGGAAATACGCTAGCATAGAGTTGCGCCTTCTCTGAACTCGCTTGGCGCTGCGCGTGCCGTGCCGCCATTCCCTGTGAGATGACAGCGAGCTGCAAAGGAACCATATGTCAACAGTTTTTCGGCGGGTACGGCATCATTTTGGGGGAATGACAAACCCGGAAGAGCATCCAGCTGCGTGAAAACCCCATTTCCATGATGGGGTACGGCTGGCGAGTAACACGACAGTACTCGCGTTCGAGCTCGGCGAGGGATATTGGCTCCTTTCAGTTCTTGGGCTGTTCTTGTAACCCACTATGAGGCCACTGACATCTGCCGGGTCGAGCAACCAGGGTTGCGTCAAGTTTGCCTAGTCTGCTAGCTGCAAGTGCGGAGCCATAGTCAGTTCACAGGCGGCGAGTCTACTGTAGACGTCACCGGGCTACAGAGCTTTGGGGGCTTCAGCCGCTTGACTTATTTAGCACCGCCGAAAAATATACTAGTAAATATTACATAATTGTCTTTTTTAACTTTTTTTTTAATTACTACAATACTTTTAGTGTGAGAAAAAAACATCGGCAGAGCTGCCGAACCACACTCAAACTCTGCCCTAGGGAATGACCAAAAAAAGGGGCCTACAGTATCGTTCTGAAACGAACGCGCTGTAAATACCACCTGCTGGCCACAACATCTGGCCATACAGTATAACTTAGTGGCAAACTACTTTTACGTCACAGTTTCACCGACCTTGATGCCGAGGCAGCAGCAGCAGCAGTGCAGCACTGGCGGCGGCACCAGCGGCAGCATCAGTATGGCGGCACCAGCAAGCGCAGCAGCGGTAGCACCCTCCTGGTGGCTATGGCAGCACCAGCAGGTGCAGCAGTGGCGGCACCATCGGGCGCAGCAGCAGTACAACACCATCTGGGACGCTCTCTTTCGCTAGAGGCTGGAGCTGCTAGCTACACCATCGGCGAGTGCATCCTCGTCAGGCTCTCTGTAGATGGACACGTAGGTGATGAGGCAACTGGAACGGATCTCCCACCCACTTCAAATAGATCAAGCCCTCAGCACCTCGCATTTATCCGCCAAGTGATCATGCAGGAAGATGGTTCTTACCTCCTTGAGGTTTACGTTATACTTTCCTTCACTGGAAGCGGTGGAGCTATTGCTAGTTACTATGAAATGGATGACGCCACCAGAGCAACGCTTCTCCCCCTCCCACCTTCGTCACACCGTCACCCCACGCCGGAAGCTTTCGGAGCTCCACTTAGTTTCGAAGCATGGTCGGCCCTTAGAGATTCATGGCTCAGTATCATTCCGAGGCGAGTCTTCATGCCTTCGTCAAGGCCGGTGAGTCTTTCGTTTGATCATTGGTAGTTTTTTTTATTGTTATTGAGTCCAGTTTAAACGAATGGTCCCTCCCCTCATCATGCATCCCTCCGTGTTGAGGCAGATCGAGCTTTACCGAGCAACTCTGCGCTCGAACCCGCAGACTACAAGCGCCCACCGTGATGATCAACCCCATCCTCCCCCCAATGGTGGGAGCGGAGATGAACAAGGAAGCAGCCACCTTGGACAGCAACAGCCGGGGGACGGGGGAGGACAGGCTTCTTCTGGAGTAACGTCGCTCCTTCGAGACGTTCCGTGGCATCTCAGTCAACGAAGTGTCGATGAGGATGCGGAGGGCCCAGATGCTACCATGTTAGATGATCTCATGTTGATGGCGCTTGGCGACCCGATGTGGACGAAAGAGCTTAGAAAGTACTTGCAGAAAGAGGAGAATGAGAATGAAGAGATGCAGAAGGAGCGTGCGGCGAGGTTGGCTCGCTGGCGAGAAGGCATAACTGTGCAACCCACTTAAGCGCTATTAGAGATCGAGGTATAGAACGTTCTACATTATTCCACTTGGCTCTATGAAATATGTACACAGTACAACTTTGAAACTGTCTTTCAATCTGACAGAAGGATGAAAAGGTGGAGAGCTGAGGACAAGCAACGGAGCAGCCACCTCCGCCTCCAGTATCACGCCGGGCGATCGAGTTGTACGGGAGGGTCGGCCCGATCCCGTGGGAACGAGCGGATGCTAATGGCTGATGATGCCAGGGAAGGGAAGTCGGTCTCTGAGAGTCGCACCGCGGTATTATAGGCGGCGGGGTGAAGTAAGAGCGCGATTGGGTCGGGATTATGGGCGGTGGTGGTGGTAGTGGCTGCGGCGTGGATGCCGATGTTCGGATGTCCAGGCCGACTCGAAGGTAGCGGGAAGGCAGCGACGATGGCGGTCGTGGTAGTCCAGGGAGCTCGACAGGTCCGCTTAGTACGACCTTCCAATCGACCCAGGTGTCGCGGTGCTGCAACCAGGCGTGACAAAGCTGCCCGAGGAGCGTGCACCTCCCAGCCCCTTACAGGAAGTACTTGTCGGTGACGACTACCATTCCTTGGCGGCACCGAGTGAGGGCGACGTTCATGGGAGGCTCCGAGTTCAGGAATCCTGCCTGCTGTTCGGACAAAGACAAGATCACATAATCTGCCTGGACCCACAAGAAGCCGTGCTTTCCTCGTGTTCCAGTCCAATCGCTGTGGCCAACGTCGACGGGTCCCGATTGGCAGTCGTTCAATTTTCTCACTTTTCTGTAAAAGAGTTCCTGGCACCAGACCGCCTTGCTAACGCGGGACAGAGGCTTTCTCGTTATCACATCATTCCCGAGTCCGCACATACAATTCTTGCTCAGGCTTGCCTCAGCGTCTTGTTCCAGCTAGATGACCAAGTCGACAGAACCAGCGTAGAGAACCTTCCCCTTGCCATGTACGCTGCCCGCGGCGTGCTCAGGGACTTGCTTCCGTGGTCACCGCCCGACGCTCATCGGTCACCTGTCAATCTGTTGTTGTGCGCCGTCCCTTGCTAACGTTGTGCACTCTTCAGCGACCCATATCATGTAACGTACCACATCACACGTGTGTTTGGAAATGGGGCAACATCAGGGGATGCCACTTAACTAGCGGCCTGAACGAGGAAAGCGGGGGCTCCTGAAATACTACGGCACGAACCGAGTCTGCGAAAAAATCGCCAATTAGGTAGGAATGTCGAGAATTACGAAATGTCAAATCCGAGTCGATCTTGGCAGTGAGTTACCTTTCAAATACTGCAAGTGGCCCCGGTGCGCAGGAAACGTTGGGCCGGATATATGCGAAAGATCAACAGTGTCGCATGCTGCTAATCCAAATGTACTGTCATGTCATCAGAGACAACCTAAGGATGTGCATGGGCTTCCGTGGTTGTCACAGCTTTGCCCGAACTTTGGGTAAGTCTCCTCGATCCGCCAGAACCCCTTGCGCTACCCAACCTATCAGAGGAAATACGCTAGCATAGAGTTGCGCCTTCTCTGAACTCGCTTGGCGCTGCGCGTGCCGTGCCGCTATTCCCTGTAAGATGACCGCGAGCTGCAAAGGAACCATATGTCAACAGTTTTTCGGTGGGTAGGGCATCATTTGTGGGGAATGACAAACCCGGAAGAGCATCCAGCTGCGTGCAAAACCCATTTCTATGATGGGGTACGGCTGGTGGGTAACACGACAGTACTCGCGTTCGAGCTCGGCGAGGGATATTGGCTCCGTTCCTGGGCTGTTCTTGTAACCGACCATGAGACCACTGACATCTGCCGGGTCGAGCACCCAGGGTTGCGTCAAGTTTGCCAAGTCTGCTAGCTGCAAGTGCGGAGCCATAGTCAGTTCACAGGCGGCGAGTCTAGATGCCGCATAGACGTCACCGGGCTACCGAGCGTGCAGAGCTCCCAATCTAGAATGCCGATCACGCGGTTCTCCGTTGGGTGGAAGATGAGGTTGTCGAGCTTATAGTCGCCATGTACGATCCGCACACCAGTCTTGCGCTCATCTGGTAGGTTCCGCTCGTACCACGCGATGAGCTCGCCGCATCCGGGAATTTCTCCTACCGGTTTGCCAGTGTCGATGTCCTTCACGGAAGCTTGGGCAAGCGAGACTTTGGAAAGAGACTTGATCTGGCGTGGAAAGTACGGCTTGTGCGACCCAAAGTTCTCAAGACCGACGTCCTTTGGGTTGAGAGATGATAGCGCGCCAAGCGCCCGCACCGCAGAGAGCCAGCTGTGTTGAGAAGGTGTTCGTGGGCTCATTAGTCAAACCCAGGGGTGGCCCAAGAAACCACGCACCACTCACGCCGGACCTTTGGTGGCACACCAGGCATTGACATGTCGGTAAAAATGCGACCCTCGAGAAACTCCATGACGTAGAAGGGCGTCCCGAGGACGCCGCTATCTTCACATAGCACAAAAACTTGCGGGACGGGCACGCGCGACTCGGGAGGAGTTGTGGGGCGTGCATTGTGTCTTTGGATGGCAGCGAGTACGGTATATTCCCTCTCGACTTGGTGAGCCGTTTGAGATACCAGCTTCCCTGCGGGCTTCTTGCGAAGTACAAAACGCGCTCCGCTAGGGAAAGGTCAGAAACAGGGCAGCCACAGACCCGAACAACGCTGACCTCGCGTCTGTTAGGAAGTATGTTGGATTGGACTGCCCGGGTTCAGTTAGCCTATAAAGCAGGGTGGGATGGCTCTAACCTGGCCGAACTGTGTAACACCCGGTTAGCCAATATGATTATGGAAAGTACTGATGACACACCTTGAATTGCTTGATGGTTACAGGAACCGTCACGACAGGTACGTTTGTTCCGAGGTATGCATTGAGCTTGACCTCGTCAATACCAGCACGAACGTCTCCGTACTCTCCCCCGGCTGGCCCAGGGGGACTTGCATTGACCATGGTCATAGTAAAGTGAAGAAACCGAACGAAATCCGAGGCCGAGGCCGCGGACTCCGACTCGGAAAGCCCAGCACAGCGCCGGATGCCGGGGGCGGGCGGGGTCGGGTCAAAGCCGATCACAACACTTCCCGGAACGCCGGGATGAAATTCCCTGTTGCGCACTGTTCGTTCTCGGGTTCAAGACGTACTACTGTACAGTAGGGGGATTGATTGACGGACTCAATATTAATTCGGATCACCTCCCAGCTCCAGTTGTAACTTGATAAATTCTGACGTCACGACCACCAATAGTGCTCTGTGCTCACTTCCTTCAGACGCGTTCCCTCCTGTAGGATATGGCTCAAAAAAGGAAGCACACGTCAGGAAATAATTCCCTTGAGGTTTTTCCAAAACGTTCTATGCGAGATCACATTCAATTGCAAGAAACCACCTCTTTTACCGACAGTCTTCGTCCGAAAACATTGGAAGAATTTGTCGGCCAGATTCACTTAACGGGTCCAGACACTCTCCTCTTCGATGCTAATGGCAAGGTCACCACTGAGAACGTCGTCTTCTGGGGTCCGCCCGGGTGAGCATGCAGATCTGGTTCCGGCCACTGGCATCGTCCTGTTGCTGATGCCTTCCAGATGCGGCAAGACGACCATGGCGAGACTTCTTGCTGGATGCATGGATACAAATTTCAAGGAAGTGAGCGCAACAATTGCGAGTGTGGATGAAGTCCGTTCCATATTCAAAGAAGCGAGAAACGACCTGCAGCTGACTGGGAGGTTCGTTTCTATGACTCGGAGTCGATACTAATACGGTTCTCAATGTGCCTTCCAGGCGAACGATCGTATTTCTCGATGAAATCCATCGTTTCAGCCGTTCTCAGCAGGTTTCGTTGGCTTACTTCTCCGCTTCGTCGTTTTTGACATGCATTCCAGGATGTGTTTATTCCTTTCATAGAAACGGGTTCTGTGCAGGTAAGCAACTTGTGTGGTTCTAATAGCAAGCTAGGGAGCACCACTCATGAAGCACAGATCATAGGAGCAACCACAGAGAATCCGTCATTTGGGTTAAATCGGACATTGCTCGACTTGTGTCGGTAAGGATATAAAGCTTCGTTATATGTCCTTGCGTGACGCTATTATAGGGTTCATATCCTCGAACGCTTGAGAGACGAAGATATTATTGAGGTCGTTGAGAGAGCAATTGCGCGTATAGTGCTGCCTGCTCCGAAGCATGGGGACATTTTTGCTGTGTGTTAAGTCATCTGGTTGCTGACCCTCTGCCTGAACGTATAGCTTGATTCTTCCCCGCAGGCGCAACCATCCAACTCCACATCCCAGTCCCCGGCAGACATCACGGCATCCACCGAACTAATCTCACCCACCTCCCCCCCTTTAACCCGTCGCGTTGTCACCACCATCGCGTCGCTTTCATCCGGCGACGCACGCACGGCCCTCTCCCTTCTCGAGCTCGTGCTCTTTTCTCCTCCAACGACACCCGAACCTGCACTGCTCGAATCGCTGCATCGATCTGTGTCGACGTCGTACGATCGCACCGGGGATGCTCGCTATGACCTCATCTCCGTGCTGCACAAGAGCGTTCGGGGCAGCCAGCCTGGCGCGGCACTCTATTGGCTCGCGCGCATGCTCGAAGCTGGCGAAGACCCGGTATATATCGCGCGGAGGATGGCCGTGTGCGCGAGTGAAGATATCGGGATGGCGGATCGCCATGCGCTACCACTGGCAAGTGTCCTTCTACTTGACGTCCGTGCCCAACGTTGAATGTGTGTGAACGCACATACTGGGATGACGGACGGTGTGATAGGCCATGGCTGCGCTGCGGACTTGTCAGACGGTCGGCATGCCAGGATGTCGTGCCCCGTTGGCGGAACTCGTTACATACCTCGCCGAGGCGCCCAAGTCAACGCGTTCGTATGAAGGATACAAGCGCGCCGAAGAACTTGCAAAGCGGGATCTGGGATTACTCGTCCCCATCGCGATGCGCGAGATTCCAGCGAGGGTTATGGAGGTGATCGAGTATGGCGAAGGGTACAAGTACCATGCTGAATATCTGTACGCCTCGTCCTAACTGCTTACGCTGAGCAGCAAGAGGTTCTGACGTCTTATTAGGCATCCAGTGACGAACGAGTATCTACCGCCACGGGTGAAGGGGAGGTTATTTTGCGCAAGGAAGGAGATCTGTCAGACAAACTGTGGGATGAGGAAGCGCTGAGGAGATGGGAGGAAATGGCGAATGGAGGACGGAAGGTAGTGTAGCACGTGATCTATTTCCCAGAGAAAAAAAATTCGGGGCCGAAAAGACGCGAGTGTGTCAGGTCGCTCTTTTCCACTTTCCTTCATCACCCACACACTACATGTTCACCGTAGCCCGCTCTCTCCGCTCAGCCGTCTCCCGCTCAGGCAACTATGCCGTATGTACATTGTTATGCCCTGTTGCATCATACTCACTTTCACTAGGGCCTTCCTCGTTCCTTGATAGCAAGGAACATGAACTCAAAGGTCTCGGGTACGTATACGTGTCACCCTTCTTGCATATAATATTCATAAATTTATAGGTCCTGTTGTCGGTATTGACTTGGGCACGACCAACTCTTGCGTCTCTGTAATGGAGGGCAAGACTTCCCGCGTCATCGAGAATTCGGAGGGCGCACGGACGACACCTTCTGTCGTCGCGTTCACGAAACATGGCGAGCGTCTCGTCGGCCTGCCTGCCAAGCGACAGGCAGTTGTGAACTCTCAAAACACCGTGTCTGCCTTCAAGCGGCTGATTGGTCGTCAGTTCAACGATAAGGAGGTGAAGGAGGACACAAAGCACTGGTAGGTGTACTCTTTAACTTTTCGCTCCGAGATGTACTCACGTGTCCCCTCAAGGCCATTCAAGGTTGTTCCCAAACCGGATGGACGGCCAGCTGTTGAGGTAGAGTTTAACGGCAAGCAACAGCGATACGTGAGTCATTGGCGGGTTAGCTTTGTTTTTCTAATTACTTACAGTATTATAGTCCGCCGAAGAACTCTCGTCGATGGTCCTCGTCAAAATGAGGGAGACTGCTGAGCAGTACCTGAACAAGAAGGTCAAGTAAGTGCATTACACATTTGTTCCGCGGCTATATGCTAAACCTTCAATCCGTAGTCATGCTGTCATCACTGTTCCTGCGTACTTCAACGATGCGCAGCGGCAAGCGACTAAGGACGCTGGTCAAATTGCCGGTCTTGAGGTCCTCCGAGTAATCAACGAGCCTACAGCTGCTGCCCTTGCATACGGTCTCGATCGCGCAGATAACTCTGTCATCGCTGTCTATGATCTTGGCGGCGGAACCTTCGATATTTCAATCCTGGAGATGCAAAAAGGTGTCTTCGAGGTCAAGTCAACAAACGGAGATACCCATCTTGGCGGAGAGGACTTTGATGTCGTTTTGGTTGACCACATCATTACCACCTTCAAAAAGGAAACGGGTATCGACCTCACTAAGGACCAAATGGCCATTCAGCGTATCCGTGAAGCCGCAGAAAAGGCAAAGATTGAGCTCTCGTCGACCTCCCAGACGGAGATCAATTTACCCTTCATCTCATCGGGTCCCAGCGGACCGCAGCATATCAACCAGAAGCTCCTACGCTCCCAGTTCGAGTCACTCACTGCCCCGCTCATTCAGCGTACTGTTGAACCCTGCAAGAAGGCGCTTACTGATGCCGGTGTAAAGCCCTCGGATATCAATGAGGTCATCCTTGTTGGTGGAATGACACGCATGCCGAGGGTCGTCGAGACAGTCAAGACAGTCTTCGGTCGTGAGCCTTCCAAAGGCGTAAACCCTGACGAAGCTGTGCCATCGGTGCTTCCATCCAGGGCGGTGTCCTCGCTGGGAACGTGACTGATATTCTTCTCCTCGATGTCACTCCATTGTCACTCGGTCTGTCGCTTTGTTCTTCTGATGACATCATCAACTTGACAAATCTCCAGGTATCGAGACCCTTGGTGGAATTATGACCAAACTCATCTCGCGCAATACCACCATCCCGACCAAGAAGTCGCAGGTCTTCTCAACTGCCGCGGACGGCCAGACCGCTATTGAAGTGAAGATCTACCAGGGCGAGCGTGAGCTCGTACGTGACAATAAACTCCTTGGAAACTTCAACCTGGTTGGCATCCCGCCCGCGCCCAAGGGTGTCCCCCAGATCGAGATCACGTTCGACATTGACGCCGGTACATATTCCACTATCTCAGCCTTTTCCGAGTCATTCACCTATGTTTTGGATAGACGGTATTGTTAACGTGTCTGCGAAGGATAAGGCGACAAGTAAGGATCAGTCGATGACTATTGCTTCATCATCGGGTCTCAGCGACAAGGACATCGAACGCATGGTTGCTGACGCAGAGCAGTACGCCGAGCAGGACAAGTCGCGCCGTGATATCATTGAGGAATCCAATAAGGCTGAATCTGTTTGCGCTGACACCGAGAAGGGTGAGGACGCTGTGTCTATATCGATCTGTTTTGATACTGATAGGTTTCCTAGCTATGAATGAGTTCAAGGACCAGCTCGATGCCGCGGAGAAGGACAAAGTGACTAAGCATATCGCCGAGCTCCGTGAGATCGCTGCCAAGGGTCAGGCTGGTGATGGTGCAGTCACTGCCGATGCCATCCGGGAGAAGATCAACGAGACACAACAAGCGTCACTTGGCCTCTTCCAGAAGGTGAGTAGAAATTTCCCGTCGTCATCGCCTTTCTCACACTCTGTTTTGTAGGTCTATGAAAAGAAGAACGCTGAGAGCTCATCGTCTTCCACTGCGGAGGAGGATAAGAAGGAAGAGAAGAAGGACTAAGGTCCTTTGTTCGTCTCATTCTCCCTCCCCCCTCTTACGTATTGTTGTGCTGTTCGTCGCGCTACTTTATGACCCTGCATGATCTTCGTGCTCATTTAGAACATAAAAAGTATATCGTTTTGCTGACCACCACCACCACTACACATTCTCGTATGTTTATTGTACTCACGCATATTCATCACCCCACCAATACACTCCCCCCCACTCAGTAGTACCGGTTCCCTGCGCACTTTCCGCTATCATATGCCTTCCATGCCTGTACCAGAGTAGGACTTGCTGGTCGCAATGAATGAGGGCTTGGAAGAACTCGAAACACATCGTTTTACATCGCTGAGGTTCTAACAATCTTAGATAATTGTCCAGATTTCATCGTATTGTTATCTAGCTCGACTTGAACATCACGTGACCCGTCTTACACGTCGGTTTATGCTAGGTACTGCATTATCTATTGCGGCCGTCATTCAGGCGTATACTTCAGTCACCTCATCGTATACCTCCGGATTATTACGCAGGTTCCCTTGCTCCACTTCGTAGTCCCAGTCCGTGCCAAGCCACACAACAACGTACTCGCATGCCCCCACAATGAACAACGCCACCACCTGGCCTGCAGGGCAGCGGTGGTTGGCGAACGCACGCACGGACACCATGAGTCAGGGTCGAGGAACATAAGCGAAAGGGAGGGAAACGCACCCATCCAGAGGCCCTGCAGACCATATCCCGCGCGAAAGGCGAGTATGACGCCGAGGGGGAGTGCGAGGATGTAGTACGCGAGGATGTTGAACGCCGCGCCGAGGTGTTGCCGGCCCAGCCCGCGTAGCACGCCGCCGCACGAGCCTGCGAGCCCATCGGCGACCTGGAACGAGGCGACAAGTGGCATCACCTCGGCGACGAGCTTCACGACTGACTCGTCTTCACTAAAGAGATACCCGAAAACCTTGGGGGAGGTGATTCAGATCGGGTGCTACCTTTTTCTTTGTTTTGGTTTGGGAGGGACGCACGTTTTTAGAGGCGAGCAGCGAGAACATGACGACTGCCCCCGCCAGCGCACTTAGCAGCGCCGAGAGATGCCCGATGAACTTGGCCCCAGCTGCGTCGCGCCGGCCGATAGCGTTGCCCACCCGTGTGGACGCTGCGACACCTGCATGGACGAATTTGACAATGAGGAAATGAAGGGACAGACAGGGTAAGTAAATGGTGGCGATATTGTCAGGAGGGCGATGGAGGAGAGAAAGACGTACCTATGCCGAATGGGATAGTATTGAGAACTTCAAAAACACGTTAATTTTTCAATATATGTGGTTGAGAATAGAGGTGAATGGGGTGAAGGAACAGACCTTGGTCTGTTGTCATGATGGCAGCCTGCGCAGCGCGTGGGACGGAGCCCAGCCGAGCAGCTATAAGCGCGACAATCTCAAAAGCGACCCTGCACAAAAAATCATTGCGTGAGCACCGACGTCAGTGAATTAACTAGATACTAGTAGGTGGGCCTTTTGGGGATGTCTCGGTCGTAACGGTAGGGGCGAGAATTCAGACTCACCATTCCGATTCGACCATCAAAATTCCCGGGAGAGCGAGCTTGAGGAAGGTGACGCAGCTTCGGGGATCCAGTGTGGCACGCAGCTGGAGACCGCCCCACGTCTGGTTCCGTGTGTGAGTCGGGGACCATGCGGTATACATGATGAGGAAGAGGAAGGCGAGCCAGTAGGTAAGCGAGAGGGCGATGGCGAGCCGCTAATGTCCGAGTGGCGGTAGTGCACGAAGTAGACGTTTAGCGCAACATTGATGGGGAGATGATGATGAGCACGTGGGTGGATGCGTCCATGATCCCTAGGTGCACGGGTGATCAACGCCGCGTTACAGCACAGGAACCGTGGGTTGCGTCATACCTTGGCATTGCAAGTACTTCTTGAGGCTTTCAAAGCCAATGTAGCCAGGCGCAGCGAGAAGCAGGGGCCGCAAGTAGTCTTGGGTACCTTGGCTAAGCTCCTCCTCTTGACCGAGGGCCATCAGGATGGGCGCAATGTTTGCCCATGCGATCCCGACAGGGACGAAGAGCAAGCACAGCATGATGAAGCACCGCTGAAAGTGGACAGATAAATCTGTCGAGTGCTTCCCACCCGTGAAGGCTTGTGAACCTAACGTGTCTAGGGCAGTTGAGCCGCCAAGTACGAGACACCAGCCTGTACATGGCAAAAAAAAAATAACGAAGACGTGGGATCACTGTCCACTGATGGGAAGGGAGCCAGTACTAGCCAGTCACAAACGCCAACATGAGGGAGAATCCAGCGAGAGTTAGCTCTTTGGGGCCGAGCCGGCCAGCGATAACGATGGCGGTGGCATGGATAGAGTGTTGAAGGGTATACGAGAATATGACTGGACGTTTAGCAATAACAAGGTGAGTGATGACCGTTGGACGAGAACGAGACAAACCGGGCGCGGAATCTCTGCAGAGTGCGGTAATCTCGCGCCAGCCACGCGGCCGGGGCGGAGCTGCCGCTTCGAGTAGGCGAGAACCGTCATCAGTCCCATCGGCGAGGACGGGTTGTAATACAGACACAGACGACGTCAGTGGACGTGACAGGGCTGGGAGGAGGGAACTGCTCTCGTTCATAATGGTGGCAGGGAAATAATACCCATCAAATTCCCGTCCCCTCACTCTTTATATAATATAGATCTGTCACTATCACTAACCAGAAGACGGCCTGAGATAAAAGCTACCCATTCGGTTTGGTTTTTTCTTGGCCCCCCTTTCTTGGTCCAAAGTTTTGGACTGTCTAGACCATCAATATGTATTTCGTTTTCAGGCTGTGCCAAGGCATAGCCACCACCTGCGCCCATCCGTTTTTTTCTCTCTTACTCATTTGTGCGTGCGTGACAAAGGGGAACTCTCAATGCCCTTCATTCGTTCTCCTAACGTCCTGAATTCAGTTAGGCGCACGTAGCGGGCCCCGAGCGAGTGACAACTCTCCAGCGCTGTGCAATTTCCACCCGTAGATGGCGTACAGTATGAATGGGGAGACGTGGTGGAGGACATTTCGCGTGTGCCTGGGCGATTCCTTGTCGATAACGGCATCGTTACTCGTCTTCAACTTCAGCTGCCGGCAAGCCAGGGGTTTTAGATCTTGACCGAGAAAGAAAATGACTGTCTCCGGGGTGGGTATCCCGGGGAGTGGGCGTGTGGGCCTTCGCTTCTCCCGACTTTATCCTCTGCGTCATAATAATCTGAAACCCAACCGGAGGCGATGCCGAAATGCTGGGCCGGGCCATGAGACAAGCCTATTTCAGGTTATCATCTCTACAATCTTGAAAACAGTAGTATCTTTATGAAACTCGCTCACGTACGCCTGCGCTTGAAGGATGATTAGATGACTCGACGAATTTTCCGCACTTGGACATGCTAGTACACATAGGGAATGACACCCCAGTGTAATACAGATCCTAGCGGCCACGTTCCACCGCTAAACAAGGACCCTTACGGTAGAAATGACGCAGTTTCACCCAACTGGTTTCACTGATCAGGCCCAGCTCAGACAAGTCCGACAGTGGACCCGCTAGCACATGATGACAAAAGGCCCACTCATTACCTTGACTCAGAGTTGCCCACCGAGGCCCCACACACAACAGGAACCCTGGGCAGAATTCGGAGCAGCCGGAAAAATAAAAGGAAAAAGGAAAAAATCTTATCAGGTGTTCTGCCTCAAGGCAGCTCTTGGTTTTCTCCGATCGCTGATCGCTGATGGTTCTGCCCTTCTCTAATTTTCATCAGTCCCAACACCATTTCTACCCACGTCGTATGGGCGGCTGACTCGGCATCTCGTCATACATGTGTATTTTCGCACCCTGTTCGGCCCACTGCCCCAAGTGCACGGCTGGGCATGAACGAGATGATAGACGCTCCTCCACTCCGAATTCCACACAGACGGACGCCACTGGGTCGCGCGCATGGCCAGCCCCAGGCCCATGATTATACAGTACCAGTTACCACTTTCATGCCGTGATACCCCCGCTCGTTCCGTCGACTACCTCAGTCAGGTCGTCACCTGTACGGCAGCGCGTCCCGGAAGTACGCAATAATGTGGTTACCATTACCCAGAAGCGTTGGCGAGACCTTATACTGTCCCCGTCTGCTCCCGGTCTTGGCACCGTGCCTGTCCGTCCAGTCGTGGTCTGGGTAAACCATAAGACAAAAGTGCTTATTGGCTGCGAGCGATGCGGTCGTAGGGCGTACTGATGGGTGGATGGACTGCCTGAGCAGGATGGAACTGTGGTGGGTACAGATGATGCCTGGACCGTCACTTTACAGCGGGTGGCGCTCCACCCATTGACGTCGCCCCGAGGGGTACGCACAACTTGACTAGTCAAGGCACTACAGACCCTGTTACATTCCCATCGGGGCAGATCGTGGGGAAACGATGGGGCACCCGGCTTCGCCAGGCTGGATCCTGACAAGAGGATCAAGCGCGCCGTTCGTTGTTGGTGCTGTGCTGTATTGCTGACGATAGGCCCAGTCGTTCGGTAACCGTCACTCGCCGCGCTGGCTGATTGGAGCGGGTGCAGTTTTGTTAAGAAGAACCCTCGTTTTGCCTCGGGGGCGGTGTTTGGGGCACTTTCAGAGGTCCACATCCATTTCCCTGCCGATGATGCACTAAGAAAGGACTTATTCACGCTGCGATGGGAAAATAGATAGTACTTCGCCGGTAGAGAGAAGGTCTGAGCTGTCAGTCGTAGGGAAATGTGGGATCAAAGTGGGCGCGATCGATGCGGATATGAGAGTCTGATTTCCCTATTGATATCGCTCCTGCCTAGCTGTACTGTGCATTGTACGTTGGCGCCTATCGGCATTGTAAACTTGTAGGGGGTAAGGTGTGTATGTTAGTTGGGGTGAGGACCAGAGTCAGCACAAAATCCGAGACCACAGTATTGGTGGAGGAAAAAAAAGCCATCCGTAAGAGGTCCGCTCCTGTGGAAGCGGTAACACGTATGCAAAAGGTTGACATATACTGCACGCGCCCTTGTCGAATGGGCGCTGCCGCATTGCCGCTCCTAGAGCTGTAGGGACCTGAGGAGGTGATGCAAAGCGCGACCGTGGCGGCACCCGATGCATACGCACTGTGCGTGGGAGTCAGTGTACGAGTGGGGCAAAATCTCGTTTTCTCTGACGTAGAGATGATTTGTCTTCACGACGGATGAGGTGATAGGGTGTAAAATGTTAACGGCATACAGACATGTGCGCGCGCGACAGGACGACGGCCCTTGGCTGTGGTTCTTCCAATTCCAAAATGGCACCCCCGAGTTACGTACCTGAAGAAGAATGCTTCTGGGTAAATGGGATAAGAAAAGGTATCTTAGGACGCCCGTACAGCGGCGATCCCACCCTGCCGGCAATTGTGATGAAATTGGGACTCGGAGTATGTGTCTAGTTTTAAGTGGTCCTCCCCCTGAAACGTAAGAGCGAGTGAGT
Organism: Lactifluus subvellereus; assembly: GCA_022496195.1. Classification (NCBI taxonomy): domain Eukaryota; kingdom Fungi; phylum Basidiomycota; class Agaricomycetes; order Russulales; family Russulaceae; genus Lactifluus; species Lactifluus subvellereus. The sequence continues at coordinate 72,289 of WTXC01000013.1, read as the reverse complement.
CCGACTGGATTACTAATTCCTGGGGACCACATTTAAGCAAAACCCCCTGGCAATCAGTGAGAGCAGTAGGCAGGCGGGATACGACGTAAAATGGAATAAAAACTAGGCCAATAATACTTGCGTCATCCTATTTCTGGGTACTTGAAAGCCGCTTTCAGGCGCATGGTGGAAAAGGGAAAATGGTCAGCTATCAGGTACCAGTACACCCTCAATGATTTTCTAGGGCTATGTGGGTGTGAGAAAGGACGTACGGAAGTTTTCTCATGAACCTGGTCCCACAGTATATCATCGCTTGGCCCCAAGCCGGAGCTCAAGACACGAGGTGGGACTGGACTAATCGTAAGACTGGCCTCGCTGCCCGAATAGGGATCAAGATGCTGCGTGGTCATCCCAACTCGGTTTTCCGAGATCGAGTTTTGGGTCTTACGGCAGCCGGCAAGGCCGATTTCGAACGCCAATCGCGAGAACCCATTTGTGCTTCCAGATAAGGGATCCACTGGACGTCTTGTTCGTAAGAGGGAAATACGCATAGAGATGTCCAATCTTGTTGATTTCGGATAACGGCAGCGGTCTGGGATGATGCGGAGATGTGGAAGCGGGGGGAAAACATGGAAATTGTATGGGTTCATAAGCTGTAAGCACAGTAGTCCGTGAAAAGGGAATAGGGCGGTTGTAGATACGATATGGGGAGAAAATGTCTGTAATAGATATAGGGTGAACCCGGATGGGAAAGATGCGCAAAGCTAAATGAGATACTGTACAACCACGATGAGACTGCACCCGAACGAGATTATCACGAATGCTTGCCGTCCCATGATCATCACCATCAATGATGACTCGGAGCCACAAGCGCTAGGACTGCCTCCCTCTCCCACCGCTACTGCTCCCGCCTACACTACCATTCTTCCTATCCTCTCCACCACCCAGCTGCGATCGCGCATCCGTATAAAGAGATAGCGATGACCCACTTGCTACCGTGCTGCTCACGGGCCGACCGCTCGACCGCAGTCCCCTGGGTACGGACAGTATGGAAGGATTAGGGCTATCCACCATGCTCGCCTGACGCGACGCGTATATTCCACCATCTAACGGTCTCAGATGCAGCTGCGGAATGCGCTCACCCACACCACCGGGCTTGAATCGCGCTGCCAAGCCTGGTGACAGGAACTCCCCATGCTCAGACGCTGGCACGTTGTGGTGGGCGGTAGGCCCGTCGGAATCGACGGTGTAGAACGTCTGCGACGACCTGGACGACGCGCTCGCGCTCTGCGTATTCCGGCTGAAGGAAGGGTAGTGCTGTATCGTGTGAAGGGAAGAAGACGCGGCGCTCGCCAGGGACGAGATACTGCACGGAATGCGCCAATGAGTGGCGTTTTTGGGATATGCAGCCAGGTTGTGGATGCCGGTGCGTGCGATTCCGTGCTTGTCGCCATTGGGGAGGGGACACGCTGAGGCAAGACATCCGTTGCCAAATCCTCCGGGAGTGGATCCATCGGCATGTGGGCGATGCGGGTGCGGGCATGCCGGAGGGGCTGTGGCGGTGGGGGTCGAAGGGACCGCGACAGTCCGGGTTCCAAGTCAGGAGACGGGGAGTGTGCCGAGAACGACTTAAATGGCGCAAAGCGCCGGGGAATGCGTAGCGAGTCTGTGTTGGAGTTGTGTGGTGGGCTCAATTGGGTGGTGGTGTCTGATAGAGCCGTAGTGGACCCTAAGCGGGAGGATCCGAATTCCGGGCTGGTGACTGGGTCGTGTTCGAGGAGCGGGACGGATGCGTCAGCGGAAATGGCGCGGTTGTGGATCTCTCGACGACTATGGGCTGTCGTCGAGGTACCCTCGCTCGACGTTGAACTCTCGGCAAGTTTAGGTCGGCACCTCGATGCCCTTCGCCGTGCGAACGGCACGATTACGAGGATGAGGGCGACAATAAAAATAAAACCCCCGATGCTAGCGACAACGATGATTGCGAGCTTGCTTTTGTTTGGTGACGATGATGTTGTGGGCGGCGTAGCAGTTTGCTAGCAGGAACGTGGCCTGATCAAATGACCATTGCAAAAATAGCCGGGAACTGACTCACTAACACCGCCCCGGTTGGTGTTGTAACACCGCTCATCCTTCTCCTTCAAATTTCCGTTCGGACAGTGGTGGGAGGCCTACCAAGGCTCAGAGGGAGTAGGGTGGGAGGAGACACGGATGCGATTGGATAAGGACTGTCACGGTGACGGATAACTAAGAGGGGCGAGGCTGTGGTGCCAAATGAACGTGATGTTGTTGTTGTGAGTAGAGTACGCCGAATCGAAGTTGGAAGTGGGCGCTTGACGGTCAGCCTTATTACTTTGCACGCACACGCACACGCAATGAGAGCAACTTATCTTATGGCACAGTAAAGACTCGGACTGCGGACTGGGCACACACTGGCAGTCGTGGGAGTACACGGAACCGAATTCAGCGGCCCGTTGAAGCCGGTGCGAGTCGACACTCAGCCGCCGACATGAGCTCTCTACACTCTTGCCGTTGGGACTGGTGTCGCTTCACAACAGCATCACATGAACACTTTGTCCAACATGTCATATCCGCACACATCGATAAGGCTGAGCCAGTCAAGAGGGAAGATATTAATCTTATTCGACACGTTGAGGAAGGTGCGTCGGGATACAGTAGTGAGCTACTCAACACACTGCTCATAGTATGCATTTTCTTAATTGTATAAACTTTCTTCACAGGTGGGGTATTGAGCATTGATGTGCCCACTAGCTCCCAACTTGAAGCTCCCCAACCCACTTCACAGTCTGTGGAATCAACAGTGAGTCTGGATTATAATTATTTGTTATCTCAGCTGCCTATCCTTCCTCCCCATTCCTAGCATTCTTCAAAGATGAACCATCTGCTCCTCCCTGAACCAGGAAAATCCCAAATGGACCACCGGGCGCTGTCATTTGCCTCTGGTTCTACCCGCATCGTCCCATTTTCTTCACAGAAGCAACTGACGAGTGGCTCTGAAAGCGTTCCGGGTGAGGTATGTCTTTTCTATAAATCTTAATCGTCCCGCTTCACAAAGTATCAACGTGCTTCAGGGACAAAGCCTAGGTATCTCACAACTTGAACTACAAACTCAGGCGGCATACAGGTCCCAGACTTTCGACTAGCATAGCCAATGTTGCTCCTGTCTGTCCCAGTATGTTTCCTGAATCCTATTGACTTCACTCAAGCCATACTGTACCTACGTTGTGGGCTTCAACGGAATGCCCCCCAGTATTGATGTGGATGCACATCAGAGCGACCGCTAAACTCCGTTGCGCCTGGGCCGTACAACGGGGAGCTTCAGATCCCACAGTTCCTTCGCGAGCGTAGCACCAGTTTGGATGCTTGGGCAAGAATCTACTCCGCTGTACCTGGGGCGGTAAGACAGACAGGCATCGCAACGTAAATATCGTGAACTTGTCCGGTTGTTGCTCGACCAGCTGATGTGATCCTACAGAAGGTGGACAACCGGAGGAGGAACAACGATGCGAGTTCGTTCCACAGGGCCCCGCGGTGCAGACAGCTTGGCATCGTTGGGTTGCTCTTTGTGCATGGTGTAGATAAGAGCGCCTACAGGACGAGAATCAAACTGCGCTGCATCTCGGCATGGAGGTCCAAGTACGGAAATCCGAGGTCGCATTTTGGCTACTTGGAAATTCGGCGGACGTGGATTCGATGTCATGGATAACCGATCATCGCTGATGAAGAACCTCGAAGTTGCGCGTTTGCTGTCTAAGTACGGTGCGGATGTGCATCATCGGGTGATCGGAAGGAGATAGTCAGACTGTGCGGGAGGTAGTGTCGAAGTGAGCTTATCGCGCGAGTGTGGGATTACAGTTAGAGCACTGCGCCGACGCCCTGAGGAACTATATCATAGATTTCCTAAGTAAGAAGTTATGAACACAGAGATGGGCCTAGTTGTTTTGCGTACCTTCGGTATCGTTGTGTTGAATGCGACCATTCTGTCTTTACCTATCGAATCATTCAATTCAGTGTTGTACAGTACATGTCAGCCTGACACCGGGTCCTGTCAGTGGCCGCTATACTAAATCAGGCAATGACGATGCGACTCCGATGCAATGCAAAGTTTGTTGTACGTGCTCACGTGGTTGACGTATCGACCAATGAGAATGTGTCTATCTCACGTGGCTAGACCACGTTTAAAGTCAGTCATCGCGTCCATGCGAAACCATTTCCTTTTTTTGTTTGAAATTGACAGGCCCCGAACGTTTCGAATTTACAGTATTTGTTCGCTTCGTTCTGACATGTGTCATACCTAGGTCATGACAACACTGGGGGGCCAGTTGCACTGAATCCCGTGAATCCCGTGTTTGCCATATTTTGGTTTAGGTTGTTTGTAAAGTAAACAGCGTTCCTGAGCAGAGTAGGATGAAATTCTGGAACAGCTGTAATTGATCTTCGCTACTCGATTCTGTCTGAGTATGCGCTACGTTATGATGAAGATTCGTCGCTTCTGTCTTGGAAGGCAATTTGCGCCGGAACTCGTATATAAGGACTAGCTGTAGGTTAGGACGCAACTGAAAGGCCCCATTTTTTGCAGATCGTCGTTGGAGCTCCTGGCCTTACCACATGTACTCGCTCGGTGCAGCTACCATAACCATATTGCTTCTCATTGGGGGTTACCAACTGTGGAGGCGCACTTGGCTTCCCCTGCCTCCTGGCCCCAAGGGTCTTCCTTTGATCGGAAATGTGCTGCAGTTGAGAGACAAGCGCTGGCTCCTTTCTCCAGGTTGTCTAGAAAGATACGGTGCGACAAGTCCTAGGCTTGCTGCTGTATATCTTGACCCTCGCTTATTTACAGGAGATATGATTTACATGACGGCGCTAGGACAATCGATGGTATTTCTCAATACGCAGAAGATAGCAGCCGACCTTCTGGACAGACGGTCATCGATTTATATGGAACGGCCACATTTCATCGTCGCCACCGAGTTTATCAACCGTGGGATGTCCATGTCCCTAGCTTCGCCGAGTGACCTGTAAGCCTTCCCTCACGTCTCTCTTCCCGCAGTCAGTTGAGCCTATACTTCTCTTCTAGATGGCGCCGCATGCGTAGAGCCTCATCAGATAGTTTCAGTAAAAATGCCGTCAGGAACTACCATACTATCCAATCAAAGGAGGCAGTTTTACTGGCCTGGAACATACTTTCCAAGCCTGCAGACGTCGACAAACAATTTCGCCGAACTGCCGCGTCGATGATCATGTCTGTCGTGTATGATCTACCTCCAGTTAAGAGTGACAATGATCCCAATGTGTCAAGAGTCAAGGAACATGTGGAAAGGCTGGTGGCCAGCACGACCCCAGGGGCACATTGGGTGGAGTTTTTCCCATGGATGAAATACATACCTAAGAGGTCCGTGTCCAGGTCGTCGGACCAAACCGGGGCAGTTTTCAGTGATGCTGATCGGTGGCGAGTGTATTTGCCTAACCAGGTTCGCAAAATGGAAGCGCGATGCGGAACGCTATCATCGGGAAACTAATGCCATGTATCTCGATCTATTCAGTAAAGTCCAGAACGATTTGGTTTGTTCGAGAGCTTCTCGGTCGACCTTATGAGCTGAGAGCATGATAACAGATGAATGGGATCGACCGTCCTAGCATGAGCGCGAATCTCATCAAACAGCAGGAGCATTTCGGTCTCTCAGACGTGGAAAGAGCTTGGACTGCTGGAGAAATGTTGTAAGTTTTATCGCACCCGCTGTCCACCATGCATTTAACTCACCGAAGAGTGCAGCACTGCCGCATCCGAAACAACGGCAGGTGCGCTGTCATGGTGGTGCCTCGCGATGCTCGCATATCCTCAGACGCAAGCTCGTGCCCAAGCAGAGCTCGATACAGTCGTCGGCCGCGGACGCCTCCCATCCTTCGCAGACCGCCCTCACCTCCCATACACACACGCGATGGTGAAAGAAGTGTTGCGATGGCGGCCTTCTCTTCCATTCGGCATCCCGCACGTAGCAACAGCAGACGATTGGTACGAGGGGACGTTTATTCCAAAGGGCACGATGTGCTTCCCAAATATATGGCAGTGCAATCACCAAGCGGAAGTATATGGCTCGGACGCGGATGAGTTTGACCCTGCGCGGTTCCTTGACGAGCATGGGCAGTTAGTTCCAGGGCCGTCAGATGCCAAAGAAGACGGTCATAGGACATATGGGTACGGACGACGGTCATGCATAGGCAAATACTTGGCGAACGACTCGTTGTTTATCGATATTGCAACCATGTTGTGGGCTATGAGATTTGAGCGGCAGAAGGATGCCAGTGGCAACGAAGTACCTGTGGACGTCGATACCTTGGTAGGCGATGGGCTGATCCCGTACGTTCATCTTACGTCTCAGAGCTTGTCCAGATGAGGTGTGCTGACTCGTTCGATGCAGCTGTCCTGCCCCGTATTCATGTCGAACCCTGGCTCGTTTCCCCGAAGCTGCCGCTATGCTAGCCGCAGCTCGTGAGCTCCAGGGGTAACGCGTCCGAGTCATGATGTATATGCTCATTTCAAGTTATGATGGGCCTCTGACCACACCAGCATTAGATCTCTCTACGCAGTTCTATCAATCGATGTCATGGTAGTTCAGAAAGGTTTTCTACTTCATTGCTAATATGTACTACAGTATCCGTGATCAGGACATCGGACAGGATCAGGCTTTCGGTCAGTCACTGGCATGCAGTGTCATAGGGGTAGTCAGCACATGCGTGTACGCTAGTTGGGAAATATAACAGATAGACTCGGATATGATAGTATTATTGTTGTGAATGATCCTGGAAAGGAGTGTAGCAGTAAGCGGGGTAAGTGAGCACTGAGCAGAAGTTGCGGGGATAAGAGGCATGCGTTTGATGGACGCAATCTCCTCCGTCACGATCGCAGTCACGGTGGGGCGCGACTCGGACGCGAGTGCCAACACACTCGGCACATATCGAGTATTTCCGAGGAATCCGGAATCCGATTAATAGGTATCAAGGTCGGGCCTTCCATATGCTTCCATGCCTGCAGATGAACTTGTCTCTCTTCTCGACAGTTAGTACTATGCCTGAGCGTTGCCTATCCAAGTATTGTTGCGACTAGTAGTAGTTGTTAATCCAGGTCGTGACTGCGGAAGGGTGACCCTGATAACCCGCTACTAGTACGGGTCTGACAAAGTCCTCTTTTCCTTCTCCCTTTACTCCGTCCGCGATTGATTTCACGACCTTCAGATCGATTCACACCTCGCACATCATATCAAGTCTGTCCGAGCATCCGCCGGATCATGGTGCGCGTCAGCCCAGTGGTCGTTCCCTCATGGTGCTGAAAGACATGCTCAACCTCCCTGGATAGTGCCACTAAGGCGTAATTTACATCATCGTGGATGCACTCAATGAATATCCCAACAAGTCTGGCATGCAATCTTCGCGAGAGGAGGTCCTGGTTGTCGTGAAGGAGCTCGCTCGCCTAAACCTTCCGAATCTGCATATACTATGTATCACTAGCCGTCCGGAGATTCAAGTTGACATCCGGCCCGGGGCCGATCTCGAGCTTTGGGACCTCAAGGTATTGTTTTATCAACTATATCAACCCAGTCGTTCATTCTGACCCAACGATGGGGAGATGGAAGGGGGAAGATAAGAAACGAGTGGTTAATACGCTGTCAGAAAAAGCTGACAGCATCTGATGTAAGATACCCCTCATTGAGATACGGAATCGTTTCTAAACCATCGCCTAGGTTTCGATTGGTTTCTTATCGTCGACTAGAAACCTTGCGCCGCAGTTTTCCTCCAACCATCCGGCGCACCCTCGACGGATTGCCCACAACTTTGGATGAAACCTACGAGCGGGCCTTGTTAGGAATTGATGAGGAAAAGCAGGAATACGCCGAACTTCTTTTTCAGTGCCCAGCGACGGTTCGGTTCACCCACTTTTCCTCGAAGAGCTCGCAGAAGCGATCGCGGTCCACTCGATACAGAAGGCCCCAAAGTGAACGCCAGTTAACGCCCAGAAGACATGAAGGGGCTATCCTCTCCGCATGTTCTAGTTTGATCGCAATTGGAGAAGTTAACGCCGGTTCCTAAGTCGTCCAATTTCCCCATTCTCTGAAAAGGAGTTCTTAACTTCTGAATGTCTCGCTACCACATCCTTCCCCAGCCTGCACATTCTATTCTCGCGAAAATTTGTCTGGGCGTCCTACTTCAGTTCGGTGCAGTGACCAGGCCGACAAAGATAGGATCAACAGCTTTCCTCTCGCCGAGTATTCTGCTCAGCACTGGGTAGAGCACACTCAGTTTGACGATATCTCATCCCACGTACGAAGCGAGATAGTGAGTCTCTTTGGCCCCGAGAGACCCCATTTTGCGGTGTGGGTCTGAATATACGACATAGACCCATCCAGGAAGACATCCATGCTAGGACCCACCCTACATCACCCAAGGCATCACCTCTTCGCTACGCGGCTGCGGTCTCTGAAGCCTGGCGGACACTTCGCCACCATACACACACAGGAGGTCAAAAGTAGAGACTGTAACCGGAGAACTCCCCTGCATCCGGCGTTGTATGGTGGTCACCTAGAAATGGCACAGTTCTTACTTGAATGTAGCGCCAGCACGAATGCCTGGAATGACAACGACTGGACACCGTTGCACATAGCATCGCAAAACGGACAACCCGAAGTCGTGCGGCTGTTACTTGACCATGGAATAGATGTAGATTTGCAGGCGAAGGACCGCCGACTCCGTTGCACATTGTGTTGTACAATGGAAACTTCCAAGTTATGCGTTCACTATTCGAACATGGCAGCGTGAACACATGAGACGACAAGGACCTCACCCTATTACACATAGCCATTCAGCGTGGGGATCTCGAGGCTACCCGCCTCTTACTTGGGTGTAACGCAAACGGGAGCGGACCAAGTATCACCAGACCCCATTGCACCCGGCGTCGGGAGAGGGCGAGCTCGAGTTTGCATGTTTACTTCTCCAGCGCGTAGCGGGCATGAATGCCCGAGGTTACCTAGAAAGGACCCCATTACATATGGCATTGAGAAATGGGAAGCTGGAGGTCGCGGGTCTATTGCTGAACAAAGAGTGGGCGTAAAAGCCCTTGTCTACGATGACGGAACTCCACTATATATGGCGTTAGAAACCGGGGAGCTAGCGCTTGATGCCCAAGTATGGAGCAACGTGAATGCCATTGACTACAAGGACGGGACTCTACTTCACATGGTTTGTGGAGCCAGGAAGCTCGAGATTACGCATTTCCTGCCCGAGCACGGAGCGGGCCCAATTTCCCGAGGCTAGCGAGGTCAGAGTTTATTGCATCTAGAATTGGAAAATGGCACCTGAAAAGGGCAATTTAACACCACGCGTTTACTGCTTGAGCATGGGGCGGGGGTAAATACCTGGGGTGAACTGGACAAGACTCTGTTGCACATTACCTTGGAGAATGGGGCGGATCACGCGCTTGCTGCTTGAACACGGAGAAGACGTGAATATGCGAGGCACCCGTGTCAGGATCGCGTTGCATGCTGCATCAGAACTCGATATTGCGCGTTTACTGTTTCAACACGGAGCAGACGTCAATATCCGAGGCAACCTGAACAGGAAGGATTCCATTACACGTGGCGTCCGGACATGGGCACCTGGAGATTGCGCGTCTACTGCTTGGGCAGGGAGCGGATGTGGCGGGCGGCGGCCACTGAATGCCAGAGACCACCGAGACAGGACTCCCCTGGTGTCAGGAAGCGGGAAGATGGATATCATCGCGCGTTTACTGGTTGAGCAGGAAGCAGACGTGAAGGCCCGAGACGACTGCAGCAGGGCTCCACTATATTTGGCGTTGGGAAATGGGAAGCTGGATATTGCGTGTCTACTGCTTGAGTGCGGAACAGACGTGACTGTCCGGGGCCTGGGGACGGGACCGCCTTACACATGGCATCAGCCAGCGGGAGCTCGAGATTATGTCTTTACTGCTCGAGCATGGAGCAGACGTGAATGCCGGGGGCTACAACGACAGGACTCCGTTGTACGTGGAGGTGGGAAACGGGGAACCCGAGATTGTGCATTTATTGCTTGGGCACGGAGCGGACATGAATTCCCAGGACCGCCAGGACAGTGACCATTACACATGGCAACGAAGGACGGAAAGCTCGAGATCGCGCATCTACTGCTTGGGTACGCCGCGGACGTAGATGTCCGGGACGGACAAGATTCGACTCTGCTGCATCATGATGCAACCTCAGGGTAGTAGTATTCGAACTTGTCAAGTTGGTCCTTGAACGCGGCGCGCGCAGATCCCAACGCGCAGACGAAGGACAACATGACTCCTCTGTACATGGCCTCTGTGGGCAGAGGGCTCATCGACGTTGCCCGGCTTCCCTTTGGGTATGGTGTGGATCTCAACGCCCAGGACGAGCACTGCTGGACTCCGCGACATTTCACAGTTGAGTACTTCAAGCCTGAGGTCGTGCTTTGGCTGCTCGGGCACATTGCGGACGTGGATTTGCGGGATGGAGATGGCTGCATGCCGCTTCACACAGCGTCATTGAAGGGGCACGTCGAGGTTGTGCGTTCGCTGTTTGACCGCGATGCGGATGTACATGTTCGGGTTAGGAACATCTAAACACCGTTCCAGTTAGCATCTGCAGGGAAACACTCTAGTGTTATGCGATTGCTGTTGGAGAGCAACGCAGTGGGAGAGGACGCTGACTCGGAGGAGGAATCGTCATAGAGACTAATACACTATAGCCAGTTACGAAATAATGTACGTACTGGTTTGTACGATCTCAACGCTATGGTGGTAAAGTTTGAGAGCCACCGCTGTTATCATGGCCATGGGCACAGGGGAAAAGGAGTCTGGGAGTTACGGCGACGACCAGTATTCATCAATGTGCCATTACTCTGGCCCAGTTCATTCGAAGTGTAGCTGTTGTCAGTCAACCCAGACTACCTGGTAGGACCGGCAGCCCCCTCACTCCCACCGACCGCCCTCGAGGCGGCCTTGCATGTGGTGATGATGGACATATACAACGTGTTGTTACCGACTGCGTCGGCCCTCTGTTTCATTGATGTATCTTGCGCCGGGGCCGCGCTCCCCATGTGCAGACGAAAGAATATAAACAGCGAAAATCGTACATCGACATCCATACGGGTACATATAGCAAATAATGTATAAATGATCGCGTTAGTGCCACCTATGCCTGTGGTATTTCAGGCGTATACCTGCTCACGGAAGCCGGGTAAAATCTGCGCACTGCGAAACGAGTGGTCGTCCTCGCGCGCGCCATCGGTGCGCTGCCATTTCTGCTTGGCGACCGTCCAGGCTAGTCGAAGAGAGCGTGCTGTCAGAGACAATGGCAATGGGACCCACCCTCAACTGTCGGCACGGGGTTACCGCTCTTCTCGAATTCGTTCTGCGTGAAGCCTTCGCGCTGCAGTACCGGAGACTCCGCGATCGATGGTTCAGGATGACGTCACTGTGGGGGCTGTAGCAAGGCGCAGGATAAAATGAGTGTGACAGTCCTATGTAGCACCGACCAGTGGGGCTTGATTGCACACCGGGAAAAGTAGAGCAGCCCGAGCCGGTCTACATGTTGATCCTTCGGAGGCGCGACAATACTGAGGGCGGAGATTCGCTAAACATAAGATAATCGTTCGGGGGTAGGTCGAGTCCGTACCGGTGGATGGTGCTCCTGATGTAGCCACCGGTCAAAAATGAGATGGCGCCACAGGCGTTGACGGCAAGTGTGGCATCCTCCGGCTTGACCCACTTCCACCCATTGTGGATCGGATCGTGGATCTGCGGCGTTGCAATGGGCTGGCGGAAGAGCAGCGTGAAGCTGCCGAGATTTGCGAGCAGGACATGATTAACGAGTACGTCCGAGTTGGCCAAAGAGCGCGTACCAGTGTGGCCGTGGATCCAATTATTGCCAGTGGGGGCGTTCTCCTCTGGAGTGTACTTGGTGTACTTCATATACCGGAGGTGGTCTTCGCTCTTCACCTCGTACTTGTGTATGTTACGGAAGTAATCCTCAGGGAGCTTGAGGACAATAGCGAGAAGGGTGTGAAGGGGGTCCAAAAACTTCCGTGTGAAGGAACTGTGGTGGGAAGCGGTGTATACGACGAAAGATTGGAAACAGATCAACGACTTGAGAAATGACACACCCCGAATTTCTCAATCTCCTCAATGTTTTCTTGAATAAGGCTCTAGGGGTGGTTATGCTTGAAGCGCCCGTTGAACTCTGCAGAAACAGATTGTGGTAAGGAGAAACTTCAAGCTGGGTTGTCTCAAATACTCGGGATGTAGATCTCCATGTGATCCCTGATACCCGCCTTGTGTCAAGGCTGTGAGCAACAAGTGAGTCTGTGAAAAAGTGCTGCACGTAAGTTCGTACACGCGACGGCCAGCGGGAACATAGCCATTAAATTGACCCTGATCTAAGATGGCCGCGCATATAAGGTGATGATCATGATTGTCAATCACTGTCGAGGGACGTCACGGTACCTAAGCCCTGATGGACGTACTTGAGCCATTCTTCCAAAGGAGGCTCATAGAACACTCTGCCGATAGCGAATTGGCGATTGACTGCCTCGGCCCTTGTGAGACGTTGAAGTTCTTGACGTAGGAGCTGGGCGAGCTCCTGCTTACCCCTTGGAGTGCCGTAGTTGGAAAGGTCGAGAGTGATGAGCTCGGCCCAGTCAAGATTTTCCTAAAGAAAACGATGAGCAAAAGAATTTGGCCCAGCGATAATTTCACCTTTGTCTCTGGGACGAACGTGTACGAATGTGCAAATTTTGTGTGTCAGTGACAAATTGAACGTTCAAAACTGGACTGATGAAATGGCGACCAGCAGAACGGACTGGCGAGGGCTACTTGGCCGGGCATTGGCAGTGATTAAGTTCATATAAAGTCGACATATTCTTCCGTCTGCTTCCGCCGATTCGGCATTGCGCTTCGCGATGGCGTTTCGCATTCAATTACCATTACATACGTCTTCAGGGCGTGGTCCCTCTCCGTACTGTATCTCTAAATATGAAATCAAACCCATTTATAGCGGTCACCGATAAACCTCTCAGTTTGCCAGTGGTCATCACTGTAGCTATATCTTGCTTTCCTGACGGTGTTTCTTATCTACATCTCATAGAAACCGTCCTTAAAATTGCTTTAGACAAGAGAACCCAACTATCTTTGGCTCAGTACCACTTATCATTCTGAGGCTGTCATTTCCACTTTAGTGCCATGCTCTTCCCGAAAGGTACGGTGACGATACGCATCAGCTGGCCTCTCCAAAACTTTTGAAAACCAGGCTTCAATCTTGGCCTCCATCATCGACAGGTCCCTCCTGGTGACAACCCAGCTTATCGGTATTCACGCTTAGACAGTATAGATAACCCCAAGCAAGGGCCCCGTCCTTGGTCAAGTTACATCTGGTACGCCTTCGTTAAGTTCACTTGTAACTTGTCACTAACACCCAAAGCAGGGATACATGGGACAAGCCACCGGAGGAGCGCGAGTTCCTAAATCGACTGGATGCCTGTCTTACCACGTATGCGGCCCTCTCCTATTTCAGCAAATACCTGGACCAGAAGAACGTCACTGTGAGTATTCGTTTATTCCAGGCTTGTTCAAGCAGGCTTAATAAATACATTATAGAATGCCTACGTGTCTGGGATGAAAGAAGAGTACTTTATGGCCTTATTGTGGATCGTTTCTCTTCTCACGTAATCGCGGCTAGCCTTGGCCTTCATGACAACCAACTCAATTATATCACAACTTCATGGACAGTAGGATATATTATTGGGCAAATTCCATCGAAGTGAGAAACATTTTGGTACTTCTCCAATTCATCCCACAAAGTACGTAGCATGTTAATTACGCGCATTCGACCATCACTATGGGTAAGTTGACTATCTCGTCGACCTTCTATACCTATTCATCCCATCCTCAGATTCCTACGATGGAATTGATATGGAGCTGCCTCACTTTGTGTCTTGCTGTGAGTAAGAACTTTTCGACCCTCTGCGCAATCCGTTTCCTAGTCGGGTTGGCGGAGTCAACCTTCTATCCCGCCATCCAGGTGAGTCCAGTACCTGGGAACACCCCTAGGTACTATAGGCTCAAAGTCAACATCGGGCACAGTACGTTATTGGCAGCTGGTACAAGAAAGAAGAGCTGGGGAAGAGGTCTTGCATATTCCAGGTATATGAAGTGCCCACTTCTGACCTTTCTGCACTGGTGACCCATACTCCTGCAGACAGCTAGCGCTGTAGGATCCATGACTAGTGGGATTTTGCAGGCGGTGAGTTCAAATAAAACCGTCGTCACCAACCATGCTCACTTGTGTTATTTTATTGGCAGGGCGTCTACAATGGTCTCAATGGTAAGGGTGGCCTTGCGGGATGGAAATGTGACTCGAGTTATTCTCTGCCTGCCTCCAGAAACAATCTGAGCTGATTTCCCTCAAGGATGTTTATTATCGATGCTGTCATCACCATCCCCATCGCCTTACTCGGTTACTTCATCATGCCGGATCTGCCCTCGAGAGCCAAGCCGTCCAGCGTCTTCACCCAGGAGCAGCTCGTCATTGCCCAGAGGCGTATGGATTCTGCAGGAAGGAAACCTCCCGCGAAGTTCACCAAGGAGAAGGTGCAACCTGCGTTCTGACAAAGCTAATGTTTGCAGCGTTGAACGATGCATAATGGTACAGGTTCTCGGCTTCTTCTCCACGTGGCATATTTACACGCTTGTGCCGCGTTAGTCCTCCGGATGACCGCCGTTACCCTGACACTAACTCCCAATTTCTGATCAGTTTACGTCTTTGTAGAGTCTTACCTATTCGTTGAGATCTGACGTTCAGTTGATGGTACCTTCAGTTTAATAATGGCAACGGCGGCGAGACCTCCATGATTTTCTGGTCAGTACTTCTCAGGTTACCACGGTAATATCCGCTCAATGGATGTTGCAGGCTCGAGAGTTTCAACAAGCCTGGGCACATTGTCTACACCATTGGGCAGATTAATGTCTATCCCTTCGGCATATATTCCCTAGAGATTGTGACTGGCAAGCCTAAGCCTTGTCTCGGTGGCCGCAGAGGACTAATGCTAGTGCGCAGCTCTGATATATGCTTGGTGGAGTGACGCAGTTGTAGCTCGCTGGCCACCAATACTATTTGCCGGCGTAAGTCGAGACCGTCTCGTCGTCCTGGATGCGCTCGCTCATGCTTTGTAGACATGGTCTATAATTACCTATGTCGTTCTTGCAGCAACGCCCGTATACACTCACATTGCCCGGTACGTTACAGCTCAATATCCCTGCATCCCGAACATGTTCACCTTGCTGCATCTAGTCGATGGACCTTCTACTACTTCGTCAGAGCACATTCCATCTCTCTTTGAGTCTGTCTTGAACTGAAACCCTAGACTGGTTGTATGGGAGGTTTGCCTGGCTGGATTATGGCATGGGTCAACGAGCTCAATAGCCATGACAACGAGAGTACGTGCCCCTCCCCCCGCTTTTTTCAAGTATGGTGAAGTTGACAATGTCTGCCAGAACGCGCTTTCGTCATCGCATCTTGTAACATGTGGTCATACGTGGTTCAAGCCTGGTTGCCTATGTCAGCGACTTTTCACCTTCCATGCCATCACTATTCGATCTAACCATCGACCGACTCCAAGTGTCATATTCCCTCAGGTAGAACAACCCCGGTAAGTGTCCGTGCACATTATCCTAAGCGAGAGCTCATACCATGCGCTACTGCGGGGTGCTCAAGGGCAACATCGCGACAGCCTGTATCAATTTCGCGATGAGTAAGTAAAACCCCTCAACCATTCTTCATTCTATCATTTTAATGTTGATGCATTGCGCCGTATTTATAGTCGTAATGGCCATGATAACTCTGTACTTTGAGCGCCGCGACCAGCATCGCGCAGAGCTGGGTGGGGGTGAGATGACCGATGATGTTATGGAAGACGATGCTGAGAGTGTGAAGAGCATCGAGTTGTTGTAGCAGGCGGGCGGAGGCTAAGGTTTTCCGGGTCTCTTATTTTTTAGAGCCCCTTTTTAGAGCCCCTCTGTAGCATGTGTATAGAACCGTGAATCCTGTGACTCAGTATGAAAATGGTAGGAATCACCGTTTGTGGGTGGTCAGAACCACTTCCCATGGAGAGACAGCGGAGAAGCTTGCGACTGCGACTGTGGTCGTTCCAAAATGTGACTTTGCTGCCTGTGCGGTGGAATTTACTGATTGAGAATTTCAGCCCAAAAACGTATTGTCGTGGCCACTGGTACCCTTCCCTGCGGCTTCTTTGGGTTATTTCCCGCTTTGTCGCCCAACAGTCTTATGCCACTCGACATTTGTGACCTATCAGGTTTTAATGCCGAAGATGGTATAAAATCGACGGCTCCCAGCCCCAGGAAGTTGTAAAGTGTCCATTTCAAGGTATCTCATATTTTTAGGGAATGGCTTACTACTATCCGAACCTGACGCTGTCGTCCTACTCTTCCGCACAGTCACGGCGCGGGATGACTCACAACGTTGACGATCTCTCCACCCAGCCCGAAGGCGTCAACATCTACGGGGCACGGCGCGGCGTAGCCTCGAATCAAGGGAGCGCCTTCTGGTCAACGCTCAACCCGCTGAATCTGGGTGAGCGTATCAAGAATGGCTTGTGCGGCCCCCTGCAACCACCCGACGCCTCAACCAGCTCTCGCCCCTGCTCTCCCGGAGGCGCACCCACGCTTGGGCACATGCTCGAAGACCAGCAAGCGTTCTCCCCGATCGGTGCAAGCGCAGGCGCGCGGCTCTGCTTGTCACAAACGCTTCCCAACGCACCTCCCCAGACCGTCATCTGGGCATGTCCCCAGCCCGCGTGGGGAAAGTGGCCCTGCCAGTCCTTTGAGTATTGCATCTCCGTCCTGACGGAGCCTGAGGCGCGCGCGCTCTACCTGTTCACCCCTTCGCCACTCCCGCCTGTATATGAGTGCACGCTGGACGGCGTGGTGCATCTCTGGCTCGTCGTGCCCAGCTGTCCGAGTGTGGATGGGCTGATGCGACTGAGCGAGGGGCAGCTGCGTGCAGCGGTGGAGTTTTACGAGCGAACCGTTCCGACAGCCGCGACGTGCGGTGCTGGACCGGTGCTGTTGGCGTGTGCCTACGGGCATGAGGTGGACACCGTCGGACTCGCTGTCCTGCTGCTGGCGTGCCACTGCCGCGACTACGACTGTGGGCCCCGACGCGGTGAGGATGGTGTCAGGTATGGAGGGTTTGGTCCCGCGTACCGCGCATCGTGGCTGATCGATGACGATCCCGACGTGTCGTACATCTGGAAGGGCTTGCTGATGTGGCGGGATGTGGAGCGCGTGGAGGAAGTGCTGCGTTCGGGCATGAATCTTTGGAGTACCGGTTGCGGGGCGGAGGCGCTGTAGATCAGCACGTTGTGAGATTCTATATTGGAATGTGGGAGTGCATGCGTCTAATCGTACTCTACGAGTTTAATCACAGGAATTTCGGCACCTTCAGTGACCAATAAAAGTTTCGACAACTGTATGAAAGCAAAATTGCCAGGGGTGCGACGCTGTCATGTGCTACTGTACTTTAAAGGCGTAAGCGTGTTTCTAAGAGCACCGCGACAGCCGTACTGACCACGAGCTCGGAGTCGAAGAGACTAAACCGGTGGAGTGCACGGCTGATGGATCGGACGCAATCTCTGAGCGTTGAAAATAGAGCGAGAATTATTAGTTAAGGCCCGGCGGTGAACCGGCATCTGTGTGCAATACTGTAGTGACTGTAAGGAGAATATGTGGCGGGGGGGCTCCTTGAACCGCTACCACCACCATGGTACGGATTCCCACGGTATCAGCCAGGGCAAGGATTGATGAGGAACGTCCTCACCATCGAAACACCATCGGCCCCCCCCACGAGTCATACCAACTCACACCGTCCCATCATGGACACCCGCCCACCGGCGACAATCTTAATTATCATATACCATACAACCCATGTACCTTACCAATCCCCCCGTGAAATACAGACTAGTAAACTTCCACGACCGCATCCCCCCAGACCTACTGACCCACCAACGGCACCAACTCCTTGACGCCCCACCACCACAACCGCTGACCCTGCCAGAACAACCAAATCCTAATCCACCACAATGCCACCAAGGTACCTGACAAGACCAGCGATGAAAGACCACCCACGCGAGCGCATCGACAAAGGCGCTGGGCCTGACTACCCTCTATTGTTCAATGCCACACACACACGCACACGCATACACACCTGTACCCCCCCTCTCACCAGGTCGATCAACAGATGGCACCACACCATCAACGCACGTCTCACCGATGACAAGATACTCGCCACAAAAATCAAACGGGACAATCCGGACAAGAAGTCCGCCCAGACAGTCAAAAGTACTTGGGAACATGTCCTTAGAAACAACACGGACCTCCCAGATGACTGGATCACCAGTCGAGAGGTTTTAGTGGGTAGGAGGACACGACACACCTTGCCCCCGTAGACGCGTGCCCTGAGTCCCACACTATCCCCCAATGGGGATGTGCATAAGCGCATTTTACCTCAACCGGTCTCATCGGTCCGGCTACAGCGTGTTAGGCAGGGTTGATCCTGGCAATCTCCCGCTGCCTAACATTTATTTCGGTAGATAGCGGTACATAGCTAACTACCAAAATAAACGCTTTCCAAAAAAAAAGAGAATATGTGGCGGACTTGGATACGCGGGTAAGAAGGCTATAGTACTGTACTGTACTGTACTGTACTTCCCCGCGCACTGGCAACTAAAACTCCCGTCTTCCTCATCATTTAGCTTCACACCGCGGAGTTTGCTAGTCAGAAGGAATGGAACCATACCATACACGTGCCGTGCACGGCCCGGGATATGCCCCAAGAGTTAAAATTACAACGGTACCGTAACTGTAGTCCTCATTCAACTCCACACCTAGGCTCTGCGAGGACACAAGAGATTGCATATGCATTCGACTCCCTGACGAATTCATCATCGGATGGGGAGCAGCATTAGACTCATTGAACCAAACTATCTCTTTACTATATCTCTTTCTAGATTTACGTACACTGACGGCTCGAAGTTCAGGAGTCTCATGACTTCTCGTATTGGGCCCTTCAGACGTGTTTCATACGGTCACTATTTTCCCTCCAAGTTCAGAGTACAGAACTTCCGTGGATGCCTTCTGGCGAGAGCACCGTCGCTGATTCTTGAAGTGGTTAGATATGAGGAACGCAACATCTAGATATGGGAAGGATGGCGTAAAGTGAGCGACAAGAGCACCGGACATGACGGCGGGAACTGACCGAGAGACTGTTCGAAATTCAAACGGGGGTCGCAGAAACTCTAAGAACGCCAGAGAGGTGGGAGATGAGTAAGTGAAATGAAGAGGCTCCAGTTATGCAAACCTGGTAGCGAAGGCCAAGCTGCTCCTCGCTGAGCTCCATGCTCCCGCCCAGGCACTCAGTCACGCTGTAGCCCTCCTCGTTGAATTCACCCGTAAATTCGAGACTGATACCACCGAGCTGCGATCCACACTCGGTGTGGATGCGGAGGCACGAGGTCAGCTCGCTGATGATAGTACCAAAGTGGCGCGTCTTCAGACCGGTCGACGATACGAGGGTGCTGAGTGGTGCATGCTACCGTTAGCACTTTGTGCGATATTCAAGTCGGGTTCTGTGTATACTCACTTCCCGTGCATCGGGTCGCAGACCCAGATGACAGGATGTCCGGATGCTCGGACAGCCTTGATATGATGTGCGAGGTGCGAATCGATCTGAAGGTCGTGAAATCAATCGCGGACGGAGTAAAGGGAGAAGGAAAAGAGGACTTTGTCAGACCCGTAGCGGGTTATCAGGGTTACCCTTCCGCAGTCACGGTCTGGATTAACAACTATGGGCCCGATTAGACCTGGATGGGCAACGCTCAGGCGTAGTACTAACTGTCGAGAAGAGAGACAAGTTCATCTGCAGCCATGGAAGGCCCGACCTTGATACCTATCGGATTCCGGATTCCTCGGAAATACTCGACATGTGCACCGTCTAGCTGCCTAGTTCTGTCCCCCACCCAGAGGAAGTGCGCGGAGGTGTTATAGTATTTCTCAGGTGTCGGTGTCCCGAGCTCGCGAGAAACGGCCGAATCCGGTATTGGGTATCTCCGAGTCATGGCTTCCTCGTAATGGAGTAAGAGACCTTCGTGGCTAACGCAGCGTTAACGACAGCCTTTCGTGAGTCATACGAGGGTACCTCGTGAATAGATCAGCCTCTCCAAGGACACCTCGGCCTCCGCCGCGCTCGTAGCTCTGCGCTTCTCGACCGGAGTCCAAGCCAATCGTCCGAGTAAAATCGAGAGCATCCGCAAGCCCTTCTGAAATGGATGCGTATTCCGCTCTGTCCATGCATGTCGGCGAAGTAAAGCAAATGTATGTGTCTGCATCACCACGCACCTCAGGGCCGGCGATCGCACATGGGACAATGACCAGTCCCGCGGGTGATGCAGGGAACCGAATCCGGAGGTGAGAAGAGCTCTGATATGGTTCAGAGTTGCTGCGGAGTGGAAGTACGCGCTACATTGGCTCAGGAGCCGCTCGACGAACAGAGAGTATGATAGAGGAAGACGCACTTCAGCAATCTTTCTGGATCCGGGGTCCGCTCATCGTGGTGAAAGCTTGTTAAAGGGATCAGGGAGGCGTATGGAGCATGCGCAATTGCATTACCCGTTCACATTGTCACCCCTGTTGAAAGTCGGTCTGCAAGAAGTACAGAGGAATAGCGAGAAGGGCCTTACCGGAAGATCATAACGTCACGACCTCCAACTCTTTCAGTTGCACTACTCCTCGGCTTAGCGTATTGACCGGCAATCCGTCCGATGCGGACCTGTCTCAAGGATCAGCAAGGACTTGGGGGTTAATTATTCGAAGCTGCGGCATGATGGGACTCACGACGGGGAGACGAGCGCCCCAGATCAAAATGAGAGAAAATGACAGTATGAGCCCTACTTTGGCGGAAATGTTCTCCTGCAGTGGAGGGAATCGCCAGCCCAGATGAGAGGATGTGCGGATCGCGAACGAGAGGAACGAACTTGGGTACAAGCTTCAAAGCTCTCCGCGCAATCACCGGCGTGTAAGAGGAATGCTTCATTTTTTTGTACGAAGCTCAATTGATGCCGAAGTCGCTCTATCTAGGAGGAAATTCGCGCTGAGCTCGGGTCAGCGCCGAGAGGAAAAACGGTTCCGAGTGCACCTCAGACGGGGTTACGAGGGGAGGCAGGGCTTTGATTTTGCCTAGGACACTGCGCAAAGAAAGCACAATATCTAATGAATACTGGCGAATGATTTCATGGCTTTGTGTCGAACCTGGCGAGATGAACCTCGTCTGGATAATCGACGGTCTGGAGAGGTAAATGGCTACTGAGTGAGACAAGGTGATGCCTGAAAAGTCAAGCCCAAACGCACCTGGGCGGCTTTTTTGCTTTTCCATGATGTCGTTGTCCAATCATCAGGGGCCATCTTGAGATAAAATGTGATCACTGGTCGTCGTTTGGGGCCGAACGAAGGGTCGCGTCTTGAAAGGAAGATAACTCAATCATTACTAACCTTGATCAGGACATCGGTAGCATCAGGCTCGGACACTTCGCATTTCTCGCCTTGGCGAAGAAAAGACGCTGTTTGTCACGCCTGCTGATGCCCCGTTGGAGTTTCTATGTCCGCCCACTGGACTCGGTACAGTAGGATCCATTATCTCACGCGTCCTCGAGCTCCTATGAAACGCATACGCATAGACCCACCAACTCTTACTATTTCCTTAACATTGACAATACGATAATGTAACTAATCTGCACGCGTATATTGACTACCTCTGTCACGGTGACACTACCAAAAGCCTGATCCTGTCCGATGTCCTGATCCCGGATACTAGTATTGGCAATGGACTAGAAAACCTTTCTGAATTACCGTGACATCGATCTATAGAACTACGTGGAGATATCTAATGCTGGTGTGGTCAAAGGCCCATCATAAATGAGCATATACATCATGACTCGGACGCGTTACCCCTGGAGCTCACGAGCTGCGACTAGCATAGCGGCAGCTTCGGGGAAACGAGCCAGGGTTCGATATGAGTACGGGGTAGGACAGCTGTGCATCGACCGAGTCAGCACATCTCATTTGGACAAGCTCTGAGGCGGTAACATGG
Organism: Lactifluus subvellereus; assembly: GCA_022496195.1. Classification (NCBI taxonomy): domain Eukaryota; kingdom Fungi; phylum Basidiomycota; class Agaricomycetes; order Russulales; family Russulaceae; genus Lactifluus; species Lactifluus subvellereus. Next base: position 50,072 of record WTXC01000013.1, on the reverse strand, counting down.
ACGTACGGGATCAGCCCATCGCCTACCAAGGTATCGACGTCCACAGGTACTTCGTTGCCACTGGCATCCTTCTGGCGCTCGAATCTCATAGCCCACAGCATGGTCGCAATATCGATAAACAATGAGTCGTTCGCCAAGTATTTGCCTATGCATGACCGTCGTCCGTACCCATATGTCCTATGACCGTCTTCTTTGGCATCTGACGGCCCCGGTGTTAACTGCCCATGCTCGTCAAGGAATCGCGCAGGGTTGAATTCATCCGCGTCCGAGCCATATACTTCCACTTGGTGATTGCACTGCCATATATTTGGGAAGCACATCGTACCCTTTGGAATAAACACCCCCTCGTACCAATCGTCTGCTGTTGCCACGTGCAGGACGCCGAATGGAAGAGAAGGCCGCCATCGCAATACTTCTTTCACCATCGCGTGGGTGTATGGGAGGTGAGGGCGGTCTGCGAAGGATGGGAGGCGTCCGTGGCCGACGACTGTATCGAGCTCTGCTTGGGCACGAGCTTGCGTCTGAGGATATGCGAGCATCGCGAGGCACCACCATGACAGCGCACCTGCCGTTGTTTCGGATGCGGCAGTGCTGCACTCTTCGTGAGTTAAATGCATGGTGGACAGCGGGTGCGATAAACTTACAACATTTCTCCAGCCGTCCAAACTCTTTCCACGTCTGATAGACCGAAATGCTCCTGCTGTTTGATGAGATTCGCGCTCATGCTAGGACGGTCGATCCCATTCATCTGTTATCATACTCTCAGTTCATAAGGTCGACCCAGAAGCTCTTGAACAAACCAGATCGTTCTGGACCCTACTGAATAGATCGAAATACATGGCATTAGTTTCCCGATGATAGCGTTCCGCATCGCGCTTCCATTTTGCGAACCTGGTTAGGCAAATACACTCGCCGCCGATCAGCATTAATGAAAACTGCCCCGGTTTGGTCCGACGACCTGGACACGGACCTCTTAGGTATGTATTTCATCCATGGGAAAAACTCCACCCAATGTGCCCCTGGGGTCGTGCTGGCCACCAACCTCTCCATATATTCCTTGACTCTTGACACATTGGGATCATTGTCACTCTCAACCGGAGGTAGATCATACACGACAGACAGGATGACTGACGCGGCAGTTCGGCGAAATTGTTTGTCGACGTCTGCAGGCTTGGAAAGTATGTTCCAGGCCAGTAAAACGGCCTCCTTTGTTTGAATACCGTGGTAGTTCCTGACGGCATTTTTACTGAAACTATCTGATGAGGCCCTACGCATGCGGCGCCATCTAGAAGAAGACAAGCATAAGCTCAACTGACTGCAGGAAGGAGACGAGGGAGGGCTTACAGGTCACTCGGCGAAGTTATGGATATGACCATCCCACGGGTAATAAATTCGCTGGCGACGATGAAATGCGGCCGTTCCATATAGATCGATGACCGCCTGTCCAGAAGGTCGGCTGCTATCCTCTGCGTATTGAGAAATACCATCGATTGTCCTAGCGCCGTCATGTAAATCATATCTCCTGTCAAGGAACGAGGGTCAAGATAGACAGCAGCAAGCCTAGGACTTGTCGCACCGTATTTTTCTAGACAACCTGGAGAAAGGAGCCAGCGCTTGTCTCTCAACTGCAGCACATTTCCGATCAAAGGAAGACCCTTGGGGCCAGGAGGCAGGGGAAGCCAAGTGCGCCTCCACAGTTGGTAACCTCCAATGAGAATCAATATGGTTATGGTAGCTGCACCGAGCGAGTACATGTGGTAAGGCCCGGAGCTCCAGCGACGATCTGCAAAAAATGAAGCGGGATCAGAGGCAACATCGTGGGAAGCAACTCGGTTGGGCAGCATTCTCGTCGCGTCCGCGTCTTAGGGACCTAGCCTACAGCTAGTCCTTATATATGAGTTCCAGCGCAAATTGCCTTCCAAGACAGAAGTGACGAATCTTCATCATAACGTAGCGCGTACTCAGACAGAACCGAGTAGGGAAGATCAATTAAGAGTACTATTTAAATTGTAACTGTTGTGTTGGCGGTCCAATGTGAGACTCGCAAGTTCGGGGCTCACGGACCGTTCCACAGCCGAGTGCCGCCGCGATACTTCCGTATCTTGAGCACCCACAAACGAGCGTCACATCCCAGTTCTGTGCGTCTGTGGCACGAAGATTGCAATCCTACGTCGCCGCTGGGTACCCCGAGTGTCTGGATCGGTGCCCCTGTCGGTCTTCCCTACAGTACACTTCTAGTCTCACCTGTGGCAGGTCTAGACCCAGGTCCAGGACAATCACTCTACTTGCTAGTTTCGTCTTGTATTAAGTGCTGGCATCGACCTTAGAAAGCAGCTCTACAGGTAGCTCAGAGTTCATCTCCCAGGTTTGTATAGGCCATTTGTTCTCCTGTTATTCGCATAAGCTGAGCTGACCTCCCCGGCGAGTGATGTCCTCGCACCAAGATGCCGGATGATGATGTGAACTGCCAGAAGACGTTGCATCCGTGCTGACGCAGATGGAGCTCAAGGACGCGCACGGCCTTAGCAGAGGTGTACCTTTCGCGAACTGCGAGACAACGGCCTGGCTCTCGCGACTCGCCGTCATGAGATTCTCGTCAGAGTCCAGGCCATGAATGGGCGACGGGTTCCAGTACTGGCCGTCGTGCAGTGGCGTTAATAGGCACCCGAGGTGTTCATTCCTCGGTTCTTATGTACTGTATGTGTATATTTGATTATGTTGTAAGGACGCCCAGCCCAGACATGGTTACCATAACTGGTAAGGCGCGCGCTAGTCATCACCTCTGTTGAACAGCCAACAGCAGCAATTGCAAGAGTAAATGATGCTCCGTCTCACTGGCACTAGTACCTTGCATTGTCACCGGCATCTCTGTAGTCTTATCATCACCTCTACAACTCGTCCACCATCTCTCTCTTTCCCTCATCCCTCGACTAGCTGTCGATATCCCCTGCACCCACGCCCGACATTCACCTCGGTGCAAGCCAAGCGCTTCTTTCTCGCAAGTTCTGCCTTCCGCACTCCATCACACCCTTTATCACCCTCCCGTACATCTTCGGCACCCTCTTCGTCATTTTCCCCACGTCACTCCATCCTTTCTCGCTTTCTCCCTGCTCTCCTCTCATCTCATGCCGATAACGCCGCCTCCACCTCCACCTCTTTCCGCAAGATCGTTGCACTTGCCCGGCCAGAGCGTCGCCCCCTCCTAACAGCCATTGGCCTTTTGCTCATCTCTTCGTCCGTATCGCTAAGCATTCCGTTCACGGTCGGAAAGCTGATCGACTACTTCACTTCTCCGAACCCGGTAGGTTAGTTATTACTTCACGCTACGGCGGCGTCCTGCTTTTTCGAGCTGTGAAGCTTGATATATGCCGCCTATTCCCTATCATAATATCGAAAGTTTAAGGAAGGATCAATTTCTTACTCATCCCGAACCACAGACGATTCCGTATGGCCTATCGCTGACCCAAGCGACTGCCGGCCTTCTCCTCATATTTACTATTGGCGGCGCTTGTAATGCGGGACGCGCTTTCCTTATGCGCATGTCTGGTGCGTGGCGAACCACTTTTCCTCGGAACCCAGCCTTCATCCCCGACTCAGGTCAGCGAATCGTTGCTCGCCTGCGCGAGCGGACTTACGCCGCCACAATTCGGCAGGAGGTCGAATTTGTGGAGCGTGGGGAAGGTGACGCGCTAAGTCGATTAAGCGTGGACAGTAGCATCGTTGGAGAAAGGTTTGCTTTTCTTGGTGCTTGGTTCAAGGATCGACTGACGTGTGTCCAAAGTGTCACACAGAACCTTTCAGATGGCCTCCGTGCTATAGTGATGTCCTTTGCTGGTCGTATGTACCTCCACCTTGGTTTCTTGGGGTACATGCTGACCACGGTGCGGACAAGTTGGCGCAATGCTTTACATATCCTCGCATCTTACAGTTCTCATGCTTGCCATTGTCCCTCCTATCTCACTTGGTGCAGTCAGCATCAGTTTCGCTCCCCCGCATATCATCCGTACTTATTGCAACTTTGATCTTGAACCCAGGTATTCTACGGCCGGTACATAAAGAGGCTGTCTAATAAGACACAAGAAGCCCTCGGAGATATGACCAAAGTCAGAAAATCGTTCGTGTGGCTTGAGATCAACTTATTGAATAATGATGTGTAGGTCGCGCAGGAAGCGCTAGCTGCCCTCCGCACAGTGCAGGTCGTCAACGCAGCCCCATACGAAGAGAAGAAGTTCTCTGACCGTGTTGGCCGTGTCCTGACTCTTGCGCGGCGCGAAGCAATTGCCAGCGGCATATTCTTCGGTAGCACTGGATGGAGTGGCAACGTTGCACTATTAGCTTTGCTAGGCTATGGTTCGTGGACGTTTGGACTTCCTGTGTTCGAAGGGAGCGTCTTATTTCCTCACTTAGGGGGATCTCTCGTGAGCCATGGACAAATATCCGTAGGAGAGCTCACTAGCTTGTTGATGTATACCGTCTACGTCGGCAGTGGCCTGCAAATGATAACGTGTGTTCTCTCCACAATTCTCAGCGCTAATAGCTTAACTCACCCCCGAGGGCATGCACTTCAGGTCTTTCTTCGTGAGCTTTCATTTCACTTCAATTTAGCACCCATGAACGCATCCTCAGACATCTATAATGCGTGGAATCGGCGCTGGGACACGTATTTTTGAGCTCCTCGACAGAACGCCTGCCATCCAGCCAGGCGTAGGCGTGGTGCTTGATCCGAAGCGCTCCGGCCCCCTAAGATTCGAGAATATTGCATTCAGCTACCCGACGCGGCGCGGAGTGAATGTGCTCGAAAATTTCAGCCTCGAGGTCAAGGTTGGAGAAAACGTTGCGATCGTGTAAGCCTTTCCCTGCGCTTTGATTTCACATATTTAAAGGAGGTTGTTGCTCGGAATAGTGGGAAGAGTGGGGGCGGCAAGTCGTCGGTGCACTCCCTACTGCTGAGGTACTACGACCCCGTGCGAGGTAAAGTTACATACGATGGACAGGGTACGTCCTATCTTGGCGGTGTTGAGAGACCGTCTCGCTTGAGTCCGCATCCCAGACATCCGCGAATTCACACCGGAATCGTGGCGTAGTATCATCGGTGTTGTTCCCCAGGTACATTGCGACCCAGCTGTCCAATGTTGCCGTCTAGCTGATGGCTCGTCCGGTTCATAGGACCCCGTGCTGTTTACAGGCACAATAGCGTCGAACATCGCCTACGGCAGCGAGAACGCAACGAGGGAGGAGATCGAAGCCGCTGCCCGCGAGGCAAATTGTGAATTTGTATGGGGTTTGCCGGACGGTTTCGACACGCAAAGTGAGTAGACTTGTCCAGAGCTCCCCGTGCTAGCATTTGACAACCAAAACATTCAGTCGGCCGATTGAGTCTGAGCGGCGGCCAGCGCCAGCGTCTTGCCATCGCCCGCGCCCTCCTCAAGAAGCCTATCATCTTGGCGCTGGACGAGGCCACCAGTTCCCTGGATGCATCTGCGGAACGCCGTGTGAGTTCGCACCGCCTCGGTTGCGGGCGTACTTATTAAGGGGTTGTATTGACAGGTGAACGACGCCATTGACAAGATCCTTCGTTCACGTCATACGACATGTCTATTCGTTGCACATCGCCTCTCAACGATCGCAAGGGCAGAGAGGATAGTGGTACTGGAGGGTAGGCTTATCAATGCTTTGCTCCCGTACTGGCGGCCGCTCATTGATGTGGGTGACCTCTCCTTTCCAGACGGACATATTACCGAGACCGGAACGTATCGCGAGCTTGTACGTGCCCACTGCTATGCCTAACCCCTTAGCTGACTAGCCACACTTGTCCAGGTCCAGCGCGAAAACTCGCGCTTCCGCGCGCTCATGGCCGCGCAGTTGAACATGGAGGGCAAGGAACACGCCTCGGTGATTGCAGTGCCGGATGCCAGCGCTCAGCACGGAGATGAGGTACACCACGGGACTGAGCACACAGAGGAGGCGCAGCAGAGCAAGAGCGTCGGCGCGAAGGCCGTGTCCTAATCTGTGTGCAAGGGATGTTGCTAGCCATTCGCTGACAGGCATGCTGTACAACATCCTGATCCTCCATCCAAGTGTTACACTGCGCTATACATGTATTTAGTCACTCACGTATAGAGCTGTGGGTGATGTAGATGGATCGGGCGCTCACTTCATGAACGCTCGCATCAGTATAACACCTAGTATATAGGTATTTAGAACCTAGAGTACGTAGCAACAGATTGCTCTGTTAATCCACTGTAATGGCACTGCCTGTATGGGTTTAGTGCTCTGGAGGTCCGAGCTCTCGGTGCATCGTTCTGAAGATACAGTATCCAGGAAAACTGTTGACTCGGAGCTGCGTCTGTCTCTATAACGTACTGAGTCAAACTTTCGACAACTGGTCTAAAAATGGCAATAGACGCTCAGTAGTTCTGACAATCTCATCGGAAACGACTATCATAGTATCTGACCTGACTATCCATTTTCATTATTATGAGCTTCTTAGTGCTATGACCATTCCTGCAGTAGTCTACCACAAAATGCTATAAAGGTCCGTTTATCAGAGACGAACAGAGCACTACCGACAAGAGCCGGAGTAGGATCAGTCAGTAAATTACCCTTGACATGAACAACACGAAGATTCTGACTACACAACGCTTCTACTATGTTGGAGAGACCCCAAGGACTCGGACTCGTCGAAGGGTTCAAAATGTACTACTCGTCCCGTGACTTCCTCATTATGTGATCTGTCCTCCTTGCTCCTTCCCTGTTCTAACGTCATCATGATACTCTCAGAAACACCCGCACATACAGTAACATTACGCGCTGTCTAAGCCACAGTAACCTGAGGCCGGCTGCTACTGGCGCCCCAAGGCCCCGCCTCCTCTAAAGCACGCCAACGCGCGCCGCGCACCTTCTCCTCCTACTTCTCCAGATCTGCGCGCTGGAGGCGTCGTTTCCCGCCGCGCGCAAGCTCGAGCGCTTCGGCAGTATCGGGCCGCGCGACGAGACTGCTCGGTGGCGGGCGCTCATCCGCGTGGAGTGCCCACGCAAGGCTCCATCCCGACGAAACCGCCGCCTCTTCGGGGGGTCGGGATTGGGAACCCCGTCGTAATTTGGCGATGGCGCACTCGCGGCGCTTGGCGATATGCTTGATGTGCGCCGAAAACTTCTTTTCCTGGCGCTCCTGCGCTGCGATATACCGCCATACCCAGCGCTCTGAGATGGCGCCAAGGAGCTCGGGCACCATTTGCAACGCGGATAGGTCCCGCTCTCCCTCGAGCGGCCGGACAGCGCCGTGGATTGCCACGCGTTCGCGGATCATGCTCTGTTGCTCCGGAGATTTTGCCTGTAGCTGTCAGATTTAGCGACAAACTGGACGTGGACACTTACCCATCCTCTGTGGTAGACTATGGGATCCCCGGCGAGGATGTCCTCCATGGCACATTCATCCTCGGTGGGGATAAAATCGGAATGGCTCCTCGACGCTTTCGAGAACAAGGAACTTCCTCTACGGAAAGAGGACGTTACCCGCGAGAAACCTTTACGACGGGAGGGGGAGGGTTCCCCAACTCGTAATGGCGTTGCCGGTCTATTCTCACCTTGTGGTGAGAGCGCAAAGGGAGAGGTGACTGCCTCCGGGGAGATAATATTCGAAGTTCGTAGCGCCAGTGGTTCTTTCTGCCTTCGTAATTTTTCTGTAGGTGGCATATTCGTGACATGCTTGATGAACGTCGCGATAGCGCGGTAGCAGTACTTGGCTGGGGTGGTACTCATAAATGTCAGCGGTACTACGTGGGCGGTATCTACAATTACGCGACGTTGAGGAGAAAAAAGAAGGTAGTTGACGGAGGTGCGTACCGTCATACACTTGAAGATGGACTGTCGTCGACTTAATTCTGCCCTCAATGCCTTCGTATGCAGGATACAGCTTCTTCACCTCCTCCGACACAGGATACTTGTCTGGATTCGCAGCGCGATGGGCACTATCAACGATGCTCATTAGCCCCAAAATGTCCGGCTTTCCTCACAGCATAGAGAAAGGCTGACATATAAATGATCTCATCTCTGAGCACTTCCCTGTCGCTAGCCACAACGAACAACGGCGGAAGACCACCGAGATAAGCCAACACGGGGCTGACCAGTGGGTGCTTGAGCAACGCATTCGTCGTATAGAACTGAATCTGACGCGTGATCTCCAAAGGCTTGCCATCCTGCCCACTGACGTACAACGTCTGGTCATACTCTGCCGGTGACGCAGCTGCAGGCTCCAGCTCGAATCTGGGTTGTATGTCAGGTTGATCTGCGGTGATCGCAGGTGCCTCTGCTTCGGAGGCTGGTTTGGGGTGGACCACGCCACGCACACTGCTGCGCAGCAAGTCGCGTACTTTGAGGTGCACATCATCAAGCGGGGGTGGCCAAAGCAGGCTTGGCTTGCACATAGTGAGACCAGTCGCGGGAACGATGTCCTATCCAAAATGAAAAGAAAACAGACGATCATTCACACAGTAGCGCCATGTGGGGAGAGAAAATGAATACCGTATTGGTATTGAGGAAGATACTTGGGAACGAGTGATGAAGGTCGCACCACGGCGAGACAAGCACGGCACCCGCTGGTAGTGGCAGACCAGCATCACGAATGACCTGCAGCAGGGCAATAGCCAATCCGCCGCCCGCCGAATCGCCCCCTACGACGATGTTACTGGGCTTGATAGGCCGATGCGCAACTCCTTCTGGCGGCCGTATGAGGAAGAGGTCTGGAGAAAAAATCACCTCAATGTGCGATAAGCCAGAACAGTAAGCGTGGTACGCACAGGACGCGAGCAAGTCTTGCAGAGCGCAAGGGAAGGGATATTGAGGAGCAAGCCGATAGTTGGGAGCTAGAGCACGAGCCATGTTCACCATCGGTCCATACACGTAGACATAACATGTATTACCGAACACCCGTCCGTGTATCTTGCGTGCATAGCGTTGTATCATGTATCTACAAAAAGTGAACGATTAAACCTAGTCTGTCGACTGGGAGAGCACTCCTCTCACCTTTCCTGATCTACGCTCCCGAAATAGTACCCACCTGTGAATTAACGCAAGAAAAGTCTGTCCGGACCTACAACCACCATTGCTGAATGAGACTGACCTCCATGCGCCCACAGGAGACACCTCGTCTCATCTATCTTCGGCGCGTATGTATTTGCGTTCGCGTCGTCCGCACTGCTCCCGTCATCTCCTGGCAGGGACCAGCGAGAGGAATACGACGAATTTCCGCTGCCATTCCGGGTCTTGCTTTCCCCGCCAGCAGTTGCACTGGCTACCTTCTCCTGGCGCACTGACTCCCGCCAATCTTTCTTTTCCATAATCCACTCCGCATCGATCCTACGATCAACATCGCTAAACGGCGCCTAGGCGGCCGAAAGAAGTAAAACGCACCCTCGATCGCTGTCACGGACCTGCCACCACCGTACACCCCCGACGACCCTTTTCGCTTCCCGCTCGCCTCCAAACACCTCGACTAGCGCTAGAGCTGCATCTGCACAGCATGATAGAGGCACGGAAATCCGCACCACATGTGCGGAGGGCGGGGCGGGCAAGCGGAGCTGCGTAAACTTTTGTAGTTCTTCCACCGTGTGACTACCACACGTCGTCAAGACCGGCAAACATTCAAAAGAAAAGCGTACTCTGTCGTTGCGTCCATAAAATTCTGGTATATGAATATCATCCGTAAAAAGCCTGTTCGGGAGAAAGGCAAGAGGAGTGTAGCTCACGCGTACGATGCTGAACGCTTCGTCATACATCAACTCTTCGCTGCGCAGCGGCACCGCAACCGCAGATGAGTTTTTTCTGGACTTGGACTTGATGAGTTTGTTGTAGTAATGCCGCAGGAGTATGCCCAGAAAGAGCGGCATCAATCCGAGTGTGGTCCTTCTCGTGAGTGAGTTCGACATTCTCTGCTCAGAGGACTACTCAGGATCATTGACAGGACCAAGAGGATTGTTCAAGTCCAAGTCGGGCAGGATTGTGGGTCATGGTCTTTTATTGTGCACCTTAGGCCGCATACTAGTCTGTCATATAGAATTACGTACTTCCATACATGCACCGGCACCGGGCCGATTTCAGGCTAAGCAGTGATCATCGCTGCAGCACCGCCCTTCCACCCCCATGAGCTAGCATCCCGTCTGCCAGTGGCGCTCCCAGCAGCAACCCCAAGTGACAATCCCTGGTCCTCTGTCTGCGCCAGCCGCAACGCCTCCTCTGTGTCTAGTCGCCCGGCAATTCTGCTCGGCGGCGGACACTCGCTCGCGTCGAGCGCCCATGCGAGCCGTGCCCACACGTGTGTGAGATAGGGCCGCAGGGCTGCTGCATGCTGTGCTCGATATTGCGTGCGCGATGTTTTTGATGATCGATGCAAATTTTTTCTCTGTGTTCTCCTTCCCGGATAGATGGCGCTGTAATGCCCCTTCCGGGATGACGCTGACGAGGTTCGAGTGGATCGTAAAAGCAGGAAGGTCATCTTCGTGTTCGAGAGTTCGAATAATGCCGTGTGTTGAGACTCGCTCCCTGATCATAACTTTGTGATCCTTGGACTCCGCCTGAACAAAACTTTAGGTGACAAAAACAGTCGCGAAATCGGGTAACACACCCATGTGTTATAAACCACGCGGTCGCCGGCATAGATATATTTCCTCCCATGATCGACACTGGACGGTTCACCATTGGGCGAGCCACTCTGTGAATTTGAGATCTCCCTCCCAAATCGGAAAATTTGAGCGCTTCGGCCTTTGACTCTTACTGTGGCATGTGATATAGAAGCGACTATCTGTCTCTTGCTTTCAGATCGTGAGCGCTCCCGAGCATTTTCCCCCTCAGCACCTGCAGGCTTTGATACCAGCGTGTTAGACCGTGGAAACACGAGTGTTGAGCTGTCGAGAGAGGCTAGGGAGGAGGTGGAAGGCGTGCTAATTGCCGGGGTCATGGGTATAACCAGTCTCGACGATGGTGCACTGGTAACCTGTCCGACGAATGCTGCAATTGCCCTTATACAGAATTTTCCGGGAGTGGTGAAAGGAAACAATAGGGGCAGGATGTGTGCAGCATCTGCCGTTCGCGCTGAGTGGATATCACATCCCGAACGCATGAGTGAATAACGCCTACCATCATAGATCTGTATGTGCACAGCAGTGGACCGCATCTTGTCTTTGACATTTCCAAGTAGTGGGTAAATCTCCTTCACATCTTCACTCAATGGGAACTTCTCAGGGTAAGCAGCGCGATGTGCCCTGCGCATGTTGGCCAATCAGCCCTAGTCACAAATTTCTCGGGTGAATGGGGCCCATGTGTAAACAACTTCATCTCTCAGCACTTCTCCGTCGCCCGCAACGAAGAATAGGGGCGGAAGCCCACCAAGGTAGGCTAAAACTGGACTTACGAGAGGATGCCGAAGGAGCCTGTTCTCCGCATAGAATTGGAATTGGGGATACGTTCGACTGTCGTCCTGCTTGTACGTTGGTGCCTGGGGAGTGCGGGGTGTGTCTCCCTCACATCCATGACCCTGGATCAGACCGTTGGTGAAGATGCGTAGATGGGCATGAATTCGCGAGGTGAAGTCCTCGGAGGGAGGCGGCCAAAGTGTGCTGGGCTTGTGCAACGACAAACCCGTGTCCGGGAGGACGTCCTAATCGCCAGTCGGCTCCCGAACTAATTATAACTACGATTCATCTCGGATACTAGCATCACCCTTCCCTTGAACACCGTCCATGGATGTCCCCACGATAGTAGTTCCTGTGCACTCCTTTTTTTTTGGCACTTTATCGGGTGACTGGGAGCAGGGGGAGGCACGTCCAGCTTGGGGTGGACGTATGTCCTATTGGACCTGGGTACTACTAAATCATCGATCTTCTTGACGCTCCCTAGGTTTTCCCATCTCTTTGAACCTGCCTAGTTGCATCGGCACACTCAGCACTCAGAACGCGCCACACAGCCACAAGCTTACGAGGAGGGGAGGAGGTCAGAGGTCACATGGTAAGGACAAGTAGTCGATATAGCGGATCCTGGACGCAACGGTGACTCTTCATAGTGTCGAACCCAGGTTACTCTCAGACGGAGTCCTCGTAGGCGCAAGCTCTCTCCAACGTTCTCGTGCTGTTCTCGTTCCCGAAGAGACGTATATCAAACAAGTGCACTGCACCCTTGCATCAATTCCGGAACAATACCCTCTCAAGTGGGTGAGGCCCGTTCGACGAAGAGTGACCCCACGAATCTTCGGCATGCGAATGGTATGGTTACAGCCAGTCCAACTGACGGTTGCGCAAGCGACAGTCCCGAAACATCCACATGCAAATTGAATGCCCCCAACGTTCTAGCATCACACAAAAAGACAGCTACCCATCACGCAAAACAGCCAGCTACCCAATTGCCGAACTCTCGTCACCGCTACTCGAGCGAGACCCCGACGGTCGCTTTCTTCCCAAGAGAGACCCCAGACGCGTCCGGTGCCCGACCACATGCACCTTCCCTTTGGCCTTTGGCCTGTGGTTGGGCCGCATCTCCCGCTCCTTCCGGCAGCCGTCCGGCGTGGCCGTAAGGAAGCCTACGACGACGCTCCACAAGTTATTCCCACTGAGCATGCGCTCAGATGCGAGCACAGCCTCGTCCGCGACGCGCGCAAGCTTGAGCGCCTCCACCGTGTCCCGCCGCGCGACGATGCTACTTGGCGGCGGCCGCTCGTCTTCATCTAGCGCCCATGCCATATTCCAGCTGGGCGGTGCGCTAAGCGCATCCTCCGTCGTCGCATCCGCGCCTTCGCCCTCGCCACCTGAGGCAGCGGCCTTGCTTTCGCGTCGAGGTAGTGCTGTAGCACTGTAATGTGCTGGTTCATATCCCGGGACGCACGATCAATGTTCCTCAGCCGCTGCTTCTCGATGCGCTTGATAGCATGCGCGAATTTCTTGTCGATGCGCTCCTTGCCAGTGACGTACCGCTGTATCGCGCGCTCGGAGAGGGTCCCGATGAACTCGGGAGCGACCTGCATAGCGGGCAGCTCACTTTCTGGCTCAAGCGGGCGGATGATGCCGTGTGTGGATACTCGCTCGCGAATCATGTTCCGATGAGCGGATCTGGCCTTTCGTCCATCTCAGTACACAGACTCGATGAAGAGACCCGAAATATTACCCAATCGTCCTCGTATACTTTCGCCTCCCCAGCCATAGATACCTCACTTACGTGGGGTTCGGAAGTCCTACCCACTATCGGACCGGCATCATCAACCGACTCATCCGACAGATCCTGGGATCTCGGGGTGACGTGCCCTGATGTACTTGCTGAAATATCACCAACAGTCGCTGCTAATCTACCTGCGTTCTGCACGAGAGGTCGTGACCGCATGGAGCCGCGGCGTCTAAGGTTACTCGCAGCACGCGAAATTCCTGACGTAAGTGACCTGCGTGGCTTTGGATGGGGAACTTGGAGCTTCGGCACCTCGCTACATGGTGTAAGCGACACAGGGGATGTGCTGAATGCGTAATCCGCGGTTGGGATAACCGATGTTAGTAGTGCAGTGGGACTGAGGGGGCTTTGCAAAGTGTTCGTAACGTGCTTGAAAAACAGAGCCATCGCACGGTAGCAGTATTTTCCGGGCGTCGTGAACGGGAAGAGAATTGGGAGAACGTGAGCTGCGTCTGACAAGAAGAATATGTCGAAGAGTCAGCCGAAGGTTAGACAGAGATCGGAATCATGATACCATCGTAAACTTGAAGATGCACGGGCGTGGATCGCATGCGAGTCTCAATGTGTTTAAAAGGAGGATACATCTTTCTTGTCTCCTTGGGTACCGGAAATCGTTCCGGATACGCAGCCCGATGAGCGCTATGAAAGTCTCGGTTATCACTTCCAAGCAGCGCGAAAACAAACGTACGTATATATTATCTCATCCCGTAGAACTTCTCGTTCGCCCGCGATGAACAACAGAGGGGGCAAGCCGCCAAGGTACGAAAAGGCAGGGCTGACAAGCGGATGCTTCAAAAGACCGTTGGGCGCGTAGAGTTGGATCTGCTGCGCCACCTCGATGGTCTTACCCTCAGCAGTTTGCAACAAGACACTCTGGTCCGCATCCGGAACCCCGGGAAGGGGCTGGGATACGATTGACTCGACATTCATGGGACCCCGTTCGGTTGGCAGTGCCTTGGGAATTACGCTGTCCGAATCCATCAGATGCACTGCCTGAGACACTCGACTAGATACGCCTTTCGAGCGACGGTATAATACATCGGTGAAGCTCTTGCGGAGTCCGCTATGTACCTTGTTGCTAATTTCATTGGGTGGTGGGGGCCAAAGAGGGCTGGGCTTGTGTAGAGAAAGACCAGTAATTGGTATCACGTCCTGGGGGATGTCACAAATTGTTCAAAAAAACAAAAACAAAAATTGCATTTGTGTAGACGCACGGTGTCGGTATTCGTGAAGATGCTTGGGAAGGAATGGGTAAAATCACACCATGGAGAGATGAGTACTCCACCCGCCGGTGCGGGAAGACCTGAGTCACGGATGACTTGAAGGAGGGCCAGTGACAATCCTCCTCCTGCAGAATCGCCCGCGATAACAATACGCTCGGGTCCGATTGGACGATGTGCAGCACCTTCGGGGGGTCTAATCAGGAAAAGATCTCGATTGGCTCTTAACTTCGTGTTAAATAAAACAGAGTGCCACATTGCTCACACGCAGCGAGAAGGTCTTGAATAGCACAGGGGAAAGGATATTGGGGCGCAAGGCGGTAATTCACGGCTACGAACACGATCAGGACGAGCACGCTCCACGTTCTGATGCTCTTGAACTGACCAAGGATACGTCCGTGTATCTTACGAGCATAGCGTTGAATGCTATACCTTTGGGCGGAAAGGTACCTAAGTCATTTAAGTGAGGCTGTAGGTACTCGACGCGACGGACCTCTCCTGATCCACACTACCAAAATAATAGCCACCTGAGATTCAACCTTTAATACGATGGAGAAGTGAGAGGTAGATTCATACCTCCGTGGGAATACAAAATGCATCGCATCTCATCCATTTCGGGCTGGTACGTGGCACTGTCTCTCGCTGGTTCTCTGCCATTAGGTGCCAGCGGCGGATTATGGCGTTCTTCCCCCTCAGATGCTGGCAACGGCGACAATTCGGCTTCCTCAGAGCTTGCATTGCGAAGCCCAAGGCCCTCATTTGGGTGTTTTCGTCGAGTCGAGATTGGACAGTTTCGTTCTTTGGCACGTCGTCGCGCATCCTGCCAATCCTTTTTGGCACTGATCCATTCTGCATCTAAACTGAAAAGGCGGAAGTTATGTACATGTACCGCTCAGGCGATGCGCCAAGTAGAAAAAGAAGACGGATCAGAACACGTACCCTCGTATACCACGGACCTGCCACCACTTTGTCCCCCCGACGACCCTCTTCATGGATTCTTCACCCCCAAATGCCTGGATAAGGTGCACCGCAGCCTCGTCGCAAGAGGACATAGGGATGACGAGGCGGACGACATGGACCCAGGGAGGGGACGGCGTGCGTACATTAGAGAAAGATTGCAGCTCTTCCACAGTATGTCTTTAATCAAAATTAGACGAAGCAATTCGATATAGAACCTCGAGTAGATCAGAAAAATACCTCGTGGAGGCATCCAAGAAATTCTAGATGAATGAAACGCTCAATAGCATACATAGGGCAGAGGAAGTGCTGGGGAGCACCTTTACTATGTTGAATGCTTCGTCATATAGCAATTCTTCTTTCCGAAGGGGGACACCTGTCTTGGAACTATCCCTGACTACCCTGGCAAAGTAGTGCTTGACCAGCGTTTCGAAGAACAGAGGCCCTGCTGTCAAGCTGACTCTTCTTGTCAATGAATTAGGCATGCTTAGAATCTGTCGCTGTGGAGTGCGGAAGAGATGGGTGTGCAGAGTGGCGTGTAGGATCGATTGAAGATTCTTGGGATTGAAGCGGGGTGAATGGACAGTAGTATACACTGCGCCTTGGACGCTCAGGCTGCACAATGATAAGTGAGAGATAAGCGTCTAGGGGGGATACGCTGTGGGTCTCCAACAGGGAACTTATACGACCCGAGAAACCCCACAAATAGACGTTTGATGATGTGAGGCGGTTTCAAACCAAGGAGGGTAGGCGGCACATTCTGCACGAGTTGCGCGGAACTGGCACAGGAAACGAGGCCGGGAAAAGTGGCCGGAAACGGAAAAATACGATGCTTGTGGCTGTGGCAGGCTGTGGCAGGCAAGCCCCGGCCTGACTCATCGTAGGCCCAGCAAATGATTACTAGTTGACCCCAGCTACAGGACGTGACGCCGAGATAGCGCGGCTACTGTTGGCAAATTTGCGACGACGTTGTAGTCGAGACCCACTGGCAGGCAACCACTGCACAGATTTAGCCTTAAGATCAAATCGGGCATCGACTTCGGACTACAAAAACGAATGGGTTGTATGGAGCTATTAAGAAAGAACGAAGCGACACAACGATGGACATCAAGAACCTGAACAAACAAGTGTGGAACGGCTGCTGGAGGTTTTCTCGTTTCCCAATGCCTCGGAACCGCCGCGCGCCCAGCGAAAGAAGTACTGTAAAGTCTTATGCCAATCTCACACATGCTTTCGGGCACGGCAACCACAGAATCCCTTCTGAGACGGATACCGGGCGTTACGACGTCCTCTGGCTAATACCAAGTATTTATCGCCAAAAGCGTGGAGGGGGCGCGCGGGAGGTCAGGCTACGTACTACATGCATAGTACAACTGGAATGCGCTGTCATCCTCCACGAAAGCCTCCGTGACAGTGTGCCAGAGGGGATCGGTAGGTCCAAGCTCAGAAACGAGCAGGCCGTACGAATCGTGGGCAGAGTACAAGTTTCCATTGCGCTGGAATATGAACAAGGGGGTTCAGTTGGAAATATATGTTGTGGTGGAGAGGACTGACGAATGGTTTGGAAACTGGGATCGGACACGTTGGCTTTTCAGAGTTCCCCGTATGTGATCAGTTCGACGACACGCACATCCCGTCACCTCAAAAGTGTCGGGGTCTATGTCGTAGACCCTAAAAAGTTTGTGTTCCCGGATGACATGGCTTGCCAGTAGAGAGTGGGCGATCTGGAACTCGTCCTGTGATTTTCATCGCAACGTGCCAACGTCACAGGAAAATCTTTCAACTTTGTACAAAGAATGATATATTTCAATGGCAGTGCAGTTATGATGATGTCAGCGAAATGTTGGGCGACGACGGCTTGGGAGTACACATCCCTGGTAATACTGGGTAGTATACCCCCCCTCCTTCCCCCGTTCCCCGGCCTCCCGTATCGTTATTTAGATGGACTTCCTCGTTCCTCCAGATGTCACTGCCGAGCTCACTCAGATCCTCTCAAATCTCGTCCTTGGCGACAATGAGATCAGATCAAAGTACTCTACCTTCTTCTTGTCCCATCCTCTTCTCCAATCCTTCTCACAACCCCCTCAGCGCAGAAGCCGTCGTCGACGAGCGCCTAGCTCACAGACCTGATGTCTACCTCCTCGCCCTCACTCAGTTTGCTACCAGAGCGGATACAGTCGAAGTAGTGAGTAATACCCTAAACACTCTCCCAACCTCTCTTCATCGTTACTCGCCCAGATGCGCTCTTTCTCTCTTGTTCTCCTCCGACGCCTCCTCTTCCGTGCTTCTCCCGCTCCCAGCTCGAAATCACCCCGCTTGACCCTTTACGATCGTCTCTCGGCTCAGACCCTCACGGCTATTGAACGTATCCTACTCCATTCTCTCTTGCATGAGCAGACCGACTCGGTCCGTCGAAAAGCCGTCGACACAATATGCGATCTCGCCAACAATTCCATGGAGCGTGGCAGACCATGGCACGCATTGCAGGCTCAGGCTTTTGCCATGTGCAAGAGCGCCGACTCTAGCGCCCGCGAATGCGCGTTCCGCATCTTTGCTGGCTGTCCAAACCTCGTCATGGATCTCCAGACAGATGCAGTTCTTCGGGTGCTCCAAGAAGGTTTACAAGACCGACAAAGCATCGAGGTTGGTCTATTCCCACCACTTCTGTCCCTACAGATCCATTTAATTTTGCTCTAGGTCCGGCACGCGGCTCTTCGCGCCTCTGTATCTTATTTCACCTCCTGCGACCAACATCAAGTCGCCCAGTCTTTGTCCCTCATGTACCCCATGCTAGACACCCTTCCCTCTCTCTCCCACGCCCACCTCCCCAGATTCCTGATTACACTCACCCCTCTCACCAGCTCCCACCCGCAGCTCTTCGCCCCACACCTTCACGTCTTGCTTTCCTTCCTACCCGCCTTGATCATACCCTCAGCTGACTCGGGGCCAACGCCCACGGTGGCAAGGCCCTTCCCAGGAACACAGAGCTTTACCTTTCCGCCCACACCTAATGGGGTTCCCCCGGATGATGATGAACTGGACGAGGAAGCAGAGGAGGTGCGCAAAGCCGCACTTGAGTTTATGATCAGCCTTAGCGAAGCCAAGCCGACCATGGTCCGTCGTGTCGACGGATGGGTCAGTGCGATTGTTCGTGGGTGTCTGGGCGGTATGGGTGAGCTTCGCGATGACGAACTGAGTACATGGCTGGACGCAGACGTGCGTGGTTTCTTTTCGTCCATTGTTCTCGATTTGATTTTGGTGTTCAGCCAGCAGAAGACCCCACAGACGATACGTACCCACACGTGTACGAACAGTCCCTGGACCGTTTAGCATGTGCTGTTGGCGGAAGGGCTGTTCTGCCAGCTGCGTTCCAGCATATCCCGGGAATGCTGGCATCGCATGATTGGAAGCTCCGCCACGCAGGGCTTATGGCGATTGCCTCGGTAGCAGAGGGCACAAGCAAAGTGACTCCATTCCCCTGTGCCTCCAAGAGCATGGCTGATGTCCCTCCAGGTAATGCAAAACGAGCTCGGTAAGGTGGTTGAGTACGTGCGCGTGAATTCCGCTCCTCCATGCCGTGTTGACTGACTGCCTACAAGCCTCATCACCCCTTTGTTCCTCGACCCGTACCCGCGTGTCCGCTATGCAGCGTGCCATTGCATGTCCGTTTAACCTCTCGTCTCGTACCGATGAACGCTCATGGGATCCCATATCAGCGGTCAACTGTGCACTGATCTAGAAGAAGTCATCCAAGCTCAGTATCACCAACAAATCTTCGCGGCACTCATACCCACACTCGAAGTCCCAGAGCCAAGGTACTTTCCACTTTGACCCCAACAACCTGTCCCTGCCTGATTGTATGAATTCAGGGTGCATGCGCATGCCGCCGCCGCGCTGATCAATTTTTGTGAAGGCGTTGAGCGCGATACACTCTTACCTTACTTGGACCCAATTGTCGAGCGCCTGCTCAAGCTACTAAGCCCTATGCAAGATGGGAATCGGCCGACCAAGCGGTACGTGCAGGAGCAGGCAGTTACTACACTTGCCATGGTTGCAGATGCGAGCGAGACCACTTTTGCCAAGGTAGTTTTTTCTTTCTTTTTTTTTATGAGATAGATACCTGATGAGGCGTGTAACAGCATTACTCGTCGATCATGCCGCTCCTGCTCAACGTGCTAAGAAATGCAAATTCTTCCGAATATCGCAAACTCCGCGCCAAGGCTATGGAGTGTGCGGGTCTCATAGGTCGTTGACACTCCTATCACCCTGCCACGTATCGCTCACATGTAGCCTTAGCTATCGCGGTTGGACGTGACGTTTTCCGAGCCGATGCAGGCGCATTTGTTGAACTTCTTATCCGAATACAAAGTAAGGATCACCCATCCCGATGTCACAAACCTCGGTGATGACCAATATGTACCAGACAGTCCTGTCGATCCGAGCGATACAATGCTGCCCCATTACCTAATAGCAACATGGGCGAAAGTGTGTCAAGCCATGGGCCCCGAATTCGAGCCTTACTTACCTGTGGTGATGCCTCCATTGTTTCGCGCGGCGAACGCCAAAGCCGACGTATCCGTTTATGGTTTGCAACCTTCTCACTATCGTAATGAACAGATGAACTGATGGAGAGTAGAGGATGAGGACGTCCCAGAGTCCAAGGAAGGCTGGGACATCATCGAAATGGACGGGCAACAGGTCGGCATCCGAACGTCGGCGATTGACGAAAAGTGCCAGGCATTTGAGACGCTCGTGATCTATTGTTCCACGCTGGGGGCGCGATTCGCACCATACCTGCAGCAGAGC
This sequence comes from Lactifluus subvellereus, assembly GCA_022496195.1. Lineage (NCBI taxonomy): Eukaryota > Fungi > Basidiomycota > Agaricomycetes > Russulales > Russulaceae > Lactifluus > Lactifluus subvellereus. The sequence goes on along the minus strand of WTXC01000013.1, from coordinate 29,886 downwards.
CTAGAAGTAGTGCTCCAATCGCTACGCTTTGTTCTTCATGACGGCGTCCGCGAAGCGTGCGCAATGTACGCGCTCGTTTTCCCCTTTTTTCTGTTTGTTGATGGTTCAGCTCAGGGTTCTGCCCATGTTGGTATCATGTGGAAAAACGAGCAATACGATAGACGGGGACATGGTACCAATGTCGTACAACATGTGGCGTCGGTCATCTCGCAAGAAAGGGAGACGACGTTTCTCGCCTCGCTCTTCAAGTGTGCGACGGACTGCCTTCGGGTATGGGGAGATGTGAAGGCGGAGACGCGTCTGGCACTGGAGAATGCCGCGAAGCAGCAGCTGCAGGTGCTGGCCGACAAACGCAAGGTAAGGAGCACGCGGACGGCCGCGGAGATTGAGGAGGACAGGGAGGACCTCGCGCTGCTGGAAGAGATGGAGGAGTTCGCGTTGGAAGATATGGCGAAGATGCTCGGGCTGTTTGACAGCAACCACCCACTGCTAATCGCGATCTCGAGCGTGCGCGAACTTGGGCTGGGCCTGGGGGCCTGGGACAGCGATGGAGACGGGGGGAACGAATGAAAGAGGAGGTCTAGGGTAGCGTAATACTTACTGTTGCTTGTGTGTTTAATCGGCAGGAAGTGTCTTGATGCATCTTGTGGAATGGTAAGATACTGTAACTGTAAGGGTTCCAGACGAGTCGAGACTTTTGTCGATGACGTCGAGGGAAGGGGAATCGATCCCCCTGAACCAGACACGTGTCTCGAACCCTTCGAACCTTCGAACCACTCCCACGAAGAATGGAAGTGACGCAGTGGTTAAGCTTAGTGTAGCTTAGTGCCGAGTGCCGAGACGACTGAAGACCGGAACGAACGAGAAATCAGATGGCCTAGCCCATCTCAGAACGGCGGCTGATATCCAAATGCTACGCTCTTAGGGCCATCCGCGCTCGCGAGCTCCCAGTTACATACCCCTCAACCGTTTGTCCTGCTGGTCTCAGGTTCAATGCTGCCCCCTCATCGCGACAGGTTTGTCGACCACTCTTTTTCTGCTCCCGCCCCCGCTCCAGTACCCGGCATTGAGGGCGATGCTGCCCGTCGGTATTCGGGCGCCCACCGCCACAGACGCGAGGGTGCCGCGTCGAACTCGCCAAGTTTGTCGCCACGCTCCCCATACCCGCTCCCCTATCACCATGGTCGCAGCAAGTTCCACTCATTGTCCTGTCTCGATGGGATAGACGGCGATCCGTCTACGGCTGTTACTGACGAGCCCTTACCCTCGCCCCCGTCGCGTCACCAACGCCATTCCGTTCCAGACGTCGTCCACAAACACGGCCCCCGTTTTCCTTCGTCGTTGCTCCATGGCGGTATGACGATGCACGGCGCACGCGCTCGCTTCGTCTCCCTTCCTGCCGTCATCTCCACACTTCCCAAGATTGATACCGAGTGTGACCGCCTCGAGCGTGCATGTGGCCGCGCGCCCACGGCGCTCCTGCGCATTCGCGATGATCCCCCACCGAGCTCTCCGCACCAGCCCCGCGGGGATGGCCCGCCGCCGACCCTCGCCCCCAAGTGGGCCCACTGGGCGCTCGTGCTCCGCATCAAGCGCGCGCTGCGCAGGGACGGTAAGGACATCCGCGACTACGTGGAGGCCGCACAGATCGACGAGCTGTATCATCGCGACGTCGAGGAGCGCGCCCGGAGAGAGCGAGAGCGTGGTCGCATGGCCCATATGCGCGCTGGCCAGGAGCCATCTGACTTTGACGAGAGCACTGCGCGTTTGTGTCCCCTTTTATTCTTTGGTTTGTTGACTTGCCGTGCTGATGGTCTGGCGCTCTGCTGGCAAGATATTTTTGGCGTCCCGCTGAACGAGGGCGTGCTCCGTGCACCCGCAACTGCTATTCTGGGTGGATACAGGCATGACCTGCCGCTCGTTGTCTTTCTCTGCGTTGAAGAGCTGTACCGTACAGGTGAGCACTAATCTGTGGCGCGGTCATCGCCTCACCGGAGACCTTTCTTCAAGGCATATACAAGAGCGGCCTCTTCCGCGATCTCCCTAATCGTCAGCGCCACCGCGAGCTGATTACTTTGTTCGATACCCAGCCTACCTTCGGCGAGGGTATGAGCCTGCGCGCGGAATCCACACCGGATATCTGTGCGCTCCTCCTCACGTACCTCAAGGAGCTCCCCGAACCCGTCCTGACACCGTATCTCTTCAACGCTTTTTGGAACTGGTGTGTGCGGCCGAGCGTGAAACGCGAGGACGAGCGCACGCTGAAGGAGCAAGATGAGGAAGAGGATCTGCGCGCGCGCTTCTTCCAGACGGGGCACCGACCACCGCGGCCGTCACACCGCGTCCTCTTCGAAAAAGCGCGGTTACGTGCGGCGCAGGACGAGGCGGCCGAGACGGGGCAGGTTGCCGTTGCGCGGGACCTGCTGCGCCTGCTCCCGACGCACAGCTTCTCGTTGATCGTCTACCTCTGCGCGTTCTTCACGCAGGTGCCCCTCTGCCCTGAGAACGGCATCACCCTCGAGGACGTTGGCCGCATCTTTGGTCCTTCCGTGTTTGGCGGGCCCGTGCCTGCCGCCCGCCGCATGATGGTCTGGTTCCTCAAGCGCTGGAACCGCGTGTCGGACGGCCTACTCGACGCGGAGCCGGACGAAGCCGGTGTTTCCTCCTTTTCTTCATCCCCACTTCCCGGACGGGACGTGTGCGTGCTTGAGCGCGTAAACTCCTTTGAGCTACTCGCCCCAGAAGAGCAGGAGGAAGACGAACTGGATTTCCGCGCAAAGCTGGGGGATCCCGAGGAGCGCCGTGGATACCACCCTGCCAAGTTGGAACGTGCGTGCGCCCATGCAAGCGCCACGGCACCATTGTCGCAGAGTCAGAATTGGCACGACTCCGGTATTGTGGCGCAGGAGAAAACGATACCCTCGTGGCTGCCAGGTTGGCCCAATGAGGGCGAAGGCAAGGCGAGAGAACACTCGCTAGAACCGGACGATTCGATCTCGCAGGTGCCTTTGTGGGAAAGACAGCCACAGTCTAGTGAGCGTACCTTGTTTTGGTGCTACCGCCTGCCCCTCACAACCCCCCCCTCTCTCTAGACTCTCAAAATGAAGATGATGAGGCGCTCTTGCCGCCGCACATCTTTGCGCCCACGTTGCACCGACTGTCAATGAGGAGCCCAGGGAGCCAACACAGCGGTGAGCCGAGTTCTTGTAGATTCACTACTGATCCATAAATTAATACTACCTCCTAGACGAACCCGAGAGTTCGAGTACGCACGCGGGGGAGGGTCTCCGACGTTGGCAGTCGACCGATGCACAACTGTTGATAGCACTCAGCCGGCTACACGAGGCGCGGGCGCGGATCGACGAGCTCGAGCATGCCGTTGAAGATGCAGCGGTGCAGTCAGAGCGGGCTCGGGAGAAGCTCGCGTACGTTGCGACGGTGACGGTCAATGACGTAGACTCGTACGCGCGCTTCGAGCAGGAGCTCAAGCTGACCGCGCTCGAGCACGACGAGGCGAAGGAGCTCGTCAAGAACATCTGTGCGGTGCTCAAGGGCGTCGTACAGCCGGCAGCGTGTGCGGAAGCGCGATAGGTTACGTGAATGCGATGTCTGTTGTATATCTTTATTCGTTATACTTTTCGTGTGCTTTTTTCGTTGGTGCAGTCATCTGTTATGTTACGCCTCTTTTTTTTTTTTTTGCTCGGGCATGCTGTACAGTACCATTCACGCAGAGCAACCCATATCCATATCGAGTGCAACGCTTTACGAGGATCACTGAAATAGACACCGTGTAGGATGACTGTGGTGCGCGAAGAGGTTACATAACGAAAATATGTGGCCGATATAGCCAAATGCAGAGGCAACACGAGCGTGCCTGAGAGATTCACGACAAAGCGATCGCAGCAAATTCGTCACGTCACCTTTTGCTGCCGACTCCTCCCGAGTGCAAGGGGGTTGCACCGGGGACAGTTTGACAGATCTGTTGGACCTGCTGCCCTTAATGAGCAGCGATAGGGTAAAACTCATTCACTCAAAAGGCCGTCCGCATGTCTGTAATTTGAACGATGGTGCGACGACGACGGATGGGGGCGACAACTTGAACGTGAAAACAACTTGGGAGCTGTGCCCGACCACGCTGTAGTAGTTACCCGAAAGCTGTCAATGCACCGTGACTACCCGGGCACGCCTTTTATATCGAACATAAGCGGTGTACCGGTTCCGCCGGCGTGTGTGCATAAGTATGAAAGAGGGATAATTGAGGAGGACAGGATGATCAAATTATCGATCGGATCTCGAAGGGTTGGGTCGCTAGTTTCCGTACTATTTTTACAACGAAAAACAGAAAGAAAGAAAGAAGGAAGCAGGGAATAATAGCCAGGAGGAAAGGACAAGGAGAACAAGGGCGAGGATGAGGAGTAATAATACAAGGGCGGGAGGGTGTTACCATGGTCGGTGAGGGTGAGCCGCCTTTCAGGCACTAGCACTGACACTCGCTCGCTTTCCAATCCCAATCCAATAATCCGTCCCTCCCTGTCCCGCCCCCATCTTCCCTCCCTTCCTCTCCTCCCTCTCCTCCCTCCCTTCCCCTCATACCCTCTCTTCTCCCCCGCCCACCACCTCGTATCACTTTCTTACCTACCTTTAGGACGACCGCCAATCTACAAAACAACTTCCCGGATCGCTCCCTTCAAACATGGGGAATTGCGCCTCTAATAGTCAAGAAGCAGAGGGGAAGGCCCGCTCAGATATGATAGACCGACAAATCGAGGAGGACTCGAAGAGATACAAGCGGGAATGCAAGATCTTATTGCTCGGTGCGTGCTTTCAACCTTGAACATTCTTCACACCCCGCCGAGGAAAAATGTCCTCCTATCAGCTGGCGTGGAAATGTTCTCCCCAGGTGGTTGGATGGCGTAGCTGTCACGGGTTCATCGATCATGGAATTTCGCTCGCGAAATGTTGTCAAAGTCGTGCTTGCCTCTGCACGCCCTCTCGGAAGCGGACTGGACTCGGCCGTCGTGTATGTACTGACCTCACCTCCCATTAGGTTCCGGCGAGTCCGGAAAGTCAACAATAGTCAAGCAAATGAAGATTATCCACCAGAATGGCTACACGAACGACGAGCTTCTCGCTTTCCGACCGCTCATATGGAAAAATCTCCTCGAGAGCGCCCGCGATGTCGTTCAGGCCTTGGGAAAATTCAATTTGGAGCCTATCAGACCCGCCAACAAAGTGCGTCACTCTGGATCAGTCTTTCTTTATCATCATCTTCCCCCTCATTCGGTCTCTCAGGCAAATTGCGAACGTATCGTGAGCTACCAGCTGGCCACCGAAAATCCACAATTCTTCTTCAGCCCGGACATCGCCCAGGCCGTGCAGGAAGTATGGGCGGACGAGATCATCCCCGCATTAATGGAGAACGCGTCCAAGTTCTATTTGATGGACAGTGCCAGCTAGTAAGTCCTCATCGCAAAGGCTCGCACAGAATGCGTCCTTCCGTCCAAATTGCGCATCTCCCCTCATTTCTGTCTCACATCCTATCGCCTCTTTCCCCCGTATGCTTATATGTCTATGCTTACTATACACGTCGGCAGCTTCTTCACGGAAGCAACTCGGATAGCGGCGAGCAATTATCTACCATCAAATGAGGACGTCCTTCGTGCACGTGCAAAGACAACGGCAATCACGGAGACTCGATTCTCTATGGGCCAATTATCGATACACATGGTCGACGTCGGTGGGCAGCGCTCAGAGCGAAAGAAGTGGATACACAATTTCGAGAGCGTCACCAGTATCATATTCTGTACTGCATTGTCAGAATACGATCAAGTCCTCCTCGAGGAGAAAAACCAGGTGTGCAAGCAGATCATCGTGTCACAAGTTCCGACTAACCAATGATCACAGAATCGGATGGCAGAATCTCTCGTTCTCTTTGAGTCGGTCATCAACTCGCGGTGGTTCTTGCGTACATCAATCATTCTTTTCCTAAATAAGATCGACGTATTCAAGAACAAGCTTCCCAAAGTACCATCGTGTCTGCCCCTTCTCTCTTACAGATTCTGCTGACCTTGCGTTCCTTCAGGTTCCCCTAGAGAGGTTCTTTCCCGAGTACACGGGCGGCTCGGATGTCAACAAGGGCGCCAAATACATTCTTTGGCGGTTTATGCAGGCGAACCGCGCACGATTAAACGTGTACCCCCAGTATATACACTTGTTTAAATTAGCTGCCAAATTCCAAACTAACTAACGTATAATGCAGTATCACGCAAGCCACCGATACGGGTAACATCAAACTAGTTTTCGTCACGGTGAAAGAGACAATCTTACAGAATGCTCTCAAAGAGTCGGGTATCCTATGACACCCCTCGCCTTCTCGCCGTGACTTTCCAAATTGTACTCTTTTTTTCTCATTTCTTCTGGATTGGATACGAACCGCCCCATTGTCGGTGAGTCAATATCTTAGAGCCTTGTGATATGTGCTGACATTCTGTCCAGCTCGTCTTACGCCCCTGCAATGTCTTCATATCGCTCTCATGTCACACATCTATTCATCGCATCCTCATTTCACCCCGCTTCCTCGGCCTTGTCCACCCTCTCCCGCTCCCCACGTGTCCCTCGATTAACACACGTGCCTTGCGAAACGATTCCTGCCCAAGTGGCCACACAAGGGCATAAAGCGGGTGGTACTCACCCTAACTCTCCGGCAATAGCCAGTATCGCTGCGCGCCCTCCTTTTCCTCGCCCTTTCCTTTTGGCTGCTTCTCGGCTGCGGCGCCCACTCCTTGGTTTCCATTCCTCACACTGTGCGTGGCTACCACATCCCTATCACCGACTGTCGTACTTTTCTCTTTCCTCTTATGCACTTGACGTTATATGCCCATTCCATGGCGTCGCCCAGGGTAAAACCTCGGCTTTCCTGGACTCGTGATAGTTTTACCCTTGAGTATCGTTAAACTCCACACTAATCGCATCCCATGTGGTGCGCTGTACAATCCAACCTGTTTCCAATATCCAGGAGGTGATATCACAACACATGTCTGTGTTGATACGTTACAAGGGTGTTATTGCTGCTGCCGAGTTCCCACGATGGTCATGTGAGACTTGCAGCTTCAAGCGCACTTCCACCATATACAGTATACGATGCCGTACTGTGTCTGTATCTACCGGATACGCTCGCATACTGGTGACTGGTCTTGGCCTCGTCGTTAAGAGGCTGGGACACGCCCATGGTGGTCGCGAGCACACTTTGTAATACGATCGGTTAACCAAAGGGTCGAGCATACGTCATGGCCGCCGTCGTTTGCAGTAAAAGTCCGTGTTCGCATATCAATCATTGATCGATATACATCTACATGCGGTTCCAGGCAATTGCTCGCTTGTGAATTGTTGATACTGTATCAGTGATGCCAGTAAAGCGTTACGCAGTTATTGAGAAGCTCTTGATGCTTGCTCTGGCCCGTACGGGAGAGGGTTTCTCGGAGACACCGAAATCGGCTTTATTGCTGTTAAGCATGTACTCACGTGACGTGTGCCGCTGCCCACTTCTCCCTCGCAGTCAGTTGCACATCTAGATATTTCTTAGAGCAAAATTCGCACGGGCGGATCCTTCCCTGTGGTGGGACGTGTTTCAGCCATGGATCCGAGGCGAATCCTGAGAGATCCGGGAATCAAAGAGCTTAGGAAGCTCCGGTCTACTGTAAAGAGATTGGCGCAGCGAAACCTTCCCGGGAGGCTGAGGCTGGTAGTTGGCTTCAATCAGGTTGTCGGAAGTCCTACATAATTGATCGCCTGCACCTGGTGGTAGCGAGCCTTATTAAACTATACTAGTAGTAGTTCGGCACGAATGCGAAGTGGCACACTAGCGAAGCAACGAGGTAGCCGCAATCTGATTGGACGGTGTCGCCTTTCTCATATGGTGGAACCGTTCTGTAAACGCGATAGTCAAGTTGGATATGGGTGCCCAGTCCAGTGGCCAAGGCACTTTCGAACTTGGGTGGCCGCCGTTGAGCACGGTCCAATCTGACAATGCGAGGCATAAATAACACGTCCGGTAATTGTACTCCTTTGCATTTCCGCCATCCAGGAAGGTAAAAAATTGCGAAGAGGTTCCGGGCTCGAATGGGTGGAATGGAGACGCCACTGAAAGCGGCCTGGGTCCTGCGGACGGGCGTTAGAACGCGGCAAACAAGCAATGCTGTCATCTTGAGCGCTTATCAGTCATCAACTAGTCCATGTGTGCTGCTCGTATCGATATAATACACTTGTGTGGACGAAGTTCTGGCTTGTATTCTTCCGCGAAGGATGGTGGTATGTGTGGTGGGATTCATGTCCCTTTCGGTGTCTGTAAGACGGGAAATATCCCAGTGGGTACTTGGTGCAACAGCAACACGTACTACATTGGAGACTGGCATGCGAACTTGAACAGCGGCGTAAGTAATTATATCAGTTATATATATATATGTAAACACCGGGCGCCGGAGCAGTAAATTACCAAGCGAGGATCATGATGAACTGCGCGGGGGCTGCTCGCAATCGGGGCTGTTGCGCGCTTGGCTGTGCAGTGCTCGTCGGGCCTGATGAAGGAACGGAGGGTGTGCTACGAGAGGTCATGATGCTCTTGATCCTCGACGTGCCTGACTCGCTGCGTCGGGACCAATCAGCATTTCTTCACCGTCCGGCGTCCGCGCCTCAACCACGAGAGGGAGGCGCAGAAGAAGTGAGCGCTGAAGTTTGACAGTTAAGCGTTGACCTTGTTCTTTTCCGTGACGTAATGAAAAAAGGGATGGACCGGAGCTAGGATTGCTGAAAAACCATGATCGTATCCACTGCATGCACCGCCTGGATCTCAGCAGGCGCGTACGACGCATGCACGACAGGAAAAAGACCAGTCACACAGTTTGCAACCTGGGCTTTGTGCCGCTAAGTGTGCATACTCGAGAGCGCACGGAGGAACTGCGCCTTGGGACTGCACCCCGGACATGAACAGAGACGATGGTGAAGGAAAAGCCAAAGAAGTGGAGAAACGGAGGTGATTCTGTCAAGTCGAGGGGGGCCGGATGAATTACTCGACCTAGTAGTAGAGCCTGAGGTACAGGGATAGTTTGAGGGACAATTCGATTTCGATCGCAGATATACATACGTGTACCGAGTCAAGGACCGCAGATTCATTCTAATATCGAGTTGCTTCGATATGTCTCTTTCAAGTTCACTCTCCCGTCCGATGCACGTGCTGAGATGACGGCGAAGCCTCAATCCGGCGGGTGGTTGTACCAAGGAAGTAAAAAAGCCCGGGGTCACGGTAGTGATAGTGATATTCGGAAGCCATTCGGAAATAGTACGGAAAAAAAAGAAATGCTCCACCGTCACAATGACGGGGTGGAGCGTACTAGACAATTATGGGCATTTCATACATACATACAAGTACAGTTATGTGAATTCGAGTAAATTGTCCCAGAAGATCCGTGACAATGTTCTTGATTCCATGAGACACATATAGCTAGTTCAGAAGAAACTGCGCCAGGGGTCGCAGGGTCAAATCACGATGATGACAAGAACTCCAATCGCGCCTGCCACCAAGGCGGCCACATGCGTTGGCCTAAGAACCGCGGCATTCGACGACTTTGGCTTGTTCCCATAGCTCGGGGTTGGGGTTGGATAGCTTGGGGGTCCGTAGCTTGAAGCTCCATAGCTTGAAGCTCCGTAGCTTGGAGCTCCGTAGCTTGAGGGTCCGTAGCTTGAGGGCCCATAGGTTGGGGGCGTATAGGTCGAGGGTTTATACGTTGGGGACGAATAGGTTGGGGTTGTATAGGTTGAGGGTTTATACGTTGGGGACGTATAGGTTGGGGTTGTATAGGTTGGGGGTGGATGGGTTGTAGTCGTAGAGGTGGTTGTAGTCGTAGAGGTGCTCCACCGTTTGGCGAAGTAGGCAGCTGCTGCCTGGGCGTCAGAGGCTGCAGAGCACGAGATGTACAAGTAAGAGAGGATGAGGGTGAGGATGAGGCGGAAATTCTGCATGGTTGGCTCTGCTGGTGATGCGTGGTGCTCAATGCCATGGAGAGGGAGCTATTTATCGTGTCTGCTTCAGTGTATGCGTAGGGATCCTACCACATACAGCAGCGCCCTATAAAGTCGATGTACGGCAAGGGAGTCATCTGTATTGGATGGTGCTCTCCTCTTCCAGGGCTAGTATATACAGTATATGGGCGCGTGCGTTTTGGGTGGTCTAGGTCCAGTGGCGCAACAACTCCGACCTCCAATATTCCGTTTCTGTCCCGAGACGACGGTTGAGGAAATCAGACAATAGGGACACTAGGGTCTTGGGAGGGGTGGAGCGTATAGGCTAAGCTAGGAGAAAGCGGTTTTGTCAGTTCAGAAACTGTCAAGTGACACTGCCCCACCGGAATGGAGACGTTGTGGTCTTGCGCTGACAGGCAGTAGGAGTCAAGCATGGTCAGGTGTCGACTCGGCGACAGAAAAGCTGCGAGGCCTATCGATAGGGCTGTCACCCTGACTGCGCTCTACGGATGAAACACACTTCAGAGGATAGGTCATATTGCGCATTGATTGACCCATGGTATTGGCGAAGTAGGGGAACGCATTTGGGCAAGAGGGACGCACTGGCCGGAGGACATTCCGAGAATGTGACCAGAATGGAGGGTAAGTGTTGGACGGTAAGTTTTTTTTTTTTTTTTTTTTTTTTAGTCAGCATTTATATTCCGCAACATACACAGTGGTAAAGACGCGGTCCCGGGACGGGCCGGTTTTGAACTACGGACGGGGTGGGCTACTGTTGGCTAGGGTGGTCTAGCGTGTGGTGCAAAAGGGAAGACGATAAGAGGGGGGTTTGTAAACAACGAGAACCGGGCCAGTTTAAACCGAGCCCTCGCAGCGACTCGCGCTCAGAAAGGTGGGAAAAAAAGGGGGGGGTTCCAGGTTTATCCTGGGTCCCTTAGAGGACGGGGCCTGAAGCAGGCCTTGGTGACTTCTAAAAATCGGAGCAGCGCGTTGGTGCGTTCTGCGCTCTGAAGCACTTCACACAGCCGCTTGATCGGACGACCGGTTCGGTCATCGAAATCAAAGCGCGGGGTGGCCGAGCGCGCCGCGTTGTAGCGAGGACAGTCAAACACCACGTGGTTGACTGTCTGTGGGTCGAAACCGCATTCGCACGCAGAGGAAATAGCACGCTCTGCGTGGAAGCGTTGGGAGTATTTGCCGGTGAATGCGTGGCCGGTCAGGAAACGGAATAGAGTGGACTCAGCTTGTCTGGTTGGCTTTTTGTTTGGCTTGGCTTTGGCGACTGCTCTAAGGCCTTGGCTAAGCCTGCCGTCGGGGGGTCCTCTGAGGACCTCGGTGTAAGCATGGGAGGAGCGCTCAGAGGCGTGCCAGTTCTCGGCCCAGGTTGAGATGGCCACCTGCCGTGACGATGCGCGGACCGCGTCGATGGAGGTTGTGTTGGTGAAGTTTGGCGGGGGGGGGGTCTCCGCGAAGTGCTTTGCGAGGGCACGTCCTCGTGTGAAGCCTGGGTGTTGACATGAGGCTGGGGCCCACCGGACCGTAATTTTCAGTCTGGGGAAGGAGGAGAGTAAACGGTCAGCGACGTCTTTAAAGGCGATGGAGACCGGCTGTGTAGGATGTGGGCCAAATTTGGCTATTCTGTTGATCGAGCCTGCGTTGTTTGTCATGATGACTAGGTGATCGGGGAGGTCTTTTCTGTTGGCCTGCCACTCAACTAGGATGAGCTGAGCTAGGGCCGCTGCGGATTCGATGGCTCGCGCCGCGATGAGGTTCCCGGCTGACTCAGTGCCGACTAGTCTCTCGCTGTGGCGGACCTCTGGTCCCTGATGGTATGCTACCGCTGACGTTGCGTGCCACTGGGCGGTTGTGTTGGTTTCCTCCCGTGTGGCGGCACCGTCTGTGGCAAAGATTAGGAGTGTGCTTGTTGATCCTGCAAGGGTGCGGATTTCCTCGGCGAGGGCGCGACGAGCGTCACCCTTGCACGTGGCGGGGTCGAACTGTAGGCGGTCACCCCATTTGGGGAGGCTCCAGGGTGGGACGGCGTGTGGTCTTGGCCTCAGGGTAGTCTCCGGGATGAACCTGCGCGCAATTCCGGTTAATGTAGTGGTGAAGTTTAATCGCCACGTCACCGGCACTGGGAGGGGGAGGTCAGACTCCGTGACTGTGGTCCAACCCGCCCATGTTTGTTCCAACCGTTTGAGAAGTTGTGACTCCCGTGGAAGCCTGCAGTAACGCAGCGCGACGTTCAGGAGAAGTAGTTGGGCACGCACTTTGATTGGGAGGATCGCCAGCATTTGGTGCAGTGGTTCCAGGGGCGCTGTGCGGAAGGAACCAGAGATGAGTCGAACGGCTTGGTTTTGTACCGTTTCTAACTGTTTGAAGTGTTTCTTAAGGCCTTTGGATGCCCAGAGGGCTAGCCCGTAAGTCAGCACCGGTAGGTTGGACGGTAAGTGTTGGACGGTAAGTGTTGGACATAGTCTCATCGGCCCGCCCACACGCGAAATTTCCCACAGTCCGAGTTTTGCGACGTTTGTGTGTGAAATGTTAAATTTATCGCGCTACGATGTAAATGCGATATTGTGGACGCCATAGCCCATTTATTTGTCGCAATTTTTTGTTATCTCTCACCTAACTGTCATTGACGTCTGCTCTAAGGGCCTGTTCAGGACGGATCACTCCCCGAGTCCAGTTCACATTACATTACAGTAACTCTACATAATCTTTCTACATGTCTCCCTCTTCCACTGAGTATCGTCGCTTGGCGGCGGTGGCGGCAGCTCTATTCTTTGTCAATACAGTCGTTTGCGCAGCAGAAAGTCGAGGTCTTCGTCAGACCCAATGAGCCTGAGCAGGCATGAGGAAAAAACGCATGAATTGGGGTGTAAACATGGGAAGATCAGTCGGAACGCCGCGCGCCGCGCTGACAGTCACGATTCTCACGCTTGAACTGCACCGAAAATATGGACTGGACCTGGTAAGTGAGGCCTTACGAAACTGAGTGCGCCGTTTTACTGTAACCTTTAATTTGACCAATTATTGCTAATGACTACACTACTAAGTTATTTTTTTTTGCAAATCTTCCACTTACAGCGGTTTTCAATACATTGGGCCCCTTTTTCCCTATTTTCAGCCATAGGGCTGGGATTGAATGTGGTTCGGCAGCACATGCCGAACTTTTTTCTCACACTAAAATTATTGTAGTAATTTAATAAAGAAAGTTAAAAAAGAAAATTATGTAATCCTTTCCAGTATTTCCTTAAGGTCAAACGTCCAACAGATCAACAGGCCCAGTTGGGCAGGCCGGTGGGAAAAGCAGTCCGGGTTAGGCCGGGCATGGATCTTAGGTAAGCAGAAGGGAAGAAAAAAGTGGAACATGCACGCAGCCCTACTAGGATGGCGTGCCCGCCCGCCTACCCTCCTCTTTACTGTAATGTACATGTTCTAGAGATGTGTGACGTACCTGTACTGCCATCGCAGTGAGCATACACAGCCGACCTGGGTCAGTTGGCCTGACCGAAACTGCAAACTGCTAGATTGAACGTTCGCTGACTCCTGCTCCTGTTAATGCATGGATTTCTGAGTCACAGATACCCTGGAGGGACATAGAAAGCGCCATCTCTTTGATGTCAACAGATATGGTGATGGCGGATCATCAGTGAGAGGGGGGGCACTCAAAGGGATGCTCAGCGGGGCCCTGTGGGGGGGAGAAAGATGCGGAGTTGGCAGGTGGCAACCGGGATAACTGCATGATAACTGGCAGAGACGCTGGCAGGCAGGGATAGCTATTTGATAACCCCAAATCTTGCAAGATAACTAATACCTGAATAATTTCATTTTGACTTAACTATGAACCCCGCTGTCAAATCTCGGAGGTCCGCAAAGATAAATATAGGTAAACAAGGGCCCATTGTATTGAAACCGCTGTAGAAAGGAAAATTATGACCGATGCTCTATCAAATATCACTTCACTTCTATATATTCTAGTTGTAGACTGACTTATTAAACAACAACACCCATCAAACCCAATGTCCAATATCAATACAAAGCATTAATGGCTTATAAATGCAAAGCCAGAACTCGTATATATTGCACGGCAAAGTCACTGGCACGCGTGCCAGTGATACTAATCCATCCGGACTGTGCTCTGACTCTCTGAGAAGGGGATATTCTTGTCAATTACACATGCACCCGGAAGCCTGAGGCCCCCACACCCTGTTCTGGTCAAGTTATAAGCTTATGTGAATCCACCGGTCCATGGCAACAGCAACAGATGGCTAATACCATATGTGAAAGGTGAACAAGGCCAGTGCCGCACGTCTCGTGACATTGACATTCAAAATTCAAATCAAATAAAAAGAAAAGGGGACTCGAAAATCGAGCTTACTTCCCTTCCATCACCACTCGACTACAGTACCATGTTTGCCAATCGTTTTCAAATCCTCCTTACCTTAGCAGTGGCAGCCGCTGGAGTATCTGCCCAGGCCGGTCTCGATACCTGCATCCTCACTTGCTTACAGAATGCTTCGAAGGCTTCCGGTTCTTGCGCCGATTTGTGCGATGTCTCCGTTGTTCGCGTATTTATCTGTCTCTGATCCTGCTTAATAGCACCAACCTCTCCTGTGTCTGCACCAACACAGTCTTCCAGACTGGAGTAGCCAGCTGCCTGCAAACAAACTGCACAACCCAGGACCAGCAGACCGCTCTTCAGCTTCAACAACAACAGTGCGGTAGTGGTATCTGTCTCTTGCCAAATTACTTTCCGACTTTTGTTCACTTCTCTTAATATCAGCTTCCACTGGGTCTGCCAAAACTGCAAGTGCTACGACTCCCGCCTCCACGTCCAAATCCTCGAATGGCGCTACCCCCGTTGGCCAGTTGCCATTCTTCACCGCCGCCATCGCCATTGTGGGAGTCTCCCTCGGGGGTGCCCTTGTGTTGTAACTATACCCTGTCGAACCGGACTTTATATCACACCCCTAGTATGATTCAGGTATTGTCTTAAGTATTAGTCTTGTGCAGGAGGTGTGGGAAAAGGTTGGTTACAGACTCTTAAGATAGCATAGCACTATTTATGGGCGTGTATCCAAGGGACTTGCCAATCTTCTGACAGTATTTTAATTTGAATGGTGTGGACGGTTGATTTTGCCTTGTTCGGCTGGACCGTGAGGAAGCATCCCGATGCCCGCGTGTGTTCACAGGCACATGCCTCGCCTGCACCACGCGCCCCTTACTCAGTTTTTTTTACATCGCTCCGGCATCTTCCTTTGAACACCCTTCCACCGCTCCTACCTCTGTAGGACCTTCTGTGGCCATAATTACACGTGTTACACATGTAAACCGCTTGCGCGATCGCTAACTCACTTCGAATCCATTACCAAGTAGACAGATTGCGCTGTACAGTACAGTACACGCGGTGCCCGTCCCCACGATACACCGCAGGCAAGACTCGGATCAGCCTTTGAGTAACCGCATTTGTCGTGCCTATCCAGTCTCGTTGAGTGACTGCTTGAGTCCCCACAGGTTCTGAGGCTAGGTTTGGGGGTCCATGGCATCGCCAGGGAGGATGTAGACCCCGGACGGTCTGCAGGACGCGGCGCGAAAGACAACTTGTGCACCCTTTCGCTACATCTCAAGCACGGGTCCGATCACACCGATTGAGCCGTAAACATAACTTCATATTGTCTCCTATGCCTAGTCTAAAAAAACTCTGATCCCTACACTCGTCTGAGGTAGCCCGTGCAAATCTCTGAACTCCATCATATAGTCGCAGTCACACCAATGTGTACGATTCTTCAAACAAGGCGGTTGAACCAGTGGCGTCGGGACAAAAGAGGATAGGTAAACTTACTCATCCGGGCTGGCCACCCAGCCTTCCGATTCGGGGAACATCATACCTATGCCACGCTTGTCAGTGTCCAATCCACCCAAAACGTACACGGAATGCCATACTAAGACGCGCGTAAATTTCTTCAATAAGAACTCGACGGATGTAGTTCACGACAGGCGTCATTCGACCCACGTTCAGGCCTTTACTTCTAACCGCATAATGCGGAATCCTGCATTATGCCGCTCAGTGCATATTACCGCAGCTCAAGCGAGGAAGGGCGTACACGTGCGTGGGCCTGCGAGATTGATCCGCAAGCAGAGAAACGATCCGCTGAGCGCTATCGGGTCCAATGCGAGTTTCGAGTTCACTAATTTTCGTGACAATCTCGTTAACGTGTACTTCCGGTGTATCACGGAAGCCAAGATACTGCGCGACGCCGTAGAAACCCGGCAAAGAGTCGATGCGACCAACGACATAGCGATCCGCATCCTCAACGTGCGCTACAGGGAGGACAAAAACAGTGAGGAAGACACCGAAGCGGGGAAGAGAGGGCCACTGCCGGAGAAATCCTGTGTCGACAGATTTTCATTAGTAGTTGCTTGGTTGGGCCTAGAACAGAAGAATTTGACGGACCGGTGAACGACGGTGGCACTCCAAGCTCATGCGAAACGCCGTGGAAGATTGCAAATATAGGGAGACGGGTCAAGGCACGACGATCCTCCACTTCACCTGCAGAGCCAGGGAGAGAAGGCGTGACGTAGTACATAGTGGTGTTTACGTCGGCATCCGAGGACTGCACGATCTCGTTTTCTCCTTGCTTTTCGGACTCCACGAATGGGGCACCGGCACCTTCAGGCACGATTATCCCATCCAGCTGCCGACGGCTCTTGCGATCAAACTGGTCTTCTAGACCCTAGAATGCGGCTCAGTGTCGTCGGGAAAGAATAAGGAAGAATGTAATACCTTGGCCCAGGTCCAGAATGTCATAAGAATAAGGCTAAAGATGGTGAGCATGTCGATCTTAACTGGGCTGGATAAAGCCTCACAGGACGCAGCCCAATGTGAGAGGGACCCACGCGCCTGCGGGAACCTTCTTCAACGATGCGCCCCAGAAGAGACCTGGCACATCTCAGCATCAATACCGAACGTAGTTATCGATTCAGTCACCATCCAAGAATCCGAAGAAAAGTAAAAATAAAATCCCAACAATTAAAGGAAGCTGCTTGACATAGCGTATCTGAACAGAGATGAGGACGCTTGTAGTAAACATCACTGTCGCTACGGCAAAGCCGTAGGCATTTGTGAGTTGCGTAGCGTTGTTGAAAGCCGCAACGATAACGATTGTTGCTGTCATAACTGGATACCAATTTTTAGGATTGAGCCTGTTGAAGGAAGAGAATGCTCACGAATCCAATTAATGACAGGCATATAAATTTGACCTTGGACCTTGTCTGAGGTATGCACCATACGGAGGCTGAACAATACATGTGAGCCGGGCCCAAGACACGCTTGCAAAAAATAGAAAAAAAAAATAGTGCGTACGGAGGTAGACTACGCATGTTGACGAGTTGCTGTGTCAAAGAAAAGGTCGCCGTGATCATAGCTTGTGAAGCAATAAGGGTTGCGAGGATCGCAAAGACGTAAAGTACCCAAAATAGGGGTCCGTTGTGTTTACCCGGAATCGTGAGGTAAAAGACATTCGGAAGAACGTCCGCTCCATCGACGATGAGACGTGCACCTTGCCCAAGGTAGGCTAGCACAAGTGACGGATACACATACGACCCGAAAGAAATCTGTACAAAGACGAATGAATCTTGACCCGACCAAAACACCGTACACCAACATACCTGAATTGAGAGCATGTTGAACTGTCCAAGGCTATGGGGTATGACGGGCAGAGTAAGCGAATGGCGCCCAAGAGGAAGTGGGTGATTCACTTAGCGAAGAGGCCTCGCAGCCAGTAATAGCGAGTAGAACACCCGAGAGTGTGTCATAGTTCTTCGTGCGCACAAAATCTGAGAACGACCCAATCAGACAGAGAGTAGTGTGCCAAAAGGATCCGTGACTACACATGATTGCCCGCGACGGATCGAACGCACGAAAGATGCCGGGGAATTTTGTGGTGTTATAAATGCCCGTCGTGGCGAGGAGGAGCAACCAGACAAAGGTGACTAGCCAACTTCGTGAGAGGGTGTCGAGAGTACGAAAGAAGGGAAGATTCATACTGGGTGCGAAGGCGAACGACAGACGTGAGGTACCAAGTGGTTGTGAGAGGAAAAGGACAACTAAGAAGGCCTGACTGGAGTGAGGTTAAAAAAGTAGAGGTAGATGATGCATACTATAGAGATGGGAACCACATCGTTCGCCACTGACGGTTTGGCTACGGCTATGCTTGTGCTTAGCAGGCTGGTGAAAGTGATTTCATCCGTGACTTACCAATACCTCCCACTGCACTTGTAACCGACACGGCAGCCGTCAGAACGCCGTCTGCCATAGTTAAACTTGTGCCAAGGAGGGACTGGTGTATTGCGTGTCATTTATCCTCCACCGGAAGGAAGAAAAAAGAAAAAAGAAAATACCCAGATCAACGTTGGCCAACGAAAAATCATGGGAGGCCTGACATCTTTTGGTCTCCTTCGTCCAATCATCAAGGAGCCATGCGTAGGTGTGGTCTCGAAGAATCTCGGAGGATATATCCCCTGATACAAGGCAAACGTTCCACCCTCGCCTGAGAGAAGATACCATATGAGTACCTTCTTGAAGCACACGGGATCTCATGAGTCAAACCTTCATGTGTCCCAAAGTGCAAACAGATGAAAACCTACATTACGTAGCGAATGTTGGCTTTCGGTGGTAAAAGGTGAAGGTTAAAACCTACATATTTACAGAGCGGGAGAAGGGTCAGAGACCAAACGATGGCGCTGATGGCTCCGATGACATCCTCCTTGGGGGGCACGGGTCCTGAGGTAGACCAGATTCCATTGAGGACATACAAAGGAGACGTCCCAATGTCCGAGTAAATTATGCCTGAGTGACGTGCGTCGTAGTGTGTGTGGAGGAGAAAGGGGGAGAACGTACCAATGGTCTGGAAACTGAGGAGAGCGAGGGCCAAGCCGCCGACGCGCACAGGGCGGCGCTTAGGAATGGGCTTGAGATCCTCAGAACTTGGAGAAGCTGACATGGATTAAACGCGGATTCGAAGCCAAAGCGGACGAGAAGGCCGTTGGGGAATGGGGGATCCGGCCTGCCCTTTTAAGATTAAGACAGCCGAAGCCAAGCAATAACCTAGGGAATGGCAGATATCCCTCATTATTGATTGTT
The DNA here is from genome assembly GCA_022496195.1 of Lactifluus subvellereus. Taxonomy (NCBI): domain Eukaryota; kingdom Fungi; phylum Basidiomycota; class Agaricomycetes; order Russulales; family Russulaceae; genus Lactifluus; species Lactifluus subvellereus. The sequence goes on along the minus strand of WTXC01000013.1, from coordinate 10,724 downwards.
CTTTAACCGACGGGCGTACGTGCATGTTAAAAGGATTTTGGCCATTGGTCGGTTTTAGCCATTGGTCAGTCATGTTATATCATTGGTTAGGTAACCCCGTAGATAGTGTTGAATGAAAGACAATGAAAAGTGCTGGCACAAGCGGAGGTACCGTCAGTGACTATCGGTGACATCATCAATGCCGGCGTTTACGGTGACGGGACAAGAACGCGACTGGCCCGACGACGAGTCGGTGCGGCCAGATGTTGCGTAGTTCTACTTTTACGCGTCCCCCAGCCCCAAGGGTGGGGAAGGGGAGGCCACAGCCCACCGCTCGCCTGACGTGCCCGACGACGAACGTTCGACGTACACATATTCATTCGCGCGATCGTCACCATCCCCTGACATGCGCGCGAGCGCTACGATACCGCCTGCGCGTTCAGATGTCCTGAGCTACTACTTCGAGGAACTCGATCGAGACGGAGCCGGGGGAGACAGGGAGCGCCTGTCGCGCTCGAGCCTTCAAGTTTGTCGATCACGAACGTAGTCGCGAGATGCTCGCGTGTTTGCTGGCGCGCGTCGATGCGCTATACGGTGGGGACAAGATCCCACCGATGCCCAAGCTAAGGCAGCCGTATTGAATAGACGTTGCCCTGTTGTGTTCTTTGCTGACTAAGGGCCTGTTCGGTAGCTCCGGTTTCAAAACCGGCGCCCGCCAAATCGAACGTCCCGATTTCGAAATCGAAGCTACCGAACAGGCCCTAAGCTGTCTTTCTTACCCTGCATTACCTCTTATATTTCTGTAGTTTCCGCTGCTGCTACTGCGTTTCTGCCTTTGACCAGCACACTTGGGTGCGATCGTATTTCATGTCACACGTTGCTTACATTGCTATTGCTTATAGTTATTCCCCCGTACATCTCGATTATGGTAACCCGACACTAAACCCTGAATACCTCTCGTGTAACCCGCATCCTCTCGTATCCGTCTACTCCTTTCAATTTCCTGCCACATAAGTACTCTTATTCCATGTATTTTTTTTGTCGCCCCGTGGCCCCAACTCCACTACTCCATGTTGGCAGTTTCTCCTTTGCCGCCTCCGAGTCGTCGAGACATAACATTCAAGTTCCACATTTCTTAAGACCACCCGTCTACCGTCAGGCTATGTGTCTTGACGTCAATTTGGGTGGCTCTGCTTTACGACTACCCAAAATCAACATTCGCAAATGAGACGCTGCCACTCAGCGCTTAGAGGTAGTGAAAAGGTGGAAGAAAATTGTACCAGTCCGGCGAGGCAGGAACGAGTAGCTTTGCCTTGGAAGGCTCGGCTACTTGATTGCTGGGCACTATGACTCGGAGGGGGCATGGACATAATCTCTGACCTCACTGGCAGGTTCATGCTACAGTACAAATGCGCCAGTGGTACCTACTGACGTCATCAAGCGCAGCCCCGGCCCGGGCTGACATCTCTCAACCCGAACCAGTGACGGCGGTATCTCATCTTAACTTGAAGCCACTATGCGTGCTTCCTATTTCGACAATCTTCAGGGGGACCAGCGTCTCCAACATGATTCAGGGTGATCTACCGATCCTGACCATCTTCGCAAGCTCGGCGTCCTCCACTGGACTATCCCACTGGACATCGCAGGAGGTTGGGAATCTGCTATTAATACGATATCCGAGCAGCAGGGCTATAAAAAAGGTTCTATGAATGATTGGTCATGTATTAGACCAAGGTCACCTGCTGCGCATTCGATAGGCATATGCATGAAGATGAGGAGATCCGATATATTCTCTCTGGTTCAGGGTTCCTCGATATACGTGGTCCGTGGATTGTTTCTGGGCTCCAGTCATTAGCCGCTGATGGGTGCGAATGCGTAGAACATCCCTCGGACGAGTGGATCCGCATTCACGTTCTTCCGGGTGACCTTCTGGTCATTCCAGCTGGGATCTACCACCGCTTCACACTTGACGAATCAAATCAAGTCAAGGCACTTCGCCTATTCAAGGTCTGTGTTATTCTCGATGCGTCTCGCATTTTAAATCTGTCTACATGTTCAGGAGGAACCAAAGTGGACACCTTATGTACGTAGTCCGGAGACCGACTCCAATGCGTACCATGTCCAGTACATCAATTCGCTCAAGGACGCCGCTGTAGTATGAGCACAGTGTTTGTCAGACCGAGTTGTGGACACGTGAGTGGTGGGACGCACAAGTGCTGATGCGGACGCGGAGGGTAGCAGCGGGAAGATCACCATCGCGCGCCGCATCGTAGGCTGAGATGGTGCGGCTACGGCTATGGCTGTAGTTGCGATCGCGATATTTTGAGAGAGAAGCTAATAATTGATCTTCGTTTGCCACTCTGAGGATCCTCGATGCCCCCTTGGGCTGATCATGAGTTGCTCCACAACAGCGAGTACTGGGTTAAGTGCAGTAATACCAGTCAAGGTGTCTGCAAGAACTTAGAAGGGGCTTGACGTCCATGTCCTTCGATAGTGTCTTAACAAAACTACCTGCCCCGAAAACGTCAGTCAGTGAATTTGGAGCACGCTGAGGCAGGGGCGCTGATCCCGAGCAAGAAGGCCTTCCCGATAAGCGGTGACACTGGAATACAAACCGGCGAAGGTTATAATGTCATTATAGGAATTGCTCATCCATACTGTAGTTGTGATGATCTCCCGCAATTTCCCCGTCCGCCGCGATCCATCTGTGGCTGCCCTCACTTCCCGTCGCTCCACGGCGGTATAATGATGCACGCCACACGCGCCCGCTTCGCCTCCTTGCCATCATCTCCTCACTCCTAAGATTGATACCGAATGTGACCACCTCGAGCGTGCATGTGGCCGCGCGCCCAAGGCGCTCCTGCGCATCCGCGATGACCCCCTGCCAAGCTCGCCGCACCAACCCCGCGGGGATGGCCCACCGCCGACCCTCGCCCCCAAGTGGTCCCACTGGACGCTCGTGCTCTGCACCAAGCATGCGCACGACTACGTCGAGGCCACACAGATCGAGAAGTTGTACCACCGCGACATCGAGGAGCACACCCGGAGGGAGTAGGGGCGTGCCAGTGGTTGCATGACCCATATGCGTGCTGGCCAGAAGCCATCGGAGTTTGACAAGAACGCTGCGCGTCTGTGTCTCTTTTATTCTCTGGCTTATTGGCTCGGTGTGCTGATGGTCTGGTGCTCTGCCGGAAAGATATTTTTGGCGCCCCGCTGAACGAGGGTATGCTCCGTGCACTTGCAACTGCTATTCTTGGCGGATACAGGCATGACCTGCCCCTCGTCGTCTTTCTCTGCGATGAGGAACTGTACCATACAGGTGAGCACTGATCTGTGGTGCGGTCATCGCCTCACCGGAGACCTTTCTTCAAGGCACTTACAAGAGCAGCCTCTTCCGCGATCCCTCTAATCGTCGGCGCCACCACAGCTCCGAGCTGATTACTTTGTTCGATACCCCACCTACCTTTGGCAAGGGTATGAGCCTGCGCGCCGAATCCACACCAGATATCCGTGCGCTCCTCCTCACTTACTCCGAGATTTATACCACGCTGCTCGATGTTAGATCCCCTCCACCGTCATTGACAGTGCCCGTGCCTCTCTCGGGTCTCTGTAATCTCAAGGGGAACCTGGGCTAAGAAGTGTTGTGTCGACGTCGACGCCTTTCAAGGACACGGCATGTCAACATTCTCATGGAACAGATTCGCACTATTTTTTCTTTATGGCTGCTAGGGGCGTGACCAGGTGCAATAATACACCCTTTTCTGCCAATGTCAACCAGATATTCGATGAGAGGTGGTGATCTGCGCTTCGGCCAACCTGAAATGCCTAATGTTAGACTGGCAATCGGGTGGGGCCAAAGCATAGATTCAAGAGGACCTGCAATGGGCCCGACGGAATGCAGGAACGATCCTATTCTAACATAACCAATGGTTTGATGTACAAAGGTTCAATCGCGGACCGTTAACTAAACTACTTATATCTGTCCCTGAAGCTTTTCGCTCTGCTCCTGCAATGCGCGCTGCACAACAATCTTCCGCACTGAACTGCCCAACGAGCACCCCGAACCCATCCGAATCACGCGCTGCGCTCTCAAATAAATGAGGTGACATGCGCCTACAAAAGAGTGCTATCAGCGGGGGGAGATGGGGAGTACCATCTATGGAGGCCTCATGCGAAGGTCAATCTGTGAGACTGGGTCATTTCATAGATCCTCACCGTCGTTGTTTGCAATCATATCGTCGTCATCGAACGACGGGTCCGCCCACGCCTATATGAAAAAACGAAAACCTGTCGTCCTTCACCCTCTCTTCATCAGACCAATCTGAGTCCTTTCGGAAGGCAAACATAGCCAACCAATTGCCACAGAGGCAAAGGCCAGAACTTACGCCATCATCAGACCCAGAATTGAGGGGAGCAGTGCGCGCTGCCAGGGTCGCAGCCTCTCCATTTGTCTGGCATTCGTGTAGTAGGAGCTTGAGCGCCTTTACCGGGAACGTCACTCTGGTAGACTGAGGCAGCTCTACGCCACGATATCAGTACAGCACCCTCAAGTCTCCTGGTGACCCACTTACCAACCCCGCGTGCAACAGGGTACACAGTGCGAGGGCACTGATCCACGTAGGCCAAAATCCTTGAAAAGCCGCCGCGTTCTCAAATCATGTGTTTAGCAGCACAGCCAAAGGTTTTCTCAAGGAATGGAATAGACTACGCAGCAGCGGGTGGCGATGAGCGGACCACGAGAGTAGAAGGGCGAAAGAAGGGACGTACACTGCCTTCGCGGACGCGCATTGGCTCGGCACCCCAGTCGTCATGAATGGCGTGCTCGAGCTCGAGGAACCATGGGTACGTCAGATCGCCGAGCCACCAATCGGCCGTGTGATCTACATTCACCTACGGTATCGCGTCAAACGCAACACAACACGTTGTTACCACTAGCGTCAGCAGCCTCAGGGCAGGGAAAGGGTGAAGTATACCTTGATTATGTTGGAGGAGCGCAGGGCATCGAACGACTCGTGTAGGTGCTGCATAAGCGCCACGCAGACCGCATCGAGCACCTGGTCTGGCACGATGCGCAGCGAAACTTGTGCAGTAACATATGACAGTCGGGTCTGGCCGCCCATCGTTATTCGAACATGAAGCACTCGTGAGCAGGAAATAGGAGCAACGCACTATGAGGGCCAGATCCGCATACGCTGTGAATCGTCAATGCGGGTTCTCGCCAGCGCACGTTGAGCGAAGCTACTGAACGTTGGGTAACTGCTCCTAGCAGGTGGAAGAGCACCTCTTCGGCGTCCTGCGGTCGCACATTGTCATCTGTGGCGCAGGACGGCTTGTCAGCGGTATGAACGGGTGTGTAGTGGATTGAAAACGGACAGAAACTGCGATTGGTGTCTGTAAGTCCAGCGAGAACCTAAAAATGACATCTGGGGAGTGGAAAGCGCTCGGTTGTCCTGCATAGGCGTGCTGTCTTTGATACCGCGTGATGGGATCTGACGCGTGGTGGCACTACACAGCTGAGTCATCGGTCCCCACTGACATACGACCCATTCCTTGCTTTCAAGATGTGGCTAACAGACATGCAAAGTGAGCACCACTATTGTCTCTCACAACAGTCAACGAACGACTGACGTGGCCTAGAAATCGGCGTTGGGCTGACCTCGTTTGGGGTCCTCTTCATGATGCTCGGCGTCATGCTCTTCTTTGACGGTGCTCTCCTTGCCCTCGGAAACGTGCGCAAACCCTACCTACTCTCCCCAGCTTGGGCTGTTTTGTTTTTACTACTGACCACTTTATTTCACCGGCGCAGATCCTCTTTCTCGGAGGACTCTTCCTCATCATTGGCCCACAAAAGACGTTTTATTTTTTCGCGCGGAAGAACAAGCTACGCGGGACCGCCTGTTTCCTCGGCGGCATCGTCCTCGTGTTTCTCAAGTGGCCAACTATCGGCGTGTTGGTGGAGATGTTTGGCTTTCTTAACCTTTTCGGGTGCGTACGCCCTATGCCGCGCGTCATCATTGTCCTCTCCCCTCTCACATGTTGCTTCCTTACTCCCAGGGACTTTTTCCCCGTCATCCTCACTTTCCTCCGTCAATTACCGTTCGTCGGCTCGTTCTTGAATCTACCCTACATCCGCCCTGTACGCCACGATCCCTCACTTTTACCTTTTGTTATCTTGTGCTCACCCACATTATCGCCACGCGCTCCAGTTCCTAGACCGCTTAGCAGGTTCACGTACTTCTGTAGTATAGCTGATACCGCATCTACAAGCAGGCGGCAGACTGCCTTGCCAGACCATACAGCTGCGGTGGTAGTGTGTCAATTCATAGCGTTATCAGATGTCAGAAATGGCTATGTACATGCGGAACTCTCCATAAGCCGAGATTAGTTCGTAACCCCTTCATTCCATGAAACACTATCACGCCTTCTCCACCGACAGATGCTCCTTGTCCTTCTCGTATACCTCAACTATATTCTTGGTCCATGAAGCTGTGGTCATCTCGTCCCACGTTGCACCATGGTTGTGGATATAGAACCCTGACTTGGCCGCCTCATTGACGACAAGGCCCCTGTGTGTCGAGTGCCAGAAATTCAGAGTCATTATAGCAACACTTATGAGGAGGGAAAGCATATGTTGAGAAACCATGTGAACCATGCGCCGCCTCCAACACCCTACGTAGCTCTTTCGGCATCTTACCCCGAGGATTAAGATATAAGGACACGGGTTCTACGCACCGTCATGATTAGACCTGATCCTCGTTTGTGTGGCGCACTAGGCCCTGCGTGCTGAGCGTAAAGACGCACTGCGGTGCGACCTCGTCAGCACCCACACAAGGCGGGGCAAAGGGATGATGCGTAAGGTCGTATCCCACTCACCGGCTCTCAAAGAACAACATATAGAGGCTTGCGATACCTCCGTGGCCCGTTCCAAGCGGGACGTCGAGGCAGCCCGTGAAAGTGAGCTGGCAAAAGGCGAACATAGGGCTGACCACGTGTGAGAGAGATCAGGCGCAGATGCGGTCGTAGTAACAGAAAAGGAGATGGAAGCAGGATCGGGGATCAGGTCTCCCGCTCATACGACTTCTTCTTCGAGCGCGTCAGCACCATCAGACAGGCTTCTAACATGAAACCTGCCACTTTTTGTCCCTGAGCCAAGCCACCACTCGTGGCATGCGTGACCCTGCGAGTACAGACTTACACGACAGGCAGGAATGGATAAGCAGAGTCTGCTTAGGGATCAATTAATGTCCAATAATTCGAGTCTGTTAATCAGACTACAAATTTTAAATAAAAATAGTCTGCTAATTTACTGGGTGAATTGTTTAGCTGATATATCAATTCATTCCACCAGCTAAACTATTCACCCAGTAAATTAGCAGACTATATTTATTTAAAATTTGCAGTCTGATTAATGGAGTTGACTTAGTCATCAGTTTATTGGACATAAGTGGACTCTGCTTATCCATTCCTGCCCATAATGTTATCTTGAAAAGATCACACTTAGAGTGTGTTTGGGAACAAGTTTGCTGCACATGGCATCAGCCAAAAAAAAAATCACAACCACAAAATTCCATGCATAGCAAAGTGACCATTTGAGAGCACCCTTTCTCAGTTGTGATTGTGATTTGAGATTGAGATTGCCCTGCCAAAAAAAAAACAGGTCTGGACCTGTTTTTATTTTTGAAATTGCAACCGCATGTGTTACTCAGGTGTGACACCCTATCCTCAGGTGGGCAGGTGGGCCAGCTGCCCACCCACCCGTCCTCCATACCATCCTGCTGCTGTACCACCTGTCCCTCCCTACTGCATACTGCTGCCATTACACGATACACTCTAGTTCCTTGGCCTAGTGGCATATTTTGGAAATGAAAAAGGAGAAGGACAAGACACCAACAATATGGTCCCGCACTGATGAGGCAACTCTAGTGCATGCACTGGCACTACAGAAGGAAAAGGGCAATTGGGGCGACAACAACCCAAAGAAGGTTGCCTGGATGGCATGTGAGACAGCCCTGGCTGGTAGTGAGATGGAATCTGGTGGTGGTGCAAAGAATATTATGGCTATCAAAAGCTGACATCAGCGAACCTGCAATACTCCCATAGCAATAGGCCTACCCCATAGCACCCCATAGCACCCCATAGCACCCCATAGCACACCATAGCATTGCATAGTTGTATCAGTGAACCCATAGTTGGCCATAGTTGGCCATAGCATTCCATAGTTCATCAGTGAACCCATAGTTGGCCATAGTTGGCCATAGCATTCCATAGTTCATCAGTAAACCCATAGTTGGCCATAGTTGGCCATAGAAAGGGGCCTACTGCACAGCACTGCACAGTCTCATGCCACTGGGCAGCTTCGCCACATGCTCAGTCTTGCACATGCCTGTGTGCACTCTCACCTCCACCACTCGTCTGCTGCCACTGTGCATGCCATCACCAGGCCACGTGCTTGTGATCTTGTACGCACGCTCTTACCTTTGAGGCCCTGCCACCTGTCATGCAGCGCTGGCTTCTGGCACTGGCACTGTTGCTGTGCATACTGTTGCTGGGCAGATACTATGTAAATAAAGCTAGTTTACAAGTATTATTAAAGACAATCTAAAATATGCTGCACCGAGCATCCCAGGCTCAGGCTGCCGCTATCCCACCAGCGTGCCCTGCCAGGCCACACACGTGCGCCATGTATGCTCGTCCCTCCGCCGCTCGTCACACAGCTACTTCTGCTACTGCCGCTGCTGCTGTGCATGCCGCTGCCGCCGTCACCGCGGCCGTTGCTGGTGTCGCTGCCGTCATCACCGCGGCTGTTGCTGGTGTTGCCGCCGCTGCCACCTTGGCCGTTGCTAGTGTCGCCGCTGTCATCACCGCAGCCATTGCTGGTGTTGCTGCCATCGTCACCACGGCCGTTGCTGATGTCGCCACTGTTGTCACCGTGGCCGTTGCTGGTGTCGCTGCCATTGCTGGTGTCGCTGCTGTTGCTGGTGTCACCGCCACTGCCAGTTGCTGCTGCTGCCATGGCCGTTGCTGGTGTCGTGTTACAACACCACGGGTCATTCTGGTGTAACAGCGATTACAACCGGCAAGTCCACTTGGGGCAACAGTGGGCAGAGAGTTCTTGATACGAGAGTAGTTTGGCGTTGGCCAATAAGTCACTTGTATATCTTGTGATCTTGCACGTGTGGTAGGGCACGTGATCGTGGGAGGGGCGAGAGGCACGTGATCGTAGGGAGATACATGTGATTGAGCTGAGTCACTTAGCGTGGACTCAGAGAGGGCGGTGGGCGTTACGCTTTGAGGCGGCAAGCTCGAAGGGTGAGAGAGGGGGAGCCGACTGAGACTGACACTCAGAGGCAGAGGCAATGAGGGGCAGGGCGAAGGAGGCGGCGATGGCACACAAAGAGGGCAGAGTCTTTATGGGCTTTATTCATTTACTGTGTGGATAGTCAACGAAGTCAAGGATGGCATTACCGTCCTTGACTTGACGCTTTATATACAAGTATGCTACTGCATGGGAAGGCTGAGCTCTAATGTATATAACCGGCACGCTCCACCATTGGAGTCGTGATCTAGTCCCTACTGACGTCACCTATGAGTCAGGCTACCATATGGAGAGAACGGGCATAAGGGCAGAGGGTGTAAGTGGCGTAAGCGTAAGAATAGAAGTGGAGTGAGGGGGAATCCCTAGGGGAATCCCTGGCATACTGTGGAGTAAGTGGGGTGGTTAGACTGTGAGTCATTCTCAGTCAGTCTCAGTCATAACAAGTCATCAGAGATCTCCGTGTTACGGCTCGACAGGCCGTGAGCATGACTTGTGCGACTTGGGCATGGGCAAGAGTGAGCACGTGCGAGGCAATGAGCACGTGGTCCTGAGTGTGACACTTCTGGTGGTCATGTCGATGCGAGAGTGAAGCTAAGTTTGTCATGGTTACAAGGGACCGTGGCTCTAAGTGAGCGCGTCGTTCGGGGTCACGTGATCGTGTGGATGTATCACGTGTTCTTGCCATGGCTCACTATGGTCACGGGGATTGGGGTCACGGACTCGCTGTGGTAACGTGACGCTCGTGGCACACTGTGGTCACGAGGGTATCGAGGTGGGCCAAGATGCCCGAGTACTTGGTTCCGGTAGGTGCACCTTAAAGCACCTGTTTGGCAACATTCCACGTGTTATAGCACACGATGACAAGCTTCGATGTGGCTTACTAAGCTGGAGCGGTGGTAGAGACGAAAAGAGAAGGTTGTTGCCACCAAGGTCTGATTGGGTAATCAACTTGTATTGGAGACGAAGTTGAGACTGGGGATTCCAGCTCAACTTCCTACAGTTCTTATAGTACTACTCCCTAGTCACTATGAGTCGTAAGTAAGAGTCAGTAGTACTCAATAAGAGTCACTACTATGAGTCGCATATCAGTCAGTATCAGTCACTAGCGAGCGACTCATAGGGAGTCGCTCTGAGTCGCGTACCAAGTCGCGTTGCGTCGCAGTCACAAGGAGTCAGGTATCACATGACATATGGTCATGTGATAGGTAAGGAAGTCAGCGTGTCACATGACATATGGTCATGTGACAGTACAGGTCACATGTCAGCTCGCGAAGCGAAAGATAGAGACCTGAAAGCAAGGGCCAGAAACCGTAACACCACCCCCTCTTCTAGGCAGGTGTGCCATCACTCGCCAGTCCAGTCCATAGCTGTACAGTAAGCAGTCATAGGATTCGTAAAAGTTCTCACAATGGCTCAAGAAAGGAGTCCC